>JAJEJH010000246.1:47059-376564 GCA_026122585.1 Anacardium occidentale
TTGAAGTAGTCATGGGTCTTTAATATGTGGTACAAGAAATGAAATGCTTTTGATTGCTTGTTTATTTGTTTGATTACAGAATAACACCATTTCCTCCATTCTTGTTTTGTTACCCTACTAATCAGAGTATTAGTTATACTTGTGGGTTTTGAAATGTTTGTATGGTAGCTTACAAGACTTTGGAACAACAGATTTTTTACTCTGTCCATGTCTAATACTATCATACATTTGGATTTAACTGAACACATGATGATTGTGAAGTAATGAAATATATTATTCATTGATGTCCTTATGTTAAGTTTTGTTTCTAATATATATGCTGAAAGAGTCATGTGTACAAGTTCTATCATTTAATGTCATAGCTTGTTAATTTCATTGGTTGCTGCCAAGTTAATTTGATTGAGATCTGAGATTTGGCATTTTTCTACAGAAACTTGAGAAGCCAGACTCCAGTGAGCCTTGAGTTGAGCTTGTTCAGCAAACAGAAGCTGAAAGATGTTACAAGTTTTGCCTCATGAAATTAAAATGTAAACTTTAAGCATCTCTTTGATTTTTCCTTTCTATTCAGTTACTGAGATTCAGTTTCTAAAACCTTTAAGTTTTCAGTTATGAAAATGTATTAGTTTAAAGTACAGTTGGAAGTTTTATATGATTTATTCTGAGTATTTGTCTGTTATTGAACCGCCTCATGTTGAATATAATGCTAATGGATGTTCGAATAATGGTGAGTTACAGAGATGGGGTCTGATCACAGCTCTGGTGCATTTGAAGGTATTAGGCTTAATGAGTTTGTCCTTTCTCTTCTTTCTGGGACTGGTAAATTACCTCAAATTATGATTTGACAGAAGCTTGTTGTCTATAGGCGTGCGCTGTAACTGTAACATAGAGTATTAATGAGAGATTATGGTAGGCCAATAACAGAATTAGATGGGTCTTGGTACTTTATTGACAATATTAGATTCACAATGCAGCCTGGCATGGTGGTTTATGTGTTGTTTAAACCACAGGGGTATGCTTAAAGATATCATAATTAATCACGATCATAATCTCCATTTCATATCCAAGCAAAAACAACAAAAGAAAACGACTTTGCATCAGGTGAGGAGAAAAAAGGCTGACCTATCTGCACACATCTCACACTTAATACGGTGGTGGTGGTGGTGGCCTGATGGAAACAATTGGTGGAAAGTGAAGTCTCTTCAGTCGGTCTTCAATTTACATGCAAAATAAGAAGAAAAAAAATAGGCTAATCTAATCCAAGAATTATTAAACAAATATGCTGACTAAGGTGGCTACTTTCAAGGGTAAGTAAGTTGAAAAAGAAAAAGAAAAATCTGCATCCATGTGCTCTGCAAGTAATGGGCCTCTGATAGAATCTTCTTTCCCCACCATCACGCGTCTAATGATTTCCTCCTGGCCTGCCAACTTTGCACCTGCTGGACAATAAGGAAAGTACAAATCAAATGGCTAGCTGGAAAAGCAGGACTTAAACATATAGACCGTTTGAAAAATGCATTATGCATGTATTATTACCCAGCAGTTTAGCAAGATAATGAAAAAGAGAGGAAAACAAAGAGACTGTTTGAAAATCCCAAGGCCAAAATCCATTTTATTTTATAATACCTACTGATTCCACTAGTTACCGATGTGCCACCTCGACTACACCCCTTGAATCTGTGCAAATTTCTGCTAATGGATTCACAATGAAACCACCACCGTTATACCTCAACCTACGATTTCGCAACTTAGGCGTTTCAGAATTGCCATTAATATCAGTTCTGTGACACATGGCACTTAATGATGAGGCGCCACCAGAAGTAGTAACTCTTGAGGTTGAACTTCGGCTTTCTATCTTCTTCCTGAATTTGGAGCTCAAAAAATCTGCACCAGGTAGCAGACAACAGGTGGTTCCATGGGAGTCAGTTTTGGTCATCCGTCCAGTTGATACAGCCAAGTCATATGATATTCCATCTAGTGCTAGCTCAAGGCCATGAACACGTGTCTCCAAAGAGTGCATTCCATTTTGTGTGCTACCAATGAATCTCTACACATGTTGAGGAAGTGTATGAGCAACAAGTGAGAAGAAACATTCATCAAAATGCACTAAGAATTGATTCAGAAGTTCATATATACTGTAACTATCATCACATACGATTTTACATCTCAAAAGTGCAGACACATGCATGCTTGGATAAGTTTTCACATATCATAACTTCCAACTATGGTATGTGTATTTCAAATTAATGAAAGAAAAAATATTGGAACTAATTAATCAACATCTTTAAGTCCAATGATGAAGAATTATGAAACCTAGAAGCAATTCAAGACTACAAGCACAATAAAACAATCTTATTGAGTTATTTGTCTTTCATATTACTTATGTCAAGATACACACCTCAAATGGCAGGTTTATTGTAATTCACTGATAATGTTAGTTTAAGAATGCCGTAGAACATGACAAATTCGTCTAATACAACATCATTATGTAAGGTAAAGTTCAATGATACAAGGAACAACTCTCTAACACATGGTACTTCATAAATACGTATAGACAGCAAAATATCAAGCCAAGAATGAAGCCAATATTCCATGCATAATGAACTAACCTGAAGGAGATCTAGTAGACTGGACTGCTGTTTTTCAATCTGAACAAGTTGATTGCGGATCAAAGATAAATCTTCACAATTTTTATGATTCGTGTGCATATTTGCACAATTGTTACTTACTGCAAAAGTATTTTCATAGCTCTCCTCAAGACATGGAGCCACTCGAGATCCAGATCTCAACCCTCCAAATTTGTGCATCTTGTCATCAGAATTCTTACTGAAAAGGGCACGTTTCGTATCAGGCTTTGGAAGCCCCTTATTCTCATTGTTCCTCCTTTCTAAGACATTCCCATCTCTCTCCTTGACATCATCCTCATGAGCATCCGTCATAGAATCAGATATCTCAACTTTCCTGTTGGAAGGTTTCTTATGCTCCAGCTTTTGAAAGATTGCAGGAATTGTTTTCTTCAAGGGACCTCTCTTCCTAGCAGTGGTTGCAAATAAACTATCAGGTGGAGTTGACTTGCCAGCTGGAATTGATTTCCTCTTCAACTCAAGTCCGGCTGTGAAATTCTTGGACCCAGCTGGATAGCTTCCATCGGTTGCATTTTCTATTCCCAATCAACATAAAAGGGGAAAAAATAAAAATAAGAACATCAATGAAAAGAAGAGAAGCATCCAAATAGCACAAATCATCATAAATCAAAACCAAATACCAATTCAGCAAGAATTTGCAAACTCAGATCTTTTAGTTCCCTCAACAAATCTGAAACAGATGACCTAATTATCCTAAAGATCTAAGGTTTCTCAATCATAATGTAAAAAAAATACCTTTAGATGAACAATGCGATTCCGGTGGCGGAGAAACCTCATCTAATATATCTGGAACTTGTTTCCACGCCTCTATCATCCGATTCATAACCTCCCTAACAGCCTTTACCTAATAAGTTTAAAAAAAAAAAAAAACCCATGAAATTTCAACAGCAACTATAAAATTAACACAAAAACTAAAATGTAGTAATTGCAAACCTTATCAAATCTCCTACTCTCAAAAACTTTCAAGCAATTGGCCTTAAAATCTGCCAGCGAATCCTTCTCCACCGTCGCCAACCTCCACAGAGCTTCCGCTGCGGCTTTTCTCGCCGCCCAGTCATCGCTACTCAAAAACCCAAGCAAACAGCTCACCAGCCCCGTCAGCCCCGCCCCTCCCGCGGCACCTGACCCGATCACACTCCCAACTACCACCAAAGCTGCCGCCTTGGCCTTGAACCCTACATTCTTTACCAACCTCTCCAATCTCGCCAACATCCTCCCCAGGATCCCCGCGTCTGGATCCGGCGCTGCTTCTATCGCCGCGGCAAGGCACAGCGCCGCACCGACCTGCGCGTTCATATCCTGCTCCGTGAAAAGCGCGTCAGACAGCAACTTCAACATAGTGACGAATGCCGCCGCACTGACACGTGACGAGAGAGACGAGATTGTGCTTACGCACGTGGCCTGGATGGCGGAGTTCTTGTCACGGAAATTGCGTGTGAGATTATTGACGATCTTGGTGACGTAAGGAGAAAGATTGTGGGACGACGACAGTGTGGTGATGACGTGGATGCATTCTTTTCTAACTCCCGGTTTATCGGAGGCATTAGTCGAAAGAATGCAGGACAGAAACGTTGGTAGCAGAGCCGAGTCCAACGTGGAGGCTATTGAGTTCAGTTCGGTCGCCGCTTGTGAATACGTGTCACGGTCCGACAGTTTCGTCAGCAAACCGTACACTTTGAGTTTGAGAGGTTGAGCCATTTCTTGAATGCAACTCTTTTAGAGGCTTCGCAGAGAAGGAGGTGGGGCCGCTGGGATCTCGGCAACCGCCGGTAACATTTGGCGGTGGTGAGTTGAGTGTCAGTGAAAAAGAGGAGAGCTGTGTTAATTGTGTCGTGTGTGGGCTTTTTAAAAAGAAAGGAAAATGATATAAAGTGCAGGGGAAGGATGTCACGAGAATTGTCATTTACGGTGTCGTTTTATTTGGAGAGATTAAGGAAGCATTTTATTGTGGTTTTACTTTACTTAAAGCGGTTAACGATAAATACATTTCATGTACGCCACGTGGAGGATCCTCTGATTTCTTATTTTATTTATTACGGTTAAAATAATGAAAAATAAGTTGCAGATAAGGGGATGGCCCTCAAAGCCATACTAAAGGCAGTTAATACGGGTAAATTGGCGCCAAAATTAAGAAATCACGTGATTATCTGAACGACAAATGCAACATTAATTATGTATTAAGGCTTTTAATAATAAGCAAATTACGAAAGTGGTGGTTCAGCTGGAGGTTGAAACCAACTGAATTGGAATCTCATCCTCCTTACCTACCAGAATTTGACGAAAATGACGATAATAGTAAGAAAGATTCCTTGAGGGAGTTGTTTGGAAGGAAAAGAAAGCCCAGTTGGTGAAAAGTTTTATTAGTTTAGTTGAATGAATGGGTTTAGTTCAACTGCTGATTAATTTAGGCCCTGAAAGGTTGCTTTAGCCATAGTGGTTGCTTAGTTTATGGAATTTGTAATCTAAAACCATCAGCTCCATTTCAAAATTGGTCTTATTAAACTTGTTCATCAAATTAAGATGATTAATAATAATTCCCTGTGACGTGTCCAGGTTTTTACAGGATAGGGTAACTTTGAATTTAAGCAAGAAACAAGAAAGCAGACTATTGAGATATTATTTTCATGGCATTTACATGATTGATGCCCATGCCATGTGACGGGCCCAATCTCTACTGTCCAATTGCTAGTCTGTGTGATACCAGACCCCAGTATTTAATTTAATTTCATTTAATTTCATCTTATGTTATATTTATAGTTAGCTAGTCATAATTCCCACCAACTTTTTCATGCGTGAATCCACTCGATCCAACGCCCCATGCCAATCAACAAAGGGTGAAGGAAGCCCAATATCACAAGCTAATAGGCCAATGAGTTCAAGCCTGCAAGTTCTCAGCCGAGACGAAGTCTCTTCAAGGCAAACAAGTTCAAATGGGCATTTGCAAGGAGAAACAAGTCCAATAGGCCCAATTCCCACATTTGGTCACACTTTGGTTCAAAGAAAATGAAGAAAATGCAAGAGGCAAACTAGGAGACCATGATCTTTAAGTTAAGGAATAGTTAGCATGTTTGCATTAGATGAAAGCATGGTGTTGTAAGGGTTTCAATGGGTTAGCTTAATTGTTGGCTTTTTGTAATTTTAATTTATGTACTTGAGCTTGAATTCTATAGCCTTTTGACCATGTCTTGTAAAGACCATATACAAGTCTCTCTCTTACATGTAAAAACTAAGTCTTGATGAAATGAAATTTTGGCTTGCCCATTTTTGGTTCGAAGAGTTTTTCTTGATATTGAAGTTGCTTTTGTTTGTTGGTTGGTAATGAAGTAGTTATATATGGGAATAATGGAATGAAGGTATATGGAAGTATTGGGGTGATGAAATGAAGTGGTGTTGAATCATATTGTATTTGGTGAGTTGCATGATTTGCATGCTTACCTGAATGAATTCACATCAAGCATGATTGTAAACAAGAGCTTTTTACCCTTTATGCCATAAAAAATAGTTTCTTTAAAAAAAAATCAAACTTTATTAATAGAAAAAATAAGAAATGAAATTACGATATTATCTTTATTATTTTTTAAAATTATTTTACAAACTCAAATTAGTAAAAAATTAAAAATAAACTCTTTGAATATCTAAATTACATAAAAATTCATTTATTTCGCTTTTCTTTTACTTTTACCCCCTTAAGCCTCTCTTTTGAGTTTCAGATAAAAAATGATGGCAAGTGATAGTATAAATTATACTAGTAAAACCATAAATAGGATGTTAATGACCTATAATTATATATTTTGGAATAAACTATAGGTTTTAAAAATGTTTTCAGTTATTAAAAAAATTTTGTATAAGTTTAGAAATTCGAAAAAGTTTGAGGGTGTTTTTTATTTTATCTTTTTAAATTTTAATATGATCCTCCATAGTTTTGAAAGAGACAATATCCTCAAAAAAATTTAGTAAAAATCAACAAAATATGAATGTAAATGTCATATTACAAATTATTTGACCGTAATAATATTTTTAAAATATAATGATTTCTGAAGAAGCAACATCATAACTAGAGTTTTTAAAAGATTTTAATAATTAATTTATGAATTTTCAAGTTTTTTTAACTGTTAATTTTTCATAGTTTATTTGTAAATGAGTTATGTGTTATTTTTTAAATTAATAGATGATAAAATTATTATTTTATTCTTATATTCTTAGTTTTTTAACTAGGTTTGATTTTGAACGAAAAAATATTATTTATATCATTTAAGGGTTGAAAAGTGTTTTCAAATCAAACTGTTAAACTCTTGGGTATTTTGATATGATAAAAAATTTATTAATTTATCTATGACAATAGTTGATTCATGACCAAGAAGGACAAAGTTTAATTTAATAGAATTGTCCAAACATATGATTGTGTATATCAGACACATAACTGTCATATAACTGTGTAATAAAAACACATGCTTGGCATATGCATTCCTATGTGGTATATGGTGCTCTTCATCATGTTATCTTTTATATTTAAAGATTCATCTATTTAATGAGACACATGATCATGCATATGAAAACCATGATTATGCATATGAAAACTATGACCGTGTGTATGAGAAGCACAATCATGTGTTGGGGGCACATGACTGTGCATTTGTGTAGAATTTTATGAAAAATGTGTTTTCTTCTTCAATAGTTAGTATCTTAAATCCAATGACTAATTTCTTCACAAAACCTATAAATTGGAGCAAAATTGAAGTTAGAACAGTTAAAAAACACGATATAACAAATTTTTATCTTCTTATTCTCTCTTCTCTCTCTTTAAACTTCATTATAAATCTTTAAGAATACATGTAAGTAAGTTTAAGTTTTGTATTAATCTATTATAGACATTTTATTTCTCCTTGTATTTTGTTTAAACGTTTGGACGTCATTCTGTGAAACTATTATAAAAACGCAATCCTATAAAACTAAGATAAACACAATCCAATGAAATTAATAGATGGTGAAATCGTGTGAAACTATTGTACATGTTTAAGTGAAATCCCTGGATAAAACTAATATAATATTTCGAAAAATATTAGTGCAATTTTAATTGGGTTGATTGGAATAATGTGAATGCAGAAGGTTTGTGGTCAAAGCTCCAGACCACTCTAAATCGACTGATTATTTCTATCTTTTACTCTTTTAGTTGCTTAATACTTGTTTTATATACTTTATATTCAAGTGTGCTGAATTAACAAATTGTTTGACTTATTTATTATTTGCATATATCTTTGGTTTTCAGTGAAATATTTTCAAGTTTGTAAACAAATTTTAAAATCTTATTCGTCTCCTCTATAATTAGCTATTAAACTCATTTAGGGTTCACCACAAACATTAGATGGAAAATGTAATTTATTAATTTTATTATTATTTTTACGATAAGATCGTGATCGTGAAAGATTGTATTAATTTGGGCTTGGGCTGGATAAGCAGTTGTGATCTATAGCAGGCTTTAAACCTATTTAACCCAATGTTTAAGCAAGATGTAGATTATGCTAGGCTCAAAGAAATGAGATGTCAAATTGGATAGACCATGGGATAAGCAGGCTTTATTGGGCTGAATCCGATGTAGCCCACCAATTCGCTGGTGGGCCTTCCAAAATGAACTTAGCCCAAGGCATGATCTAGTGTCCCCTAGATTATGGCTTCAATGATCTTTCTCGGGTTGGTTTATCATATTTTTTTATATTTTTAATAATTTAGTATTTTTCAAGGATCATCCCACTTTTAAAAATCTAAACATCTAATCATTAGTTAACATCAATAGTAAAAATTAAAAATAATAAAATAAATTTTATAAAATAATTAAAATATTAAAACTATAATAAAGTAAATCATAAAAAAAAGTTAAGAAAGAAAATTCTGTCATTTAAAAAAATCTTACGTGGCATGCTTTAAACTATGTTGAAATTAAGGGCTCAGCCCGCCTGCTGACTACCCTCCTTCCTCCGTCAAAGGAACTGAATTTTCGTCATTATATAATATAAACGTTTGAAAAGTGGAGACACGGTGCTGCCAGTGCCAATCTCTTTCCACTTGCTTCATAGGCTCTGCCAAAAGCCTAACGAATCATCCACTTTTTCTAATATTATTAATATTATTTTCTCTTAAAGGATTGCTTTGTCGTATGCTCCACGGATTGTTGATTTATAAATCGGCGATTACGCAAGTCCGTTAAATCCCGCCGCCTTTCTTCACATTCAGAACTGCTCATTGCCCGACTCCAACTTTAATTCAGTTTAATAACTGGATTATTATATTATAATTTTATATTTTAGCATTCTTATTTGGCCAAAGGACATTTTCCCACCCATAGTTTGAGGCGGGAACAAAATCCTACCCGCTTAAGTTTAAAAGCTCGTTTTTCCACCCATCACCAATTTTTTTTATTAAAAATAATATATATACAGTAATCATCATGGGTATTTTTATCTTTTTAATATTAAAATTTTATAAATTAATAAAATAAAATTTATATAAATATAAAATATTTAAAAAATTAAAAAAAATTTATAAAAATTAAAAAAAATTTTAAAAAAATTTTGAAATTCAAAAAATCCTAGCAGCCACCGCAGCCGGCACCGGCGGTGGTGGCCGCCCATAATAGAATCAGGTGGCCAGGGGAGGCCAGACTGGCCTCCCCGTTCGGTGGAGGAGGCCAAATCGGCCGCCTCCAGTTTCGGAGGAGACGGCCAAATCTGGCCTCCTCCGCCCGAAATAAAGGTCGAAAACGGCCGTAAAGGGTCGACCTTGGCCCCATTGGCCGTTTCCGGCCTTTATTTCTCTGGCCGCCTCCTCCGAAACTAAAGGTGGCCGATTTGGCCGCCTCCATCGAACGGGGAGGCCAACCAGGTGGCCGGAAATGGCCACCTGGTTCTATTATGGGCGGCCACCGCCGTCGACACCGGCGGCGATGGCTGTTGGGATTTTTTGAATTTCAAAAATTTTTTTAAATTTTTTAAATATTTTTTATTATTTAAAAATTATTTTATATTTTTATTATAAATTTTTAAATTTTAAAAGAATAATTTAGTAATTTTAATAAAAAACTAATAAAAAAATGGGTGATGGGTGGGAAAACAGGCTTTTAAACTTAAGCGGGTGGGATTTTGTCCCCGCCTCAAACTATGGGTGGGAAAATGCCCTTTGGCCTTCTTATTTCGGTGCTATTTTATTACTTTGACGCTATTGAAAATTGTTGTGTTTTTACCATCATTAAAAATGTAGATTATAATTAATAAATTTATTTTCTTAAATATTTTCTTCCCATTAATGTAGCCACAAATTTCAGGCGATTTAGAGGATGCCACGTAAACGTAATCTCACTCACATTTGTTCATCTGACTTAAGTTTCAAATAGCTAAATGTCACCCTCTAAGTTTCAAATATCTAAAATCTGACCCTTAAACTAAATTTCAAACATTTTTTTAATAAATTTTCAAATAAAATGACTAAAATACATTTATAAAAAATAAAAATTTATAATAAAATTATAAAATAATTTTTAAATATAAAAATTTTTAAAAATTTTGAAAAATTAATAAGTCATCGCTGTTGGTGTCGATGATGGTGGTCGTCTATAATAAAACCAGATGGTCGTTTCTGATCATCTGGTTCCAAGAGAGACCAGATTGGCCTTCATATTCGATGGAGACGGTTGGATCTGACCACCCCTAGTTTTGACCAATGAGGCTAGATCTAGCCACCTCCGCCAGAAACAATGATCGAAAACAGTCGATAGGAGCAAAACCGATTATTTTTTGCTATTTTAGTTTCTTTTTCTGGTCGAGGTAGTCAAATCTGACCGTTTCTGTCAAACAGAGAGACAAGATTCAGCATTCCCTAAAACCAGGTGGTTGGAAACAGCCACCTGGTTCTATTATCGGCGGTTAAAGTCGCTGGCATCGACGGTAGTGGTTGCTATAATTTTTCAAAATTTAAAATTTTTTTAAATATAATTTAAAATTTTTTAAATATTTTATATTTATATAAAATTTATTTTTTATTATTTTATAAAATTTTTATTTTAAACTGATAAAAATACCCCTGAATTATTTCTATTCATCATTATATTTAATATTAAATTTGATCCAAGGGTGGAATTTTGGGTTTTTGAAACCTGGAGGGTGGGATGGGCCTCAAACTATGGGTGGGAATAGCTTTTGCCCTCTGACTTATTTGTGAAAATCACGTTACTCCCTCGGCTCTCAAGTCACGTAATTTTCGGCCAACGCTCGAGGGGAACCGCTTTCTCTGTACGCATCATCTCTGCATCTTCACCCTACACGTGTTATCCAATTTCACCATCCTTTAGTATAGTAGAGTTACCATGTGAATCATGGGGCTGACAGGATTTTTTTTAATTTGTTATTATTTTAAAAATTTGTCCACCTCATTTAATGTGTATTATACAATTAGATTCAAATTTAATTGATTTTAAATATGAGTTATTATAAAATTGTTTTAAATTTATAATAGCAAATTTAAATTTAAATTAATCAAAAAAATTTAAATAATTATTAATAAATAAATAATATTATCGTTAATATAAATAATATTATTAATATTATTACATGAAATTCATAAAGCCAACTGCAGGAACACCGAAACTTAAACAGGTCCAGCCATAAAATTAACAACTGCATTTATCAAATCATTATTACATAATTTTTCACGATTTTCAACACACAATAAATATATAATTTATAAAATTATTTTTAATAAAATAGGCATGCAAATTTTATTATTAATATTTTGAAGGAAGCCGTTATTTTTCAAATATACAATATTTTTAAATATAATAAAAATGGAAGTTTATTTATTTATGTTTCATACAAAGAATCAACATTAAATTTGAATATATATATATATATATTTATCACTATGCATAAAATATTTTTTCATTGGCTTTTCTAGAACTCTCCCTTAAATATATATAAAATTATATATATATATATAAAATGTGTTTACGTCAAGTGAAAATGGAAAATAAAAGGCCAAACTACAAGTTCGCACCCAAGGTTTCCTTAACTAACAAACTCCCACCAAACTACCCTCTATAAAATTAATAATATTAATATTAATATTAAAATAAAATTTAATATAAATAATATAAAAATAAATTTAAAATAAAAATATTAAAATAATAACAAAAATAAAAAATTAATAAAGTTTTAAAAAATAAAATAAAATTTAAAAAACATGTTAAACTCAGTAGATAGTCGAAAACGACTATCTAATTCTATCAACGATCAAATATTGTCGTTTTGATGGTAAAAATGATCAAATTTGGCCATCAATAAAGTCATATTGTAGTTTTTGGTCACCTGGTGAGTTTAACGTTGGTCTGTCAATAGCGGTGGCTGTTTTTTTATATTATATTTTATTTTTTAAAAATTTTATTAATTTGTTAATATTATTTTAATTTATATTTATATTTTAATTATTTTTATAAAATTTATTTTTATTTTTTATTTAAAAAAACAAAAATACCCCTTTAACTTTAGTCAACAGGTGGGTATTTAGTTTTTTAAACTTTTATGAGTGAGACCTCAGTTAAGTAAACCTCGGGTGGCACTATGTCATTTGACCAAAATAAAATTTGCGAAACTACATGATGCACCCTAAGTTTGATTAATCGTTTTTACCCTTTAACTTTTAAAAATTTATTTTTCCTATATCAACTTCATTAGTAAATTCTATTAGATTTCATAATGAACAAACTATAACACCTATTTAATAATTGATTTATAAATTTTAATTTTGATATAATTATTTATATAACCGATTTAAAAAAATCGTTAAAAACCCTAAAAGAAAACTCTTTATTTCTCTTTGTCTCTTCAAGCTCTATATTATCGTAATATATATTCCTCAATTTGGTACCAACTTATACAAAAGTAAAGAAAAATTGTACTTATGTTAAACATTGCAAACATTTAATGAGCATTTTATTCACAATCCATCCAACTTTCCAATGATGGTTTTATTCACAACCTTACACACATTAACAAACATTTTAATACACAGTTGTGATATGGTAATAAGAGAATGAAGCAAAGGCCTTCTACTTCTTCTTTTTCTTTTGTGGACAAAAGAAATTGCAAATAATATAGAAAAAATGTCGAGTTTGCTCCTTGTGCTTTTCATTGTCGCCTTCTTCTACTCTCGTGTATGAAATGGAAGATGGTGAGACATGAGACTTTGACGTTGCACTATCTTGAGTGTGATTTGTTTGAAAAATAGCAGAATCGTACATTATATTTCAATTATTATATCTAAATATATAAAAATATGGTAAAAAAAACAAAAAGAGAAAAAGTGAGAAAAATAGAAGTAAAGAAAAAAAAGGAAAAAAAAATGAAGCCATGTGCCAGTAATTCAATAGTTGATCTTTTAGAGAATATTTTAAAATTGTTCATTTTTGTAGAAAGTGATAAAAACAACCTCATCATGGTCTATTTTAATAGAGGGGTAGGAAAATGAAAATTTCAAACTTCAAGGATTTATTGGAATTTTATCAAAATTTGGGGGACAAAGTGAACCACAAAATTATGGCTCAAGAGCGTCCGGTAAAATCAAACTTTGTGAACTGCTCAATTTAATGACACCCATGGCCTAGTTTAAATAAATAAATTCTGAATACTTAACCGACGTCGTCCTTGTCCAAAGCAAAAAATTAGGTAAATCGAGGGGTATTTTTGGTAACTTGGTGATTATATGAATGAAAAACTGGGCCACTGCTATTTGTAGGTATAGTGAAAGGGAGGGCCAGCGGAGCAGAGGAATTTCCGTTATCCGCATTCTCAATATCTCTCTTGGAGATTAAATTTAAAGAAAACCCCAGTTTCAATCAAGAATTTGTTTCCAGGATCAAATCCTTAGGGTTTTTTTTATTTCGAATCCTAATTCAATTATCAATCGACTCTTGTTGCAAGAAAATGGTTTCTGACACTTTGGTTACATGCACCCCCAACTCCAAGGATTTCGGCAAAAAAAAGAGGGTGATTGATTCATATTTTCCGTCTTTAATTTTCACATTGAAAGTTTTATTTTATTTTATTTTATAATTTGTTATTACTGATTTTGTGTTTTTGTTCGGGTTTCAGACCAATAGGTCTGCAAAATTGAAGCAGTGCAAGCTCGACGCCCGTCGCGAGCAATGGCTCTCGCAAGGCATGCAAAGAATTTTTTTTTTTTTTTTTTTTTTTTTGCATTTGTAACGTCTTGAGTTTATAATGATTCTGAATATAATTTAAACAATTTTGTTTTGTTTCTCTTGTTAATTTTTTTAATCTATTTGTGATTGTTTGGTATTTTTTAGGTGCGGTGAAGAGCAAGGGATGCAAGAATGGATTAGGCGATGACCGGAAAGAGAGGGACCGGTCGTTGGAGAATTCGAGGCAAAGAGACGAGAACAATAACGAAAAATCGAACCATCATGAGAGCGATTTAGAATCCCCGTCGAACAGCCCAATTAACAGTCTCTTAAGTGGTGGAGAAATGGATTCAACTCCGAATTGTGGTGGAAGTAGTAGCAGTAGCAGCAGCGGTAGCAGCACCGGTGGCTGTTGCTCCGGTAGCATAACGGAAGAGGAAGAGGAGGATGGTTGTTTGGACGATTGGGAGGCTGTAGCTGATGCTCTTGCTGCGGGTGATGACAACAACAGTAATAAAACGGGAGTGGAACAAGATAACCCCTGTTACCAATCATCCTCCGAGAGTCAATTAAGTATTAAGTTGGACTCTCCGCATGATTTGGCCAGTGAGTTTGGTTTAGATTCTGTTAATCCAATGCCTAATGGTGCCAGTGCTGTGCCAAGAGTGTCTGGGAATAATATCCGGGCATGGAGACCAGATGATGCTTTTCGACCCCAGAGTCTGCCTAATTTAACAAATCAGCGGAATTTTAGTGCTTCGGATATGCATTTTGTTCAAGGTGGGATTCCATGGACCTGCAACAATGTTCCCTCTTCTTGTCCGATATGTTGTGAGGAATTGGACTTCACGGACTCAAATTTTTTGCCCTGTTTGTGTGGTTTCCGACTCTGCTTGTTTTGTCACAAGAGGATTCTTGAGGAGGATGGGCGGTGTCCTGGCTGCAGGAAGCCATACAAGCTTGACGAAATTGAGTCGGAGGCAAGTGTGCAAGGAGGCAGCCTTACCTTTCGGTTGGCTCGTTCTTGTAGCATGGTTGCAAGGTCTTAGGAAGAGGAATTGTTTTCGTGTCCGTTTTCTTGAATTAAGTATGTTTGGTCGCTCTTTTCATGTGTCTTTTGTGATGTTATATTAGTGTTAGACTCATTTTATAGACATTTTAGATGTTGATATAGGGTTGTGTTTTTGCACCCGGGAATTGAGCTGCTTATCTTATGAGTTTGGTTCTTATTTGTATGGCGTACGTGCTAATGTAGGGAACTGACATTGCTATTATGTGAATAGTTGAGGTGGTATAGAAATTGAATACATATTAAAGTGATTATAATTTTTTTTTTTATGTTTCACTTAGTTTCAATGTTGTGTGGACCCTTTTTTTTTTTTCTAATATATATGTCTTCCTTCTTCAGAATAACTTTACCAGTTTAATTTTCATGGTGAATGTAGTTCTTAGACTGTTGATAATCAGATTGGCCCCAATTTATTTTGAAATTTGTTGTCTGCACATGATCTCGGAGTAGATTTGGAGCTGACGTAATTCTCACATGAAGATGTATTTGTATTTCCTTTTTCCAATTATTCTAGTTTTGTTTGTATTCTTTATTAACAAATTTCTCAGTTGTGGTTCTTAGACTCTGAGGTGTACACATGTAGAGATTACTTTTGTGGGACTTGGACTTCAAAATTGATTATTAGTCATAATCTTAGTTACCTCCTAATCTTTGAATATTTCGTCTTTATGCATGAAGGTATACATGCCAAGATTTTAATGCAAACATATTCTAGTTTCTCCACGGTTCTGGTCTGTGCTGTTTTATTGTAGGTTCATATAGCTTACTTTCATTGTAGTACTTTTCAATCTTAATTTTTGCCGCTAAGGATTCAATGCATGCTGTTTTTATTTTAAATAGTGTTAGAATAGAATATAGATGGAAGTGCAACAAAAGCCTAAAATATGCTGAAAGGAAATCTTTGCATGGCGTATGATTAATTGATAAGTCTACGCCTCAATTTTTGTGGTCTGCTCTATGCTTCAAGGTTGTTTGTTGATTATTGTATTTAACTATGCACTTCACACGTCACATGTATCAAATCTATTTGTAGCTTTTGTCATCCTGGTTGATACACTGTTGGATTGAATGCTATGGTGAGGGTTTGCTTCATGAGGTTAGAGTGGTAAATGTCCTGCAGGCTGAAATCTTCTGGGGTTCTCTATATAGTTAATAGTTGTATGATTTTCTAGCCTTGCTTTATGTGTAAAAGTTTCTAGCCTAACTCTTGAGGCTTTATTTCTTAAGGCTAATGTCTCTGCCAATGTAGAACGTATGGGTTTAAAAGTAAACTTTACCTCTGGAATGTGTATAGATTGTGTTACGCACAGTATTTTATTTCACTACTATTTTGAAATAAGTCTTGCAAGTCAATTTAATTTGTCACATCTTGCTTTTTTTTTTTTTTTGTAAAAAATTAGCTGTGCTCGCAAAGTTAATAAGATTCTTTATACACACTTCATACAAATATATGGTTACCTACTTATGACAAATTTTGCTATTTATTGATTTCCCTTTCACATTCAAGTAATTGTTCTACAGAATTAAAGCTGTTATTTTCTCCAAGTGGGAAGAAAAAGAGTAGGTGAGTATTTGACTTTCATGAGCGGAAACAGAAAATAAAATTTATGGCTATTACTCTGAGGTTGATGTTGGACCATGATATAGTGTTCTCTGCTGCTTGCTTGAACTAATATTTTCATTATTTGAGCTGATCAGTGTAGTAAGTTGTCATCTCTCTCAAGCAATAGATTTAGGTGGTGAACAGATTACATAGAAGTTTATGAAGGTTTCTTTATCTGTAAGTACTTCCGATCTCTCTTCTCCACACATTTTTAAATTTATTTGTAGAAATCTTAGAGATATAATATTTCTTTCATTCATTTTTAATCTGTGCATAGCCTAGTGGATTAGCATGAGACAGTTGATAATCACATGCGTGGTTATGTTCTTAGCCGATTGGGTTCTCTCAACTTTTCTGGTTCTCGTTTAATCTACTTCTTATCTATATTTGCTGTTTCATAGTGGAAAATTCTTGTTTAGGGACCTTTTGTCATATTTTGCCAGCCTTTTCATGATCTCTAGCAGCAGTTGTTTTAAGGGGATGACTGATACTGGATCTTGTTAATGATATCGTGTCCTAACCCAAGTTGAAGCTGAAGTCCTTCTGTGTCTGGATTAGGTACTAGTGGTTTATATGGGGCTATGATTGAGATTGGATCTTGATAATTAAGTCATATCCTAACCCAAGTTGAAGCTGAAGTGCTACTGTGTTTGGGGTAGGTATTAGTAGTTTATTTACTCATTTTGTATGGTTACTTGTAATGCATTCATTTTAAGCAATTAATTTTTGCTTTTTCCTAATATGAATTACTTCAGTGATATATTGGTTCTCGGAAATTGAAGTATTGATAAACACCTTGGTCCCATCACTTTTTGTCGATGCTGTCTTATAATGGTAAATTTTGTCCAAATGTATCTATCATAACCTCATTCATGTCGTATATATGTTTGTATGTGTCTTTAAAATTGTTATAATCATAGTTTTCTCTAATAAATTTAACTGATGAGTTTAGTTAGAATCTAATAAACTACATCTAAATGATTGGTAAACTACAAACAAGTTACCTTCGCGTCTGTGGATTTATGTTTTTACATTTGTTGCAAGTATTGTTTTCATGCTGTATTTTAACATGGCTAAACTCTTGAATCTGTTGCCTCACTGGTACTTACGGGCTGTTATTATTTAAATTCTCATATACCTTATGTTTCTTTCAGTAGCAGCCAATTATGTGCATACTCGGGAGTTCTTACTGCAAATGGGGCATTTATTTGGATTGATTGCGTGTAACAGTTTCAATTAAAACCAATTTTTTGCCAGGGTGTTGAGATTTCTGATGTTTTTATTTTTCATCTCCTGTAACTGCTGATAGTTTGAAATTTTGTTTCAGACCCTGTTTGTTAAATGTTGTCATCTTAAGGTTATAATTTCGTATGATGGTTATTTCCCATTTGTTTTCTTGGAAATCCTTGAAAGAATCTGGGTTGAGACGGGATTGGCCTGATTTACAAGAATTGGAAGCAACCCGGAAAAAAAAATTATTGGAAATAAGTTGCAGCTCTCTTCTTGACAATCTATGAAAACCAGAGACATAAAAGTAGAACTAACAATTATTAGCAACAGTTCTTACTTGTTTATGAGTCTTGAAATGCGAGACTCTGATCTATGTTGCTCGGGCAGTGTGTTCCACCATTTGATGAAAGTGGAACCCTCAAAGAACACATCAACACCAAGCTCTTGACGTTGAACCCAAGCCTTTACCTTTTCTTCAAGGCGCAAAATCTTTTCCCCAACCTCATCAGACAATGCGAGATTGTTACTAGTTCTAAGACACATCTGCAGCTCCTCTACCTCTGCCCAGAAACAGGATTCGCAACTGGATCCTTTTTCCATCTTTAGGGCATACTCACGCCACTTCTGGGTGAATCTGTATCGTTTCGGTCTGCCATTTTTCATATAGGATCCTGTATCTTCATTTTTCAAGTGCCGGTAGTAGTTGGCGATATCTAGAGGTTCAACAATGCGTCGGAAACTTGTGCCAATTTCTAACCACTCTTCACGACGTTCAAACCCATCAGGAAGTTCGTATCTTTTTATCATTTCCATGGCCTCGTCCAGGATTCCAGCCAATTCAAGCCTCGTCACATTTGCGTCGAAATCATCATGGTCTCTTGACTTCTTGAAGGCGTCGTAGTAGCTCTCTTTGCGCGCCTCACACTTGGCTTTGTATCCTTCCAATTTTTTGATTCCTCTTTCGATATTTGCCATTTTATCATCAATCCTTCCTTGGTTTCTCAATTTTTGCTTCTCAAACTCTTGGGCAGCGCAAAGGCACAGTCTGGCTCTTGTGCTCTGTTATTGGGAGATTCAAGATGTCAATACAAGACAAACAATAGTTTGATTGATATAAAAAATCTAAAAGTGAAATAATTAATTCTGGCATTGACTTTAAGACTTACAAAACCCAGGTTATTCAATAGATTGTCAATTATTGCACCTCCATTTGAAGACAATGGAAGCCCATCCAAAGAGTCTAAATTGGTCACAACGTTCCAATCAAATCTCTTTAGTTCGTCTTGATATTTCAGGTGTTCCTTCACGCTTCTTAAAGCAATCTGTGGACCTTCTTCTATGGAGAGTAATTGAGAAGAGTAGAATAATATCTGCAGAATAGCGTCAGGGTTTTTCACTAGCACCACCTCCGCTTCTTGTGAATAAAAAACATAGTTTCCAAATGGCCTGTACGGGCTTAGCTCAATAAAACTTGACCAAGTTTCTGATAACTTATTTGTGTTTCCCATAAGTTGACAAGCGGCATGACTGGTGAGATATGAAGCGCACCTCATTACATTTACAAAGAGATTTGATGCTTGTTCACCAGGCTCTTGCACGGGCATTATGGTTTTGGGATTCAAGTAATCCAGGATAACGTGCAGATATCCCTCGATGGAAGAGATAGGAGCAAACAAAACTCGAGGCATAATATCGTACCTTGAAACGAAGTGAAAGAAGTACTGTGACCAATTTTCTCGCCCAAGAGCATGATTGAATAATCTATCACCGACAAGGGGAGATCCAAACGTTATACAGAGCGGTCTTGGATCAAGTTTTATGTGTGGCTGCTGAAGGTTTATTGCTGGATCAGGTTTGTACTGCTGCTGAAGGAGCCACACTGTCATTAGAATGGCAACAGCACCACCTGAGGAATGCCCTGTAAACACTATTTGCTTTTTCTCTGTCACAGCTTTTCCCACCTGAAAATAATCAGAAACACAAGAAAAGCAGCAGGGCTGGTTTAACGAAAATCTGAGGCCTTTTTATAAAGAAAAACTTAAATCTGGACCTTTAGATCGTAATTTACCTCCTTCAGTATATGTGGCAAAATTGTTAGAAATCTATTGAGGAAAGCTTCGTTCACAATTGCAACTTCATCGTTGCTTATACTTCTGAGCGATGGAAATTTATCCTGATTGATCTCCTTTTCTCCAAACGGGTTTTTAGTGAACCACTCCTTTACCGACCAAGTTCCGGCGAAGCTAAAGATCACATCAGTTCTACTCGACTTGTCAAGTAGAAAAGGCTTCTCCGGTGACTTATGAGCCTTCATCGCCAATAAGCAGGCTTTATTGATCAGCTCCTTTCCCAACCCAAACCCTGAAGTCGCCATTATTCTGAACTTGTGGTCGTGGAATTTGCAGGTTTGCTTTTGTTTGCTGCTTTCTTGTTATTCCCTGAGCCAAAATTTAAAGGAGATGAACCATAGGGAAAATGACTAAAAACACCCTTTTCTTGCTTTATTGGAATGATGGAACCAAGGTGTATATGATGGAGCTTTTTGGTATTAACCAATCATTCATTGGCTTAGATGCTTCGCGGCAACTTCGCTACAAAGCCCTTGCTTTTTTATATGGTCAAGTCATCGTTCTAGTCATTTATTATCGTCGCAAGTTGTTCTTATTTGTTCGTGTGGACTGATCAATTGCTAGGAAACTGTAGTTTTGATGGTGTGAAATGGTCCTTTTAAATAATTTCATTCACATCACATGACGCCACCATTGTTTTAAAATCCACCACTTGCACCGGCATCTGATGATTAGTTGAATATGAATGATGTTTAAATATATTTTAATGAAATTGTGGATCAGGCCGTGAATGGTGGTATGTTAGGGTTGATGGAAAAGAAAACCTTACCCGGCTTTTTATTACTGTTTTTAAGCGAAATTTGATGACATATTTTTAGCTTCAGTGAAAGGTAGACAGAAAAAAAAATTCAAACCAAATTAAACCCAAATCAGCCCAAGGAAAAGCCTACCCAAGAAAGGAGGGAAAAGAAACAAGCCCAGCCCAGGATTCCTGAGCTTGCCCGCCTGTGGGAAAGCCCACAGAAGGGCTTGGGTCGCTAGCCCAGGAGGGAGCCTCTCGCATCAGTTGTGAAGTGCGCGAGTGGCTCTCACGAGCGCTCTGAGGTGGAAGACTTCCGCTTACTGGAGCACAACATGCGCTTGATCGATACGCGCGCTGGAGAAGGTGCCTGGTTACAGCTTTCCCCATTTTCCTCACTTTCTCTCTCCCGCGGGAACAACTCCTCATTTCCCCACTTTCTCTCTCCCTCTCTCGCGTGCGCCATCTGCTCCACATGTTCAGCCAACTGCTCTTTTCCTTTGAATATAAAAAGGGAAGCGACAATCTTGGAAGGGGGTTTTTTTTGGCTTCTTCTGAACTTTCAGTCTTAAAGAATGCATATTCACGCCCCCACAGAGTAGCCGGGGTGGCTCCTTCCGTTGATTTTCACGTTTTAAGGTATAAATTGAAATCATTTTGAGAATTATTTTAGAATTAAATTTTTTAATTTATTTGATGAGATATGATTAAAATATTATATTTATTTAAAATTTAACTATTTAATAGAACCAATAACTATACATGTTGATTTATATCGAATTTCTGGTTACAAAAAAAAAAATTACATATTTACATCATAAATTTCAATTACCAATTCATGATAATGACAAAGTTTTGGGGCAATTATACTTTAGGATTGCTTTTTTAAGGGCTTTAATGCATTATTTTAATATTTATTACTTTAATATATTTGGTTCGATAATAATGAAGTTTCGGAGCAATTACACTCTAGGTATGCTTTTTTGAGGGGCCTTGATGTACTATTTTAATATTTATTACTTCAATATATTTGGTTCAATAATGATGAAGTTTCAGAGCAATTACACTCTAGGTATGCTTTTTTGAGGGGCCTTGATGCATTATTTTGAAATATATTGCTTTCGCATCTTTGGTTCAATAATATTGAAGTTTCGGAGCAATTACACTATAGGTATCTTTTTTTTTAGGGCCCTTGATGCATTATTTTAATATTTATTACTTCAATATATTTGGTTCAATAATGATGAAGTTTCGGAGCAATTACACTCTAGATATGCTTTTTTGAGGGGCCTTGATGTATTATTTTTAGAGTATATTGCTTTCACATTTTTGGTTAGACAATGTTGAAGTTTCGGAGCAATTACACTATAGGTATGTTTTTTTTTTAGGGGCCTTGATGCATTATTGTAAAATATAGTACTTTAACATATTCAGTTCGATAATAATAAATTTTCAGAGCAATTACATTTTAGGTATGCTTGTTTGAGGGGCCTTGATGCATTATTTTGAAATATATTACTTTAATATATTATTTTAAAATATGTTGTCTGGATGCATTATTTTAAAATATATCACACATATTATTTTTAAAATATGTTGTCTGAATGTATTGTTTTCAAATATATTGTCTGGCTGTGTTGTTTTTAAAATATGTTGCCTTAATGTAATACGCATTCGCAATTCTTTATTTTTTGATTTGCATGGATCATTATGATCAATGTATGCATGAGGAATTGATAATATATTATGCGATCGATAATAAATAATCTATTATAAATTTGTGTGTACACGTACACATAATATAAAATGCACCCGAATACACAGAGAATATAAAATTTACTTTTACATAATATTTATCATTCATATATATATATATATATACACACACACACACATATAATTATGTACAGTATATTATAATGTATATATATACAGAATTTAAAAATACAGAGATACAGAATAAATAAAATATTAATTCAGAATATAAAAATGCAGCAAATAAAAATACAGATATAGAGAATAAATAAAATATGAATACAGAATATAAAAATACAGCACATAAAAATACAGATATGCAGAATAAATAAAATATTAATACAGGTTATAAAAATACAGCACATAAAAATAAATATATACAAAATAAATAAAATATAAATACAGAATATAAAAATATAGCACATAAAAATACAGTATGCAGAATAAATAAAATATTAATACAAAATATAAAAATACAGCACAAAAAAATACAGATATACAACATAAACAAAATATAAATACAGAATATAAAAAAATATGAAATATATATACGGAATATTAATTTATCCATATGCACACAAAATGTTAATTATGTATACAGTATACAAAGTTTAAATAGATCATAACAAAAAATGTATAATATATTAAATATACGTATATTTATCAGGGTCAAACGACATATTGCCACCTAAGGTTTCGTTTAATGATAAATTATCACCCACAAAAGTTTTAAAAGTCAAATACCCATTATTTTTTTTTTGAAAAGACCAAAATATCATTTATAAAATTCAATAATATTAATATTAAAATAAAATTTAATATAAATAATATAAAAAACAAAATTAAAATAAAATAATAATAAAAATCTAAAAAATAAAATAAATAAGTGACAGCGTGTTTTTTAATTAATATTATTATTTTAAATTTATATTTTAATATGTTTATAAAATTTATTTTAAATTTTAATTCAAAAAGATAAAAATATCTCTTTAACTTAAATCAATTGATGAATATTTAATTTTTGAAATTTTTACAAGTGACAATTTATCATTAAATAAAATTTTAAATGGTAATATATCGTTCATCCTATCTATTTATTATATACAAATGTCTCGTAAGCTCAGTTGCATTTGATTGTTTAGAAAATTGGAAATTATCAAACTGAGTCCATATATCACTGGGTCTCCAATGTTAAAAAAGGGCTCTCTCGCTTTTTTTCTTTGTTTTTGGAATCTCTCTCTGTTTCTTTTCTTTCCCTTTTTTTTTTTTTTTCAATCCTCCCCCTTTCCCCTCTTATTTTCATGCATTTAGATGCGTCAAGGGCTGTGCCAAAATCATTTTCCCGCTTAAAAACCCGTGCAAAAAGGGCTAACAACTTGCCCAGGAAAGAGAAAAAAATGCGCGCAAGAAAGAAAAAAAAAGGCCGCCTTAATTAAAAAAAAAATAGCGTTTGTGCACGCAGAGTCAGCACGTAGCACGCTGGGCCTGGCAGAAGGGAGAGAGAAGCATGCGCAGAAGGAAAGAAAGCAAGCCAGGGTTGACCCAGCGTGGGCCACGCGAGCGCTACAGGCCCACCCTTGGGCCCACCTCTCCGGTTAGGCCAGCATACATGCCACCTGGGCCATGCGCACAGGGCCTTCTTCCTACTCTCTTTTCTTTCTTTACTCGGGCTGGCTTTATGGGCTTAGGTTTTAGGTAGGTTTTATTTTTTGGGCTTTTTAGGTTTGGGTTTGAGTGAGTTTTGTGGGCTTCAGTTTATGGATTTTTGGTTCATTTAATTTATATGGGCTTAGATTTAGGTTTTGGGTTTGGTTTTTTAATTAATATATATTTTTTAATTAATTTTTTCCAGTAATTATTAATTATTAATTATATTTTTTTTCAGGTTTTGGTTTTAATGTTTTTACTCGTTCATTCTCAACTTGACATCTCGAAAGTTTTAAACTAACATCTAAGTTTTTTATCATTGAGAATTATCTTGTTGGGCCCTAAATGAAATGTCAACACCATCCTTATTCACATATACTTTTCTGAAATGACTTTTAGGTGACTACTCTATAAATTTCATAATTGTAATATCTTAAGGTTAAAATGGTCTTTTTAGGTCGTGGATTAAGGTTAAAAGAAAGATTCTCTATCCAGAAAAAATTTTGGAAGAGTTGAGGGGGTAGAATAATCTTTTAGAAGGCTTTGTATAGTTTGTGCTTGGGGCATGATCGTGCATTCTTTAGACACATGCGCGTATGTCCCTTAAGTATGGAGTATGACCGTATGCCTCAATGACACACGATCGTATGTCTCTCTTGAGTTGCGCAACAATTGAATACCAAGAAGAAGCTAGCTAGAGTTAACCAATCCAGTTAGGATTCGATCAGAGTTAGAGAGATAAAATATTTTTGTAGTTTCAAGTAAATATTTCTTTACCTATTTCCTATTTCTATAACATGTACTTTCTTAGATGAGTCCAGTTAGTGTTAGTAGCATGTTTTCAATTTAATAAGCATAATCTTGAGATAGATGACGATGAGACAAAAGAGATTTTGGAGATAGAAGCATGCTTAGTGTAGCTTTGTATGCATTTGCATGTTTTACGATTCTAGAAGCATATTAGGCTACTTTTAGTCCAATTAGTGTATGTATTTGCATGCACGACTGAGACCAGTATAGTAGTGCCTTTGGGCACACAACCATGTCACTCAAGAGTCACAATCATGAGCGTTTTCCCAATTTTGCATGACAGTGCCTGTATGGGTCAAGGCCATGTGTGAGTTGTGTTTGCATGCCCACGTATATAAGGCCATGACCGTGTGTATGACATATACAACCGTGTGTTTTGAAATGCACGACCATGTAGCAAGTTAAGATTTAACGAAAAGATTACAAAAGCTAGCATAACCATGCACACGATCATCTACACACTCGTGCAACTAATAAAAATAACAGAAATAACAAAATAACTAGAAAACAGTAGAGGAAACGATAGAATAAAAAAAAAACTAATTAATAGATAAAACTCATAGCAGTAAGAGAAACTTATCAATAGCTTAAGAACAACATAGAAAATTGATTTGTAAGTATTTTCGTTCTCTCTTCTTCACACATGTTTAAATTTTTGTGTAGAAACCTTGGAGATATAATGTTTCTTTCGGAGTCATTTTAATCTGTGTATAGCCTAGTGGATTAGCATGAAACAGTTGATAATCACATGCACGGTTATGTTCTTGGCCAATTGGGTTCTCTTAACTTTTCTGGTTCTTGTTTAATCTGCTTCTTACCTTTTCATAATGGAAAATTCTTGTTTAGGGATGTCATTTTTTGTCAGCCATTTCATGATCTCTAGCAGCAGTTGTTTTAGAGGGACATCTTGATAATGAAGTCGTATCCTAACCCAAGTTGAAGCTGAAGTCCTTCTGTGTCTGGGTTAGGTATTAGTGGCTTATATGGGGCTACGACTGATACTAGATCTTAATAATTAAGTCATATCCTAACCCAAGTTGAAGCTGAAGTGCTCCTGTGTTTGGGGTAGGTATTTGTTTACTCGTTTTGTGTGGTTACTTGTAATGCATTGATTTTAAGCAATTAATTTTTGCTTTTTCCTAACATGAATTACTTTGGTGATATTTTTGTTCCTGGAAATTGTATTGATAAACACTTTGGTCCCATCAGGTTTAGTCAATGCAGTCTTATAATGCTAAATTCTGTCCAGATGTATTTATCATAACCTCATTAATGTCGTAGCCCAGTTACCTTGGCGTCTTTGGATTTATGTTTTTACAGTTGTTGCAAGTATTGTTTTCATGCTGTAATTTAACATGGCTAAACTCTTGAATGCGTTGCCCCACTGGTACTTACGAGCTGTTATAATTTAAAATTCTCATGTACCCTATATTTCTTTCAGTGGCAGCCAATTATGTGCATACTCAGGAGTTCTTACTGAAATGGGGCATTTATTTGGATTGATTGCGTGGAACAGTTTCAATTAAAACTAATTTTTGCCAGGGTGTGGAGATTTCTGATTTTTTTATTTTTCAGCGCCTGTATTTGCTGATAGTTTGAACTTTTGTTTCAGACCCTGTTTTTTAACTTCATTTTCAGTAAGTCTTAACCGAAGGTCCGCACTTGGAGTTTGTTAAATGTTGTCATCTTAAGGTTATAATTTCATATGATGGTTATTTCCCATTTGTTTCCTAGGAAATCCTTGAAAGAATCTGGGTTGAGACGGGTTTGGCCTGATTTAAAAGAATTGGAAGCAACCCGGAAAAAAAAAGTTCTGGAAATAAGTTGCAGCTCTCTTCTTGGCAATCAATGAAAACCAGATACATAAAAGTAGAACAAACAATTATTAGCAACAGTTCTTACTGGTTTATGAGTCCTGAAATGCAAGACTCTGATCTATGTTGCTCAGGCAGTGTGTTCCACCATTTGATGAAAGTGGAACCCTCGAAGAACACATCAGCACCAAGCTCTTGAAGTCCAACCCAAGCCACTACCTTTTCTTCAAGGCACGAAATCTTATTACTAACATCATCAGACAATCCGAGATTGTTACTAGTTCTAAGGCACATCTGCAGCTCCTCTACCTCTGCCCAGAAACAGGATTCGCAACTGGATCCTTTTTCCATCTTTAGGGCATACTCACGCCACTTCTGGGTGAATCTGTATCGTTTTGGTCTGCCATTTTTCGTATAGGATCCTGTATCTTCATTTTTCAAGTGCCGGTAGTAGTTGGCGATATCTAGAGGTTCAACAATGCGTCGGAACCTTGTGCCAATTTCTAACCAATCTTCACGACGTTCAAACCCATCAGGAAGTTCGTATCTTTTTATCATTTCCATGGCCTCGTCCAGGATTCCGGCCAATTCAAGCCTCGTCACATTTGCGTCGAAATCATCATGGTCTCTTGACTTCTTGAAGGCGTCGTAGTAGCTCTCCTTGCGGGCCTCACACTTGGCTTTGTATCCTTCCAGTTTTTCTATTGCTCTCTTGATATTTGCCATTTTATCATCTGTCCTTTCTTGGTTTCTCAATTTTTGCTTCTCATACTCTTTGGCAGCCCAGACGCAGAGTCTGCCTCTTGTGCTCTGTAATTGGGAGATTCAAGATGTCAATACAAGACAAACATTAGTTTGACTGATATGAAAAATCTAGAAGTCGAGTAATTAATTCTGGCATTGACTTTAAGACTTACCAAACCCAGGTTATTCAATAGATTGTCAATTCTTGCACCTCCATTTGAAGACAATGGAAGCCCATCCAAAGAGTCTAAATGGATCACAACTTTCCTATCTAAGCTCTGTAATTCGTCTTGATATTTCAGGTGTTCCTTCACGCTTCTCAAAGCAATCTGTGGACCTTCTTCTCTGGGGAGTAATTGAGAAGAGTAGAATAATATCTGCAGAATAGCGTCAGGGTTATTCACAAGCACCACCTCCGTTTCTTGTTGTGAATAAAAAACATAGTTTCCAAATGGCCTGTACGGACTTAGCTCAATAAAACTTGACCAAGTTTCTGGTATCTTATTTGTGTTTCCCATAAGTTGACAAGCGGCATGACTGGTTAGATATGAAGCGCACCTCATTACATTTAAAAAGAGATTTGATGCTTGTTCACCAGGCTCTTGCACGGGCATTATGGTTTTGGGATTCAAGTAATCCAGGATAACGTGCAGGCATCCCTCGATGGAAGAGAGAGGAGCAAACAAAACTCGAGGCATAATATCGTACCTTGAAACGAAGTGAAAGAAGTACTGTGACCAATTTTCTCGCCCAAGAGCATGATTGAATACTCTATCACCGACAAGGGGAGATCCAAACGTTACACAGAGCGGTGGCTTTCTTGGATCAGGTTTTATGTGTGGCTGCTGAAGGTTTATTGCTGGATCAGGTTTGTACTGCTGCTGAAGGAGCCACACTGTCATTAGAATGGCAATAGCACCACCTGAGGAATGCCCTGTAAACACTATTTGCTTATTCTCTGTCACAGCTTTTCCCACCTGAAAATTATCAGAAATTCAAGAAAAGCAGCAGGGCTGATCTAACGAAAATCGGAGGCCTTATAAAAAAAAACTTAAATCTGGAGCTTTAGATCGTAATTTACCTCCTTCAGTATATGTGGCAAAATCGTTAGAAATCTATTGAGGAAAGCTTCGTTCACATTTGCAGCTTCATCGTTGCTTATACTTTTGAGCGATGGAAATTTATCCTGATTGATCTCCTTTGCTCCAAACGGGTTTTTAGTGAACCACTCCTTCACCGACCAAGTGCCGGCGAAGCTAACTATCACATCGGTTCTACTTGACTTGTCAAGTAGAAAAGGCTTCTCCGGTGACTTATGAGCCTTCATCGCCAATAAGCAGGCTTTATTGATCAGCTCCTCTCCCAACACAAACCCTGAAGTCGCCATTATTCTGAACTTTGTGGTTGTGGAATTTGCGGGTTCGATTTTGTTTGCTGCTCCCTTGTTATTCCCTGAGCTAAAATTTAAAGGAGGTGAGCCCTATGGAGAATGACTAAAAACACCCTTCTCTTGCTTTATTGGAATGATGGAACCAAGCGTATATGATGGAGCTTTTTGGTATTAAACAATCATTGACTGACTTGGACGCTTCCCGGCAATTTCACTACAAGGACCTTGTTTTTTTTATGAGGTCAAGTCATCATTCTACTCATTTTATATAGTCATCAATTGCTAGGAAACTGTCGTGTTCGGGTTTGAAATGATCCTTTTAAATAATCTTCACTCACATGACGCCACCATTGTTTTAAAATCCACCAGTCGCAATCGGTATCTGATGATTAGTTTAATCTGAATGACGTTTTAAATATATTTTAGTGAAATTGTGGATCGGGCTGTGAATGATGGTAAGTTAGGGTTGATGTAAAAGAAAACCTTACCCGGCTATTTATCACTGTTTTTAAGTGAAAATCTGAAGACATATTTTTAGTTTCAGGCTAAGGATGGACGGACAAAATTTAAAACCCATAAAAAGTTTAAACCAAATAAAACCCAATTCAGCCCAAGAAGTACCCTACCCAAGAAAGAAGGGAAAAGAAACAAGCCCGGCCCAAGATTCCTGAGCTTGCGCTCCTGTGAGAAAGCCCAAAGAAGGGCTTGTGTCGCTGGCCCAGGCGAAAGCCTTTCGCATCAGGTGTGTAGCGCGCGCGTGGCTCTCACAAGCGCTCTAAGGTGGAAGGCTTCCGCTTGCTGAAACATTCTGATAACAATATTCGGTTCGATAATATAATGAGATTTCGGAGCAATTACATTCTAGGTATGTTTGTTTTGAGGGGGCCTTGATGCATTATTTTAAAATATATAATTTTAACATATTATTTCAAAATATGTTGCCTGGATGCATTATTTTAAAATATATTACTTTAACGTATTATAAATATGTGTGTACAAATATATATGTGTGTATGTAAGAATGTATGTATACTATACCTGTAATTCAATCACATTCTGAAATATACTGTCTTAAAATGTATGTGTGGTGAAGCTAGTTTGACTATTGACATGTGCAATTTTTCTTTTTTTTTTTTAATCTTTCTTAGATGTTGCACCTTTCTTTGGATTATTGTCCCTTTATAAATTTACTGTGGCAAGAAGACAAAGTTGTGAGTGGGCCGAATTTAAAGACAGACATATTTTGATGGCTTGTGAGTGGGCTGAGCCTATGCGCGTGCATAATTTGATAGTGTACGTGCATATATATAATATGAAACTTCTTATTTTTTAAAATTATTATTTGATTATCTAACCAGTTGTGATGTAATTTTTTTTTTTTTTTTGTATAGACTTATTTAAGGTTAGAATAAAATATACAAGAGTACATGAAAAAAAAGTTATAATTTTATTTGGATAAATATGATTTATTCAATATATACAATTGGTAATCATTATATGATAAACGAGATTTAATTAAATTTAGAAACAAAAATAGAGGTTGATTATCTGATTTTTTAAATTCAATCTATTAGATAGGTGAGAAAAGTTAAATTATCTATAAAAAATTTATAAATCATCCGTCTTCATCGACATTTTTTTGAAATAATTTTTGAATGATTATTTTATAGATTTTATAATGGTTCACAAATCTAGTATATGCATTTTTTTACTATATATAGAATGATAAATCTATAAAAACCGGCACCACACATGGTCAGCTAGAATCCTTAATATGACTTAATTGAGGTCCAAATTCTCGTTACCTTTGCACAAGTGAAGTCCTTTTGATTTTCCCCTTCCACTTGAGCATCCAGAAGATCAGGTAATTTTTCTCATACACCATATGATTCCTTGAAATCTGTTTGCTAATTAATAATATCTGTTAGGTTACTTCAAATTTAAGTGGCTAGGAAATGCGTGAGTTGTATTCTCTTGATATCATTTGTGGCGGCTTATCTATATCCAAGGTTCATGTTCGTTGATTGAAGGCATTTATCAATTGGAGTTAAAAATCGTTATTTGATTTGTTTGTAATAGTTTTGTTTTTTCAAAAGTTTGCATTGATTTGGGTTCGTTTGCAGCAATCTATTTCATTAATCGTCTTAATAGAATAAACAAACAGAAATTGAGTATGGAAAATGAATCTAGAACTGAGAAATTTAGTATGTTTATTTCTGGAGTTAGTCAAATTATTACACAGAATTAAAACAAATCTTCTTCAAAAGCTATCATCTGATTCACTGGAAGATTTTGTCTCAACTGTATTTGACATGAATTGTGAACGGAAGTTTTGGAATGTAGCTCGAGTTCTTGCTGCTGGCGAAAACGATGGTGATGTCGATGATACTGCACTTGTCACATTCTTCTTCTGTAAATTCAGAGTGATGTCGGTGCAAACTCTATCAACCATGTCAAGAAAATCTTTCACTATGCCAAACAGTTGAATGGGGTGTGCCCATTTGTCTTTGGCACCTCCTGCTTGATAATATTCTGTTGTTCGCTTCACAAGCTCCATAACTCTTGTTTGCTCCTCTCTAACCACTTGAAGTTCCTCTTCACACCCCTCTAGAAACTCTTTCATTTCCCGTAGAAACCCACCTTTCTCAACACTGGCACAGCGTGTCACTAGCTGCCGAATTTCTGCTACATGGGATGTGAGAGAGGAGCACGTATTGATGAAGGGGTCATATTCTATTGTGGCTGCTTTCTTTACATTTGAGAACTCAGTACTTAAGCTTCCCACTGCTGGCAATCCTAATTTAAGGTACTCTTTGTCTTTGTCCTCTGCTGTGAAGCTATCTGAATTTAGATCACTATTTTTGCTTCTTTGAGAATTACTTCTTCCAAGGCTATGGTTCTTATTGATTACACAGCGTCTACCCTCTGCTCGGATCACTTGTTCCACAACAAAACGGAGTAGAGTAGTCTTCCCATCGGTGCTTTTAACATCAGAAAGCTTGCGAAGAGCAGTTAAGTTGAAACCTTGTGCATCTCCCCTGGAGGTTCCGGAATTCATCTTATTACCAGCCTTAAGAATAGCTTCAAGAAGTTTTAGGAAGAGGCCTCGGGTTCTAAGCTCCTTACATCCCAATTCAAGAGCTTGCAAGGACTCTTTAAGGTGAAGAATTTCTGAATCATAATTTGATCTAAAAAGCATTGCATTAATCCGGATGAATGCTGAAGGAACAGCTTTCAAGATGTGGAAAAGGAAAGACTCCGCATCTGCAAGTTTAGTTGGGTTGCCGTTGAATTGGAGGATTTTTTCTGCTTCTTCCTGGCTTGGAGAAATTTTGGTCAGTTTTTCTAAAGTGTCACTGTCAAGTCCCTGACCCTCAAGGAGGGCCTCAGTGATTTCTTTACGGGAGATTGCTAGAGATCTTAGTACAATTGCTGTATTCTGGGACTTGCGGGGATCAAGGATAAAAATTTGGGCAGTCGTTGCAGGGCTTGAACTGATGGACATTCTAGTGCTTCCAGGGGTTTTGTGATTGGTGGTGGTGTATCCAAATAGATTTTCAATCATTTCATCATCAAATCTGTGCACCATGTAGATGAATCAGCAAAAAAAATACAGCAGTGCATCGGGAATCTAAATTAAGTTATAAAAGTGTTTTAGGAAGAATTACCTAAGAGATCCATCTTTGATCTCATTCCAGACCATTGAATGATCAACATTTGTTAAAACCTTGTCCCAGTGCAATGGTTTCAACTTCTTCTGGCCAAAAACAGTCCTTTTTGAGTTCTCTGCTGCAGCAGCAGCCCCTTCCTTACTCTTATCTGCATTCCGCCTGGGTGCAGGCGGAGGTTTCAGTGATGAAATCAAATTAAGTCCCTTAGGTGGTGAAAGTGATGTAGGATTTCTTTTCGATGGTATTGGTGGTGGTGGTGGTGGCGGCACTGGTGGACGAGCAAGCGGAGGGGGAGGAGGAGGAGGAGGCTGTGGTGGTGGTGACGGCGGTGGCAGTACTGAAACTTTTTCAGTTAGGGTGGCTGGAGGAGGAGATGGAGTTTGCTCCAGCAGCTGTGCTGAAAATAGAGGTGGAGTAGGATTTGGTAGTAACGGCTCTGCCTTTTTCTTATAACCGGACAGATCAGATGGCCCGTGGAGTGATGCTTCCCTTGGTTTTGGTTTTCTCACTACATCCACTCTCTTTTCTTCATCATCTTCTGATTCATAACTAGGATTGAACGCAATCTTTGGAAAAGTAGCTTTAAGTTGCCCATCTTCTAGTCTCCTCACATACAGGACATCTTGGCCATTTTCATCAACAATTAAACCTTTTACTTTTCCTCTGAACTTCTTGAAGTCTTCATGAGTGAGTGTTGGTTCCTCTCGACGGAAGCTTGAGCTGGTTTTACTTTTCTTGCAATGTTTAGCAATTCGATGGAAAAACAAGAACGCCACTCCAGCAATAACCAGAGTAATAGTGGCAGTGGCAGCAACTGTCTTGACAGTGTTTCGATCTAATGGTGACATTGCTGGAATTTGTTCAGCAGGAAAGAGCACTGTTTGAAGACTATGCTATTTGACTCAGCGGCTGGGACACGACGGGAATATCCACGATCAACTTTCTGTGAAGAAGAAAGGAGAAGAAGAAGTAAGAAGCACAACAGAATGAGAAGTACAAGGACATGGGTGGATGATGAGAGTAAATTTTCCTTGTCATGCACATTGGTGTTGGTTGCTGACAGTTTCAATACAGGTAGTTGTTTCTGGTTGGATTTGATTAACTCTTGCTGGGTAAAGTTTCAACTAAAGGGGCAATAATATGATCAGATTTTGATTACCATATTAAAGTTGCAGGCAGAAGGGTCTGTAAGCAGGTCGGGTCGGCCACTTCTAGATGTAAGAATAAATGCATAATTAAGGTATGATACAATGACAGTTTAGGCCGGCCTTGCAAAACTTAAATGCAATCAACAGCAAAGATGATAAAATATAAATTTTTGTCTGGGAGTATCCTCTTTTGCATTGTTAATAATGTTGAGAAAGGTGTCCAAGGTGCTATGAGTTAGGGATTAGAATAGTGTAATGAAGACGGACAATCTTTGAGAACGAAACCAGAATGTCTTGCAAGCTGCCACTGGGCTGCAGCTTTTTTTCTTTTTTTTTTTTTTACTAATTTCCAATACTAAAAAAATACAACCAGCTGAATGCTGAACACGCGCTTGCCCCCCTCTCACAGAAATTAATGGCGTTCGCCTGATCATTTGAGAACTGGGCTCCCAGGCGACTGTACATGGACCCAGGAACACTAAGGCTTTAGGCATAACTACATCTCATTTGCGCCAGCCCAGGAACACTGAAAGCTGATGGACCATGATATTAACATGGGCCCCTTCAACTGCATCTAAAGGCATCGCTGCATCTTGCAAAATCGATCTCCATTCTTTAAGAAATGACCCAGGTTTGAGCAGTAGCAGCAGCAGAAGCAAGAAAAAATGGAGGAAGAAAAAGCAGCAGCTTACTACGATGAATTGACTCGGAAAGGCCAAGGAGCCGCTCGATTTAAGCAAGGTCTTGGCTTCTCTTCTTCTTCCCCTACCCAAAATGACGACGTTTTCACAAAACAAACCCCCTCTTCTTCTTCGTCGTTCCTTAGTAACTTCGTGAAAGCTTCGAGTCCAACCACAGCCTCCAATCTCGAGAAACAATCTCAACTTCAATCCATCCAACACAAGCTCAAGAAGAAACCCGATGAGGGAAAACAAACCCAATCCAGGGACAGCAGAGACCCAGCGAGGGATCGGAGGGACAGAGACAGAAAGAGAGACCATAGAGATAGAGACAGAGAGAGGGATTCTAGAGACAGAGGCACAGACAGAGACAGGGAGAGGGATTCTAGAGACAGAGGCGCAGACAGAGACAGGGAGAGAGATAGGGATTATAGAGACAGAAACAGAAAGAAGGAGAGGGAGAGGGATTATAGAGACAAAGACAGAGATTTCAGAGATAGAGGCAGAGACAGAAATGATGACAGAGAGAAGAGGAAGAGGAGGAGGAGTGTGTCTCCGCGAGAGAGGAGAAGGGAAGAGAGGAACGGTAAAGTTGATTATTCGAGGCTAATTGAAGGGTATGACAAGATGGTATGTGCATCCTTGTAAATTCAATTTTTCTCCTTGAATTTTTTTTATTCTTTTAAAATTTGCGCTAGATATTGCTCTGGGTTTGAGCATTGGCTACTTTGTTATTCGAAATTGTTCTTAAACGGGGTGAACTTTTACTTTGAATTATGATTTACCATGCATTACGTTATTAATTGTCAGAATTAAAGTTCGTAAAGGTCATGGCAAAAGCATGGAAGAAAGGAACTTGGAAACATGACTGTTTTTTCTTGTGATGTGTTTTAGAGGTTAGTGTATAACAGATTTGTCATCGATTGAATACTATTTTGTAAAGCCTTGAATTTAATAGAGTTTCAGAGTTTTTGTAGTCATGAACTTGTTTGGTGGCTATGAGTTTAAGATTTTAATTTACATCTCTTCATGTTTTAATGTGCGCGATCCACTGTCAAGCAGTTGAATAGAAAAACTACTGTGCTTGGACATAGACCATGGGTATCATGCACTGTTACTTACGAGAAGACAGAAATGGAGATGAAAATAGTCCAGTCTTGACTGTGTAGTCCATGTTCCTTCATCATGCTTGATGTCATTTTAATTCATAAGGAGCATGTTTGTTCTGTTTAGCACTTAGATGGCATTGTAGCATCACTTTTGTTCAACATGCGCACAACCACAGGAAAGTATTAAATTAAGGGACTTAAGTTGAATATATGTCCTTTTTCTGTTATGAAGTCCAGATCTTTATATCTAAGGTTTAATTGGGTTATATAACTCATGGTTCTTCAGAATAATAGTACTGCAATAACTGCAAACTTGACTTCAATGCACTATGTTTAGTCATCTTGGACTGGACAAGGTTGTGAGAGCAATCTTTCTTTTGTCAACAGACACCGGCTGAAAGAGTTAAAGCAAAGATGAAACTTCAGCTTGCTGAAACTGGTAAGTTACCATATGCTTGTCTGCGGTTTATGTTCATTTTATTTGTCAGTTAATTACTGGCGCAAAAGTTTAAGACTTGTGATACTTCCTTTTTCAGTCCCTGTTACTGAAAAGGTCAACATTTAATCACAGTACCCTTTTGTGTCTTAAATATTTTATAAAGTTTTGTATTATTCACCTCACTACAATTTCCCTGTGGTAATTTTTTTTAATTGAATTTCCATGCTCAATTTAGAACTGTGATTTTAATACAGCTGAAAAGGATGAAACAAAAGGGATGGGCACTGGATGGGAGCGGTTTGACTTCAATAAGGATGCCCCTCTGGATGATGAGGAAGTTGAAGGTTAGATATGTTTCCCTCCTCATATTCTGACCTGGATGAATAACAACACACAACTAATAGTATATATTCATCCTATCAACAGCTGCAGATGATGATGCTGCCCTGGTCAAGCACATAGGGCAGAGTTTCCGGTTCTCTGCTATTGAGGTATTATGTGTCATGGCCTGTTATCGATCACTTATTCTTGATTCCAGTTTTCATTTGGTGTTTCTTGCCAATGCTATTCGGTTATGACGTTTTGACTTTTGAGAAACTAAGCATGAAATCAGCTTTTTAATGAAGTAATTTATATTGTGTAATTCTGAAGGCTAGAAGAGAGGAACAAATAAAAGCTGCTCATGATGAGGCCATGTTTGGAGCATCAGCGGTTCCACCTTCCATTACCTCAGACTGTGAGCCAGAGGTGGATGACAGTGAAAACAAAAACAATGAAAGTGGCAATGCTACAAGCCTGTTTAGTGAGAAAGTAAGTTTGATTTGATTTACTTTAGAAAACTCTTATTTTCTACAAGATGGGAACATCACATTATAAACAACTGCTACTATGGTCTATGGTTTTAGGTTCTTTCAAAGCAACAAGGTTCTTGGCGTGACCGTGCTCGGAAACTTTAGAGATGGATCAATAAGCCGATTTGACCTAAGGATTAGTCCAGTAGTTGTAAATAGCATCTGATATTATTGAAATTTAACATCTCTTAAGTTGGATTTATCACAAGTCTGCAGAGGACAAATATTTTGCTTTATGTGTGCCCTCGGTTCTGATTCATGAACCTACAAAGCAATATCGGCATTTTATCTATCAATGACGAGTCATCTTATTTTATACTACCTGTATGACATGTCGGCCATATTTCCAGGACTTCAACGACCTGGCAAGTCAGCGTTGGCGTTCGCACATGTTGTAAATACTTGTGTCGGAGATCAACGTGTCAGGCCCCCATTCGTCGACTTGTAAAGCAGAAAGAGTGGGTAATGACGTCTCTTCCTCGAAACCAGCCAATCAAGTTGCATGAGTTCCAGCTTAGAACTAATAAATAATTATTAAAAAAGTAGATGACATTTCTGACCCACAGTTTGGCTCAAAATTTTCTCCACCCTTGATATCAGAAAACTACATTTAGTCCCCCCACTTTACCTAACTACTCTGATTTTACCATCATAAAATCTTTTAATAAAAAAAAAGCCCATTTATAGATTTTACTTTAATATTTCAAATTTTTTTTAACCCTTTTTATAATTTAAAAATTTATAATTTAGTCTTCATAATTCTATAAAATTCTAATACAAACGCATCATCATCTCTAATCTCATTCTCGTCACATTAATCCAAATGTTTTAAGAGTCTTTGACTTGGAGATCTTGTTATGGTAGTTGGTGGAGTATTTGGGATTTTATCACGACAATGTAAATTGACTCATTAACAAAAAATTTAGTAATTTATCTAACTCTTCAACCTTATCATTTTTACTTAGTGATTTATTGTAAATATTATTATTTTTGAAAAAATCAGAATGTATTGTTAAAGAATTTTTTTTTAGCTATTTTAACGTGATATGATAGTTTAAATAAATAATTAGAGATAATATAGTAATTTAAATTTCTATTAAGATTTTTTGTCAATGTAATTTGAATTTGGGAGAAAAAGTATGATTTGTGCTATTAAGAGGAGGACATTGTTGCCCAGTTAAACCTTGGGTGGGAACATGTCATTAATTAAAAAACAAACCCTAGTCAGGATAAATGGAGCGTTCCTCGTTCCTTTCGATCTTCACTTTATTCTCTCTGCAGATTTGAAATTGTTCCGGTACAAATTTATACAGTGCGTTCAATGGCGGGGGGGAACCCATGGATAAGGCCCGAGGTACTTTAGATCTCTCTTATTAACGCCATAGTTTGATCTTTTTATTTTGATTTAGATTTTTTTTTCATCCGTTTTTTTTCTATTTAGGGGATCTGGTGTATCGGATATTTGATTTTTGAATTTTGGTATAAATATACGTGTAGGTGTTCCCACTGTTCGCGGCTGTTGGTTTTGCGGTTGGGATGTGCGGGTTTCAGCTCGTCCGCAATATCATCACCAACCCTGAAGTCAGGTCTCTCTCTGACTTTACGTCTAATACTAACATATGTACATGTACAAAATCTGTTATGCGAAACTTTTTTTTTTTCAGAAAAATAGAATAAATCGTTGTGGTTGGTTTAACTTCAACGTTTCCAAATCTGGAATTTGATTAGTTAGGGTTGGAAAAAAGAAAGGGATTTTGGTTCCCAAGCTACAAAAAGTTAAAAACATAAGAACAAATCGAATAAGCACAATTCTCAAAAATTAAGTAGCAAGGTTTCGATTCAAAAATCCAATAGCGATAATTATGAATTTCTGAAATACTTTCTGGAGGGTGTGGCTCTTCTGTGAAAATCGTTTATGTCCCAAAGTAGTAGATGTGTTAATTGGTTCTTATTATAGATTGATAGGAACCTCTATATATATATAGAGTCTTCAGATCTGGACTACACCCAGTCCAGGAAATCCATTCAGCAACAATGAAAAAAAATATGCTAATAACAGAGGTGTTAGCTCTCCCGTAGGCAAAGCCTCCTTTGTGATTTCTCTAATTTCTTCCCGCTTCTGCATTCTGTTTTTTCTCCTTTTTATGCTATTGCCAACAGTTAGTGGGTCTCCAAGCCTTAAACCTCACCCAGTCGGTAAACCTGGGTAAGCACAGTACCCTTCTTGGCTACTCAAACCCACGCTCTTGAACAACTTCAATTGACATTTGCATGTTCTATTGGAAGCTGAGCATTTTAATTGTTAGAAGTAGATAATTCTGAGAAATGATTGTCCTTACAGTGACTGGCATTTGTCTAAGTTGATGGATTGAGTGCTTGATTCTATTTGTATTTTAATCTCATGTAAAGGACACCTTGAAGAAGGTGAAAGTTGTAGCAATGCTTTGGGGTGCCTAAAGGGCTTGGACCTTTTATCTATTGTCTGCTTACGACCGTCCTTTTGGCCTATTTGATTCAGGGTGAACAAGGAAAACAGGGCTGCCGGAATTTTGGAGAACTTTGATGAGGGAAAGAATTATTCTCAGCACTTTGTGAGAAGATTCGTCCACAACAGGGCCCCAGAAATTATGCCATCAATCAACAGCTTCTTCGCGGACCCTAAGTGAAGCAATTTAGTGATGTTCATCAGTAATGTCCTTAGTTCTTTCATGGTTGGTTGTAGTTGAAGTTTGTGTCAAGTTTGCTTTTATTAGACCTGGTCAAATGGAAATAAGATCTGAATGATTATGAACTGTGATTCATACTGTTTTGCATCTGGATACAACATAAAGTTAATTGATATTGTTCTCCATACTGTTTTGGTTGTAATTGATATGGTTGGTGTTGTTAGCTTTGTGGCAATTAACCTTTTCACCCTTACTCTTGTATTAAAAAATGTTTACATATAATTACCAAAAATAAATTATTTGGAAATTTAATAAATTATTATTATATTATATAAAATTAATATATGATAAAATTGGTGTGTACAAATTATTATTATGTTCATTAAAATTAGCATTTTTTTTTTTTTATTTCATTTAAACACCCTTGAATGATTATTTTTTAAACTAAACTAAAAAAAATTGTTGTTTGAATTACAGTTTAAATCTATTAAAAATTATTTATTTTCAAGTTTTCATAAATAATAATTGAATTGTAATTATGAAGAACATAAAATAAGCATGTAAAATGTATATAAAATCATCTATAATAAACATGTAAACAAATGAGAAAATAAATATTAAATATAAGATTTAATTATTAGAACAAAAAAAATAATATTCAATTTTAATTTATAGATACTGAATTAAACAAGAATACCTGAAATTCCTTGCCACTTGAAATTGAAAAAACTATCGGTTGATCTTCAGCTCCTAAAATCTCTCAGAATGACGGCTATTAATGATTAAGTCATACCAATTAGGTTTTAGAAGAGAACTTAACCAATATATATAAAGTAATTTAATGGATCCTATCAAATATCCAATGAACTTTATGATTCATATTAATGTTATTTATCCAAATTAATAAAACCCATAAAATGTTTTGGGCTGCTAACATTTATTACTTTTTAGCCTAATGAATTTAATCTATTGGACTACTCAAATGTACTCATTTTATTAAAAGCAAAACACAATTGATATTAGCCCATTTAATTTTCTAACATAAAAAATAAATGGTATATTTGACTGTTTATTAAAAAATAATATTAAATATGATTAATTTATACATATTTAAAAATATATATATATTACCATTTGGTTCAGTTTGAAAACTATCTATATCGTAAACTATTTTTCTAAAATTTTTCAACTTAAACTAAATTGTTTTATAACCTAAACCAAATTAAATTATAATTTTTGAATGATTTAATGTAAATTTATAAATTGAATCGAACTATACACATTCATAAATAGCATATTATTCCTACATTTCATATCTCATCACCTTGCTAATATGTTGTTTTTTACACAAGGTTTCGTGAAACAACAAAATTCTAATTTCTCACTCGTTATCTATTTTTATTAATAAATTTTGTTATAGGAAGTGGTAAAAAAGTTATTTTTACACAAATTAAAAAACATCAATTTAAAAAATATTTAAAATGCTTAAATTGCCCTATTTACAGTATTTACACATTGTACTTATTCATTTCTTTTTTTTTTTTTTTGGTTGTCCTTTTTTATTCTTCTCTCACTCATTTTTTTAATAAATAACAATTTTTTTCGCTCTTTTTTTCTTTTTTCTCACACTCATTTCCTGTTTGCTGTCTCTTGCCTCTTCTCCCCTCGAGCTCTCTCTCTCTCTCTCTCTCTCTCTTTTTTAATAAAAGACAATCGGTCTCTTTCTCTTCTTTTTGTCCTAATTATTTTTTAATAAATATGGATATGTTTTTTATCGCCTATCTCTCACTCATTTTTTTAATAAATATCCATTTATCATTTTTTTTTATCTTTCTTCTATTTACTTTTTTTAATAAATATCAGAAAAATAACAGCAGAAGGAAGATAAGTGATGATTGTCTAATAAAAATGATAAAAGAAGAAAGAGAATAACTAATAATTAGTCGTAAATATGATAGGAGAATGAAATAAAAAAAAAAAAAAGGATTTATGTGAGGTAGATTTGTTGATTACCTCCAGGGGCTGAGAATCCCCGAAGAGATAAAACGTGAATTACATGGAAATTGAACAGGAAAAGAAAAGTTTAAGAGAGAAATAAAACAGTTTTTAAGCCTAATATATCCTACTATAGCATAACATAGTATAGAATCAATCTAGCACCTACCATACAGCCATAAAAGAATAAGAATTTTACAGGGTTCCAGTCTCATCTTTTACTAGTAATTTCACAATACAACACCACTGGCTAAGAAATATGTCTTACTGCTACATTCTTGTAACTATAAAATGCAACATGTTCAGGCTGGAATTTCCAGTTGTTATACTTTTCTATCCTTCCTAAAAGACAAACAAATAAATATGAAAATAGCACACCAATGGTTTCTGCAGCACAGAACGCCAATATATGCTTGACACTGTAACTAGACATACCTCGGGCGTTTCACAGTTCAATAATTCCATCAAAACGGAAAACAAGTACAGCTGCTTCAAAGAATTTTTAACTTCTACCAATGATAGCCAAAAATCAGGGAGGAAAGTGCTCAAGATCCATTGGCGGAAGACTTGATTGTGCAGTTCTCATTCCCCGAAGCATACTCTTTGCAGTTTCTTTCTCCTGCAATCATGCACAAAGGAAATATATAAAACAGTTAAGAGTTTTCACATTTTTTTGTATACAGGATTTCTATAAAATCAATCGTTAATCTCTTCATAAACTATAAAAGAAGAATATTAACACAACTTACTGGGCCAGTAAAATCTAGGAGACGGGTACAATACACCTCTGCTTCTTCAAATCTGTTACGGGCTCTGCAGTGAGTCGCAAGAAATAACAAAGCTTCAACAATATTTGGTCCTTCTCTCTCTTCAGCTTCCATCCTATCTAAATCCTTCTTGTAGTAGAATGCCGCTTCCTCATCACGCCCAAGTTTATGATGCAGCTTTGCAAGCTGGTTCAGGGCAATTGCTTCCCTGTCATTACAATTTGCAGCTCTTCTATAACATTTTATTGCCTCTTCAAGCATGTGAAGTTGCTCAGTTTCATAACACTGAGCCATGGCAATCCACAACCGAGAATCGCTTGGCTGCAAGAATACAGATTTTCGAAAATAATGAAGAGCATAGAAAGGCATATGCATCATCTCATAAGCTTGTCCTAACCCATACCAAGCTCGATAATCACATGGATTTATATCTACAGCTCGTCTATAGGCATCAATAGCAGCTGGAGTGTTTTTCATCTCAACATATTCATGGCCCATTAGTGTCCAAGCTGACAAAAATTTTTTGTTCAATTTAAGTGCCCTCCTAAAATACACAACTGATTTCTCATGCTGCCCCTTTAAACTGTAATAATTCCCAATTATGCAACAAGATTCAGGTCTGTATTTATCAGTCATAAATACTCTGTGGGCAAGGTAACTTAGAGCAGAGAAACACTCCTTTGCATATAGCACATTAGAATACATATCCATGTCTTCCACCCGATAGGGATCATTTCTTAAAAGCTCTTCAAAAATCACTTCAACTTGTTCAAATTCTCTCAAACTGTATTGTGCTTTTGCAATTTGAGCCTGTATGTAATTGCTGAAACTGAAAGTGCCCTGCAGATATTCATATTTCGTTAAGGATTCATTATGCATCCTAAGTTCTTGATAAGCACTGGCAAGAAAAAAGTCCTTCATCCAATGGTTATTTAGATTAAGGCTGTTCAAGATGTCAACTGTAGTGCACAAGGACTGCAGTTCCAACCATGCACTCCAGTTCCAAGGGTAGCTATTCACAGACTCCACTAAAACTGTACGAGCAAGGTACTCACTACCTTTATCTTTTAGCACCATACCATATAAATACAAACCAAAGGGATCAATAATTCCATTCTTGCGCAGTGTAGATAACTCTCTCTCAAGGGAAACAAGTTCACGATTCACAGCATCACTCTTGCCCAATGGTCCCTCAAGTTCAATAATTTCTTCTTCCTTCCGCTTTTCTCCAGCCTTAGGAAACAAAATAAAAAAAGTGAAAAAATGTAAATATATAACTCCTCAAATATAGCATAACTTTATCCAATCATAATAAAATTTAGAAAAATCATGGGACCACCAATTGCAGAGGTATTGCTTAGAGTGACAACATCATGCATTGCCAATGTAAGCACGTGAACAACAATGCAACACCATCAGAAGTAATTACCAATATACGAATGCTGATAAATTATGAATAAATAGTATTTCTTGTATGTATTAAATTGTCCGAATAACACATGAATTTATACAAGTCCTATACCTACCTAAAAAAAAACATAAATCAACATAATAAATATATGATAAATAGAAAGCCACATATGTGGAATATATGCTAATCTAGGAAATCATATGTTTAGACTATATTTCAACATAGAAAACCATATATTTGGAATATACTCTAACATCTCCCTCAAACTCAAGTAGACAAAAAATTTGCAAAATTGAGTTTGTAATGCAAGCCATGAAATTGTCTAAAAGGATGAGGCCTTAGTGAATGCATCTGCTATTTGATCAATAAAAAGTATAGATGATAACTGAAGGGTGTCACTGACAATATGAATGATGTGAGCGTATTAAATTAATGAACTCATTTTTCCACATAGGTGATGGTATGAGTGTACTAAACTAATAAATTTATCTTTCCACGTAGATGATGGTATGAGTGTGTCAAACTAATGACCTCATTTTTCCACGTAGGTGATGACCTCAGTCATATTGTAATGCAAGTCATAAAATCGTTTAGAAGAATAGGCCTTGGTGAAGATGTATGTTATTTGATCAATAGTAGGTATAGAAGTGAATTGAAGGGTGCCGCTAACAATATGAATGGGGTGAGTGTATTGAACTAACAAACTCATTTTTTCACATAGATGATGGTGTGAGTGTCCCAAATTGATGAACTCATCTTTCTATGTAAGTGATGACATGAGTATGTCAAATCGATGAACTCATCTTTCTATGTAAGTGATGGCATGAGTATATCAGATTGATGAACTCATCTTTCCACATAGGTGTGTGTCAAACTAATGAACTCATCTTTTCATATTAACAATGGCGTAAGTGTGTCAAACTAATAAACTCATCTTTTGACATATGTGACGTTGTAAGTATACTGAATTAATGAACTCATCTTTTCAACAACACCAATCAAAGTCAAGAACAATCCATCAAGTAGAGATCACCAAACCAATGTAGCACACAACACCCACCAACTTTACCATGGCAAGATACGAAGGATGTTGTCTCGGAGGACAACAAATAAAGGTCATCCGAAAAAATGAAACTCCAAGTGTTGATATTGTGGGAAGGGTGGGCCCATAGATATGAGAATTAGACAAACAAACAGAAAATAGCAAAAAATAAGACAAAACAGGTTGGAAACACATGGACAACGACAGGTAGAGACCCTAACACTATCAAGAACTCATAAAACCGAATAAACTAAGTTGCAAGAACTGATTGCTCTGGTATTAAATGACACATGAATTTATACAAGTCCTAAAACCTATACAAAGAAACATAAAACATAATACATATACGATAAATAGGAATCCCCATATCTGGAATATATACTAATCTAGGAAACCATCTATTGCTAGTCTAGGAAAATATATATTTAGAATATATTTCAACATTGTAAATCTATATTTGGAATATATTCTAACAACTACAATTTCTAATGCATTTAAGAGTTAGCTAGTAATTTATAAATCAATCCTTAAGACACAATGAATGTTCTCCTACATTGATGTTATCTATCCCTTTGCACTATCAGCTCCAAGTGAAGATTTTAAAAGTAAAAGTAACCAAGTAATTTGAGGATTCACAAGAAAGAGTATTTCGCAATCCAACAATGTAGAAAAGATGGGCAACAGCAGGGAATGGTTCTCCCATAATTACAAATGAGTACATACGGATGAATGAATATACATTCCATGTACAGATGCATTGCAACAGCATAAATCTGTGGAGAAAAAAATTGCTAAAAAAGAACCCTAGTTTTGATACTGAATGATTAGACATTTGAAAATGAATACAAAAATTACAGAAATAGAATCAAGTGGCAAAACATGAGAAAAATAGTTAGAATTTTCCTATTCCCATAGCCTCTCTCTCTCGTTAAGATTTTCAAATACCAGGCAATCTCGAATTCAAAACCATGGATAAGGAAATAATAAATGCCATAATGAAACAAACCAGATACAGAGCATAACAGCGCAAAAACACGGATTTCTTTCCATTTTGATCACGGAGCACGTGAGCAGCCCTCCTGTACTCTCTACAATCAAAGTATGACTTAGCCAAAAGAAAAAAATCACCATCCACCACCTCATCTTCCTCCATTACCGGAGTGGACACGTAAGCAACACCGGCAACCGGCGTTGAAGTAATCTCATTAGTGCGAAACCTCCGGCGAATGCTTGAGCTTCCACGTTGGAATCTGGTGTTCGAGGGTGTATACTTGGCCGGGTCTTGTTCGATTCCAACTAATTGTTCTGCTGCCCTGCATAAGAAAACACATTATTTAAAAAATTCACCAATCTGCATCTTGAAATTAAAGTGTTCGTTGCTTCTAGAAAGAAAAAAATCGACTATAGATGACGAAAATTAGATAATTGGGGTTTAGGGTTTTAGTACCATTTGGATGCGGAGTAAAGGCATCGGTCACTAAGTTGACGAATGGCAGTACGGAGCTCGATTCTGCAACTCTCTTTAGAACTCATGAATCTCTTTAATGAAGTAATGCCCGGCACATGGACCAGGTATAACGTGAGTGCGTGACGGTGGTGCCGGTTTCTGTCCGCGCCCCGCTTTTGAAATGAAATACCGCTTGAATCGATGCTTGGTGGGCTTAAGCCTTAGTTATAATATTAATAACTTCAAGTCACGTCAAATGACAAGTTTTGATTTTTAATATAAAAAATAATATTTAATATCGTCAAACTTTATAAAAATATTTTTTTTTTCACCTTTTGTTTTATAAATAATTAAAATTTAATTTATACAGCTATTTATTACATAATATTATTGGTGATTTCAACAAATTTATTAGAATTAAAGTTAGAATTTCAATTTTTTTAAATTAAAGATAGGAGTCTAAATGATAAAATCTAAGATTGTGAGAGAAAAAATAATTTGTTTATACTTTAAGAATGCAATTAATATTAATCATATAATATTTAAGTACTTTTTGAAAAAAAACAAAAATTATAACCTTTGATGATTAAAACAAATGTATAACTTTTAAATTGCGCCCTTAGGTTTTGGATTATGAATACAAAGATTAAAACTTGCCTTCGCAATATTGATACAAACATTAATTGCAATCCAATAATTAACTTTTATATCGCGCTATCTTAACACTAGTATGTGTTCCACACATACAGTTATGTGTCTTTGTATTTTTAATGCTTTCATTTTCTAAAAGGCCATGTAGACTTGCAGCACCATACTCCTCACGAGATGTATACAAAGATGGTTTGATTTTTATACGGTCGTGTGTTTTTTCTACACAAACGTGCATTTATATGTTGACTTTAGACTTTTGTATGATTGGATTTACATGATAACCTTGATAGCACGTCTTCATTTTTATGACATAAGATTATACACTCGAAAGTTTCACAGTAATGTGTTTTGGTGTATTGTTACACGGATATTTGCACGACTTAAGATCTCATATGTCACATTGTATGTGACATATAATCGTACTGCCAAAACACATATAATCATGTGTCCAATCAAACCAATAAAAATAAACTTTTTGGTTTTTAAATACTTTTTTTTAAAAAATTTATAGATTCAAAAATTAAAATAAAAAATAGTTAAAAAAACAATTAAGGACCCTCGGCCCCCTTAACCTCTACATGCAATCGTGTTTGTGTGTATGTATATATACACATTTATAGGATTGATAAAGAATAATTATAATCAAATTAGTATTATTAATTAGAGAATTTTTAATTTAAATATACTTTTAGTAATTTATTTAAATATTTACCATATTAAAAAATGCCTATCTAAAAATTAAAAATAAAATTTTCTCGTTCTCATCTTTGAAGAGCAAGAGCTGTTCCATTTTTTAATCATTTTTCTATTAAAAATATGATTTTGTGTTGTATATATTATCCGGTCACATGATTGACAAGTCCACGTTAGATTCTTTTAGAAAACAAAATTACCACCAAACACCCGCGACAATGAAAGCCAATGAGGGTAAACCAGTAACTTCACTAACAAAATGGAGTGCGTCTAGATCCCAATTCAAATTCCCGCTAATCCATCTCTTAATTTTGAACTTTAAAATCCCCAACGCCCTCCTTAGAAACCCTCGCTTTCAAAAATTTTACCCCGCCAACGCCATCGGTCAACCCCATCTCCCTCTTCTTAACGGTCCTCTCCCTCTCCTCCCTTACTCAGCCCCTCGCCTCTCTCTAAAATCTCTCTCTTTCTCTCTCTCTCTCAAATATGCCTCAATCTTCATCCAACAAGATTCAAGATCCTTCTTCTAGACACTACACTTACAGCCGCAAACAAAAATCTCTTGGTCTTCTCTGCTCAAAGTATTTTTCTTTATTTTTTTTTAATCAGAGTAAGAACTGTTTCATTATGATTGTTAGTCTTTATGATTGTTGTTAATTTTTTCCGTTCGATTTACAGTTTCTTGAGCTTGTACAATCAAGAGGGCGTTGAATCGATCGGTCTTGATGACGCAGCGACAAAATTAGGTTTTTATCTGCCTTTGAATTTCGTATCTTTATCTTTGAAATGGCGTAATTGTGTAGGATTTAATTGGGGTGAGGCATTTCAGGTGTCGAAAGACGGCGAATCTACGATATTGTCAATGTTTTGGAAAGCGTCGGGGTAGGTTTCTCGATTCTGTCTTTCTCTCTGTTTTTATGGGTTCTGTTTTTCTAATCATTTCATTATAAGTATTCAAATCCGCGCTTATCTTTATTTATATTGAATTAAGCTTAGTTGGTTAATTTAGGTTCTTGCAAGAAGGGCAAAGAATAGATATACATGGAAAGGATTTCAGGCAATTCCTAGGGCTTTGCAGGAGCTAAAGGTAATTTTATTCTTTTTTTTTTTTTTTTTGGTGTATGATATTTTATAAAGGTTGATATTTTATATGAAAAAATCTAAATTATTTTGTTTGGTTTTATTGTAGGAAGAAGGTTTGAGGGATGCTTTCACTACCTTCGACGCCAACAATGCTGCAAAAGTGGGTGACTTAGGGTCGTTGGATACTATGTTTTAATGGTTTTTTTTGGGGGGGCTTTTGAAGTGAAATTCATGGTGTTTATTATTGTTTAAGGTTTCGGATGACGAGGATGATGACGAAGAAGAAAGTTCATCTAACCCCAATACTGGAAGCCAAAGTGATAGTGTGAGCGCCAGGCCTGTTCCAAAATCTTCAAAAAATGGTAATTGAAGATTTTTTTGAAGGATATAAGACCTGTTCATATTTTTTTCTTTACTTGTATATGCTTTGACTCAAAGCTTTAGATCCATTTAGTTTGCAAAAACGAGGATTAATGTTATACAGCGGATATAATTTTCAAGTTATTGTATGGTTTGAGTTATTTATATGCATTGGAGAGACTGCTTTGTGTTTTTTTTCATGTGTTCATTATTTATAAGCAATGGACGTTTTAATTATCAGAGAACACGGACGCAATGAAGTGACATGTTTCAGTCACACTTTTATGTATGCTTTCTTTACAGATAGCAGAAGAGAAAAGTCCCTTGGACTTCTAACACAGAATTTTGTCAGGCTCTTTGTCTGCTCTAATGTGAGTGAAAACTGAAGATTTTTCTTTTAGGATTGCCGTTATCTTGCAGTGCAAATATTAATATCGTGCTGTTTTGTTTCTCAGGCAGATATGATCACCCTCGACGAAGTTGCAAAGTTGCTGCTCGGGGATGCCCACAATTCATCAATAATGAGAAGTAATTGAAGTCCAACCTTATATTATTTTATTTCACCCGGCTTTACAACCAAGAGGTCCTGAGAACTCTCGTGCCTGACATTGTTTTTAATCTTGCAGCGAAAGTAAGGAGGTTGTATGACATTGCTAATGTCTTGTCTTCCATGAATCTCATTGAGAAGGTAAATAAAATGTCATCCATTATGAGTTGTGGGCAAAGGATTTAGAAGCCACTTGATATCTGTGTTTTATTTCTCTAGATTTTGATCAAACTTATTTAAACAATAATGCAATCATGCAGTTCTCAAGTTTCAACTTTTTCTATGCAGACCCATACTACAGATAGCAGGAAGCCAGCTTTCAGGTGGTTGGGGGTAACAAAGTTGGAGATTGGTTATGGTGATTCCTTGATTATTAAGGAGTCTAAAAAGAGGACATTTGGAACAGATGTTACAAACATTAATTTCAAAAAGAACAAAGTGGACTCTTTAATTGACGGAAATATAAGACAAAGTATTAAAGCGGAAAAGCAACTGCAAGTTGATAATTTGATAAAGGTGGTTGACAGAAGCAATGTGGAAAATGATGGACAGCAGTGTCCAAAGAGTTACCAGTTTGGTCCTTTTGCTCCTGCAATTGAGCCCGAAGTTGATTCCTTAAAGTATAACGCGAAGAGGACGCATGACTGGGAAGGTCTAGCTTCTATGTATCGTCCTCAATATCACAACCAAGGTATGATCAGTGTAGTGTTTTTTACTGTTGATGCTTAGGATCCAGCCAATTGAATAAATTGTGCTGCCTCAATGAGCATAGATGTATCGGAGTTTATGGAACAAGTAAACTGAGTAAATAAAAAGATATAGGTAGAGATGTGTCAAACTATTGGTTCCTAATCTGTCCCTAAGTTATCTGGTTTTGCTTCTTGACCCTTTAAATTTTGTTTGGTAATTTTTGTTGGTGACTGTTCAACATGGAGTACATGAATAAATGCTTCTTCCAGTAATATTGAGCTTTTCTTTCAACAATACTTTGCTATGGTCAATAAGTTTGTTAATCTGACATCTGCATTTCCAGGTCTCTAACAGAGTATTAAGACTGGAATTTCAAGAAAATGATGCAGTAATGATTTCTTAATCTTTTCTTATCAGTTCCTTAGATCATTCCTGTTAAAATATTTGAACGGGATGATAAAGGTTTTGCCTCCTGTTAATAATGGTTATCACAATTTCAAGAATCAATCCTTCATCCGTCAGCTCATGACGGACTTTTTCTTTTAAGTAATGCCCTTACAGTTACATTTTTACTATTTACATTTCATGCTGTTGAAAATTTGGAAGAAAGTGGACTAATGGCTGGTTTCGCTATTAATGTTGCAGCTCTTAGAGACCTTTTCTCTCATTATGTGGAAGCTTGGAAATCGTGGTACACTGAAGTTGCTGAGAAGAAAACAATTCAACAAATTTCATGATGCATTGCCTCCTAAAACTCTCCTAATGACCACATAATTCATTACAACGTTGAGATCACATTCCTTTTCGACAAGAGATGACCTCGTGTTGGATGCATATCCTATGCATCAATCAACTTAGGAATGGCTATCCTCAGAGTAGTTTTAGTGTAGTGCCCACTCTCATGTACACATTTCCTCATTGTGTCAATTCATTATATTGCGATTCCATCAGCCATGGTCTTTCAACTGATCATCTTAGCAGATGCTAAGCGTACTGTATCACTTGAATATGACTTGATATGCTATGTCTCTTATCCTTATTATCCAAGTTTTGGTTTTATTTTTTGAAAATAAATTGTGACTCAAGTGAATTTGGAGCAGCTGGGTCTCATAACTCCGCCAGTGGCGGAACCAAGTTGCCCATTGGATTACTTTGGTTTGCTTCACGCCCAGAGACTCAGTTTCAGAACTGATGAGCTTTTGAGATGCCAAGGTGTACTAAACTGGTAATACTCCTAAACATTAATCTGGTGACTGATGGTATTCATAAAATTCCTGACATTACATTGAAAATAAAGTATATCCATACATGTGGGAATGTGGAGTAAATGATTCAATTAGTTCCAAAATTATAAGTACTAATTGGAATTGCCTGGCTCTTATGGTACCAGTTGGGAACGATTTGATTAGGTTTAAAAAATTCAAAATTCACCCTCACCGTCACTAGCGGCGGCCGTTCCAACCGCCATAGCCAGCCTCATCCTCACTTCCACCCAGAAGCCTTAACCCAAATCCACTCCTCCCTTACTCTCCAGTGGACCCCACAGCTTGTCGACCAAATTCTTAAACTCCTCTGGGATCACGCCTATATAAAGCCAGCCACTTCACCGTCTCGCCACTACCCTACGCTTGTTCTGTCTCCTCGTTCGACCAATTGACTTCGCAGCTCACCTGCACGACTCTAAAACTGACTGGACCCTTGTGCACCGGATGAAATCCTTCCACTTGGGGCTCACCACAAAGTTATTTGTAATCATTTCTGAAAGTTATGCCTCTGCTGTAAAGATTTTTCTGTCAATGCATGAACATGGTTGTGTTCAACATCTTGACTTCTTTTAATACCATTCTTCATATCTTGCGTAGAGAGAAGAAGAAAGTTTGCAAATGGGTGGTGTTTGGTTAAGAGGACTGCTATGGCTTTAGGGATTTTGACAGAAACGGTTTATAGAGGATTAGAACTAATTTTATTAACTTATAACGTACTGCCTAGAGGGTATTTTATAGCTGGTTGGAGATTCTTTTGGAGATAGAGGAAATTTGAAAGGGATGTTGTTACTGACACTACAGTGGTTCATGGATTTGATGTTTGATAGGATGGTGAAGGAGGGTGTGCTCCCAACAGTGGCAACTTACAAACTTATATAACACTCTGATTCAGGTTTTGTGTAAAAAGGATTCTGTTGAGAATGAACCTAGGAGGTTCCCTTTGAATCGGATTTTGAATGGGCTTCTTCTAACATGGTTCCTTGCTTATGAAACACACAGGTGCTTACAGTCATCCATTTTACTTGACGCTTTTTGAAGTCTTCCGTTTATAACAGTGGCAGAATAGCTTTTTATTATTATTTTTTTTCTCATCAAGAAAATGTGAAATTACAAATGGGTGATTAATAAACTAACTGAAATAAATATTGGTTTCCCTTCTTGAAACCCAGTAAGAAAATTCATTACAAAATAAGGAGAAAGACTCAAGAACTCACTGGTGAACTCTATTAAAGAATAATTTCCTCCAGAACACTAACATTGAGTGTCTTGTGTGGAAGGACAATGCTGTTGGTCACCACAACTTCATCTTCAACAGCCACAGCTTCACCTGAATCATATATTTTTACAACACATATATGTAGGGTTAATATAAATACATCCTCGTAATCTAAGAAAAAAAAAAAAACAAGAGCAAGGAGGGAAAAACATTAAGAAGATACCAAGGATTGTAATCCCGAGTTTTGCATTGTAATCTCCTTCAGCCTGTAAGTTAGTTGTCAGACGCAGAATATACAGAGAATAAAATGTGAAGACCAGAAGGATTTGAGCCATACCAAATATTAACCAGTAGAGTTTATGTCATAAATATAAGAAAACATCATTATGCCATCACTAATGTGTCGGCAATAGGCAGTCCAGAAGAATTTCTAAATGTCAGGCACCAACATATCACACTGAAGTAACTGAAACCTGAAAACTTACCTGGACACGGGACCATCTCCCGATTGAAGATTTCCACCCAACAATTGCATTTTTGACAACTGCATTTTCCTGATGAAAGGATATAGATGTGCCAAGTTATAAGTTTTTACCTTCTATAAATTCTTTACATTTTTTTATTCATTTACTTACCATGATTTCAACTCCGTCAAGGATGATACAACTCATAAGCCTAACTCCTGCTCCGATCCGAGCATTAGCAGATATCGAGACATTGGGACCAATCTGTTTCCATCATTGTTCAAAATCAAATCAAAATTTCAAATCTTAATTACAGAAAATATGAAAAAACACAAAGCGTATAATAGGAACAGCAGCTCTCTGATCCATGTTTTCAGTTTAGTGCAGTTAATAATATAACAATTAGGAAACAAGAAACTAAGTAAAAAGCGCAGTTGTATTGTAAGGTAAGGACACTGTTGACATGTAACATCAGTTTAGTGCAGTCAAGCAACGTTGTTACGAATCCAGTGATGTTTACTGAAAGTAAATGAAAAGAATACCTTAGCAGTTGGATGTACTTTTGCTGATGGATGAACATACACATCACCGATAATGGTGGCATTCTTGGTACCATCTCCACCAGCCAAAACATGGGGAGAGGTGCGCCGGAATTGGGAAAGATACAAGCCAGAACATTTCAGTGAAATTCTGCAGGTATTGTCAAGAAAAATAAAATCAGTTCATCCTTGAAGTGCTTGCTGTTCTGATTTTCCTCACTGGTTTCTTGTTAATTTTGGTTCTAGTTGTCACTATTCTCTGCTGGTTGACAGAGAAGAGGAGGGAGAGGGGTGTTGTGCGTGGTCTGCAATGAAATAACATGCTCAATTGCTTGGCTTACCCAGGAGTCTTAATTTGTTCCCAGAAATCTGTGGTCTCGTATATATATAACTGCTTCTTTCCTGCAAGAGGGGACAGAATATCTTGATCCAGTCTTACAAAATCTGTTGGAAAGCTCCTGTTTAAGAACCTCATGTTAGGACAAGTTGGCTTGAATCACTTAGTCTTTCAAATAAGAAACTTAGAAAGGAGAGATTATCTTCTCAAGTTGAGAATTAGCTTTAAAATAAAAATCAAGGGATCCCGGGTGCCAATTGTATTGTCGAGATTTTATTTCCTAATAACACCTCACCCAGTCATGGAAGATGTAAAACATATCATGTGTTTACTATAGTTTATAATACCTAGTTATCTATTAATGGTGTTAAAACCTAAAGAATCAGAAAACTATACAGTGAAAATCTTGGAAGCAGGAAGACAGAAATACCTCGTAGCTGACTGAAGTGCTTCAAAGCTGGATACTCGTCTCAGATTTTCTGCAAATAACAAAAAAAGAATTTGGTTTCACAGATCATCACCAGAAATAGCAAAATGAGAGACACGGGAGTACTTTTTAACTTAATATTAGTCTGATATCAAACTGACAGTGTAGTGTCACCAACCTCTGTCTTTCCGTTGGGTTGAAACACCCTGGATGGCAGTAAAGATATCTGATGTAAATATGTATACACCACAATTGATGCGGTCACTGACCTACATTACAACGCAACTATTATAATCTAACGAAGTAAAGGAACGACAAAAAGATAGGAAGTGCGAGGCAATAAACCATTTCAAAATTCAATGACCTGTATGCAATAACATAGGCCATTGGCACATTAAGAAGTAGAAAGGTATCAGATGTTGTACATACAAAAGTTTCTGGTTTCTCTGTGTAATGCAACAATTCTTTGGTTACTGGATCAGCCACCAATTCACCGAACTGGCTGGCTGACTCTGCAGAAACCTGTACCATGAAATAAGAGTGACAATAACTATAGAAATAAGAAAATTTTGAAATCAAATCCATCTATACAATATCTTGCAGCATGTCTTTACTAACCCTGATGACTAGAATAGTTCCCATGCCACCATATCTCTTGTGAGCATCTGAAAAATCAAGGAAAAAAGGCAGCAATTACAGCTCCATGAGAGCAAAAGTAAAACTTAAAATAGCAACTTATAATATTGGAATATATCAAAGTTGTTGCTTATCGTTCATACAAAACATTCAGGAACACCAGTAAATAGAAAAATATAGATTCAACGATTCATAAAAGGAATGTAAAGAAAATCCAGTCTTAGAAAAAAGAAGATGGTTACCCAACATTTCAGGCAGTGGAAAACTGCAGCAAACATCGCAGTTCAGCACGAAGATATGAGACTGTTAACAAAATAATTGCTAGTAAGTATTTAAGATGCAAATTAAAAATACGAAGAAAAAAAACAGCTGTAATCTACTAAACATATTACAACTTTAAAATGCATAAAAACACGTTCCTTATCATTAGACAAAAGGTGCAAAGAATCTTTTAAAGATTGAAATGTTTAGACAGGACAGCATGCATCCAAAAGATTCTTAGGTTTAGGTAATAACCGGGCTATCCTCCATGATCAGATCTCTGAAGTTATAAAGCGCACCAGCTGAACCATGAGGCCTGTCTTCCCTCAAATATCTAACAACAACATCAACAACAGGAATTACCACTGCAATGTAACAAATACGCTTGGAAAACTGGGAAATAAGACAAAGACCTAGAAGAATAGCAAGAAGTTACCTAACAGGGACCTTAAGCTCATTGGAGATTGAGGATACATACAATGCAAATTCACGCTCCTCATAGAATCCAACAAGATAGATCTGTGCAAGGTTTGGAATCTGTGACAGAAAAAGCCATCTCAAGCTCTCTTCAAAGAACAAACAGGGAGGTACTTAAGGTAAGGATCGAAGAATATACTCTTTTACAAGCAGAAATCGGATGATGAACCATTGGCACTCCAGCTAAAGGAAAAAGTGGCTTTGGAATATTCAATGACAGGGGCCGGAACCGGGTACCTGCAAGTTTAAAAATTTTCAACAAAGTTCAATGAAAAATTTCATTTCATATCAAAATTATTCAACACCTATCAAGCATCATCATCAATCATATCGAAATTCAAACTAGATAATGGAAGTTCCCAACATAATGAAGATTAGTTGACACATCCAGAATTGAAAATTTTCCCACAAATATTACATCTGTAAATGAAATAAAATCAAACATCACAATTCAATTACCTTTCGTGGGACCGCCCACCATGATCACAGCAACCACTCTATCCTCTGAAGTTCCCATCTCCAAATTCAACACAAACCCAGATCTTCAAATGAACGCTCAAATAATGCACAATTCATTCAATAACTCAAATGAGCAAGTGTATGTAACTAAAAGGGACCATTCAAGCTCAATAAAAAACAAATAACCTCACGGTAAAGCCCAATAATATCGGTACTTTTGGCATATATAATCTCTTGCATGTGATGTACGGGGAGACACATATAGAGAGGACCACTTTGTCCCACCCCTTTTTTTTCAATTACATTGCCCCCCTCATACTTTAAAAATGATATCTTCTCACCTTTATACTTCAGATGGTGCAAGTTAGCTAGGATCACATCAAACTAATTGTGGTTCCGACTGAATTAAATCATTCTACATGCGAACGCTATTTTTTAATTTCTATTTCTAATAATTATTAACATTTAGAAATAATATAAACTAAATAGAAAAATACATTGGATGAAAAATGTTATTTAGATTTACATTATAAGTGAATAATAAGATACATATCAATTAATAAATCTCACAAACATATATTAATAGGGATGGGAAGTTGATTTTTCAAACCTTGTGGATCGGACAGAAGTATGACAAACCTTGAGGGGGAAAGGGTTACAACAGGCTTATATTAAGGGAAAAGGAGTGCAAATAAAGATCACAGTGTCTTTAGATGGGTGACATGATAAGGCATGGTGAAGAAGACAATATAGGAAGCAAACGAAGAAAACCAGCGAAGTTTCCACCTGTTTGTTCAAATGGGGGCCTTCACGATCAGAGCGCCAATGGTTGTGATTTGCTGCCCTGTTTCAAATTATACAGTAAATAATGAAAGAGCGGTTTGGTCGAATCTTCTGAGGTGAATCGGATACTAATCTGATAAAAAAGACGGTTTAATCTAAAGGTAGCTGTTTAAGGAAGTTGCTAACATTCACAATCGAGATCTTAATGAAAAAGAGAATATCCTTGGGAGTCGATTCTTGATTTTGGTTTCTCACGAGACAATGTGTGGTGCAGATATGTTCATCTGCATCACCTCCAAATTCCACTCGTATTCATGTGTATTTATTCAATTACCCCACCTCTTTAAAGCACTGTTCTCTAGATGAAGCCTTACAGATTAGAGCTGGCATTCAGAGAACACCATCTTGCTTCCAATTTAAGAATCAAAAAGCTTGAGTACATTATCCAAGTTGGAGAAAGATGCAAATTCCAGCTCCAACCATGTGAAAATATATAGTAATCTTTGGTAGAGGAGATAAATGAGACTGCCATTAGTGCTGATCAAGCTCATCTGTTGATGTGCGAGATTTTCCTTTTGCATCTGTTCTCACTTTTTAACCAGACAAGGATCCGGCTCAGAGACACAGATGACACTGGATCTTTTTGAAAATGATACCGTGAGAGACTATTACCGCTGAAGTTGTCCATAATTATCCAGTAAAGCATGCCCAAGGGTTGTTGTTAGGTGGATTACAGACTCAAACAAGCAGCAATTTTACCCCAACCTGTACCCTCTTACATATAATTTCTACAACCAGTCGTAGTTGAACAACTCCTCCAAAATTCGTGTAACAATTCTGTCACTAGGGGTGATTAGAACAGGCGTTATGGGATGCATCCTGAGGGTTCCATTCTGATCAATCATGTGTAACTCTAAACTACAATTCTACATTGATTTGCTTTATGGCATGCTCAGGCATGAGACACCAAACAGATTGAAACCATGCAATGCAATTATAGTAACACTCGACGGAAGGTCAGGAAAATGGAGCTACAACCTAGGCAGGCTTAAGATTTGCAAAAGATACAAAAAATGGCACACAAGCTAGTTCTGTCATTTCACGTTTTATATTATTACATGGTCTGTTACATAGAGCTCCATAAACTACTTAACTCTCACCTTATTCTCTCTCTTCTGCTACATATGTGATTTCCCATTTCCATTTCAGGGACACTTTCACAGCTTTGAAGGAGGTTGATACCATCCCCATGGTTCATCAGAGACGTACCGAGTCACCTGCTTCACACTCAAGTAATTATCAAGTCCCCTGCATAGTAGCCAGACAGAAAATTATGTTATCAGTATCAGCAGTATGCAAACCTTAATTTGACATGCATATATGAGGTATATATTCTTTATGGGGTAGTGATAAAGAAATAAAATGAAAAGTGAAAATTTCCCGTCCAACTCAGAATATTCATGGTACGTCTGCTATTTTTATCTGAATAATGAGAACATACCATTCTCCTAAATCACGCCCAAAACCACTACGTTTTTTCCCTCCCCATGGAGCTTGACAAAAGCATGGCTGTGAGCAGTTGATCCATACAATACCTGCCTCGAAAGACTGCAGAAAGTAACAAAGAAAAATCATTTACTCATCAAATCAGATAGTCTGTATAAACTAATTTTAACATGGTTATTTTAAGCTGTATGCTTGCTTATTACTTCTGAAGTCCTACCTTGCTTAAACGATCACACCTTTCCAAATCATTGGATATCACTGCAGCACCTAAGCCATAACTGTGGAACATAGATTGTTAGAACATAAATAGGGAAATGAAGAAAGAAATCAAATCAACTCACCGGGTATCGTTTGCCAATTCAATGGCTTCATCTTCAGTATTAAATGTTTTAATACAAAGAACAGGTCCAAAAACTTCTTCTCTCCAAATTTCCATAGATGTTGTTACATCACTTATGATGGTTGGCAAAATGAAATATCCCTTCTTCAAATGCTGCCAATCATATGAGAAAAATGAATGAATATCATGACTGATTGAGAAAGAATGTACTGCTGACAAAGAAAAGTAGGGGATGGTACCTGAGGACGAGCCCCCCCATACAAAATGGTTGCACCTTCATTCTTGGCATTTGAGATGAATTTCAATATTTTCTCATACTGTGGCAGATTAAGTATTAGAAAGACTATTTCAATCACGAGTACAACTCAAAATTCATATCAACATATTGATTAAGTTATAATTCTGTACAACAGTCAAACATGAATCATATATTGAGCAAAAAAATGGATTCATAGTGTTACACAGAAATTCTGGTGCTGATACAGATTATGTCAAGAGAGATTTAGTTTCACAAAACACAAAAATCAACTTAAATAGAAATGGAAAATGACACAAAAAGAAGAAATCTTTCATTCAACTTTTCATCTTACAAATTTAGCATCCCTACCTGTCCTCTACTAACAACAGGACCAAGCTTGCAACCTTCTTCCAATGGATCAGATACCTTAATGTTTTTGGCCCATTTCACAAGTCTGTCGAGAAATTCCGCTGCAATGTTTTCCTGAGATATATGGTCAAATATATAATTCTATAAATAATTAAAAATTCAAAGAAAAAACAAGATGAAAATTCAGAATACAATATAATAATAAACTCATGGTAACAGAAACATTTTCTCTCTTGGTTGGTCATAATGAATAAGCATTTGATTGATCGTGCTACTGGGCACATCAGGCTTATTCCTCGTATCTGTCAGAGGGCTTGGAGAATGATATTTATGGTATCAGCTACTTTTGTTTACTCTAAAAGGAGTAGAAACAAAGATGAACCTGTGTTAGCAACCTGTTAAGCTTAATGCAAGGTTTAGATTTTCTCAATTACAACCCTGAAGCAGGGAAATGTTTATCTTGCCATAGTTAATCTGGATTCAGATGTAGGTGTCATAACTAGCAAGATGGATTGTCCAACTTATCATTAGTTGATTCAATGGTATCTGTTTGGTTTAATACGGTTAAGTGAGGTTGTTGTTTGGATCATTAACTGATAGACTAAGCCTGAAATCTATGCTAACTTCCCCTTTCCATCTAAATCTTACTTTCTGTTTGCATAGTGTCTTACTGTCATTTTCCCTCTGGCTTGTGGTCAGTTGTACTACTCTGTGGATCAGTTGGGTTGGTTGTCACTAGGATTGCTTTTAGGTTAAAAACTTGAGACACAACATATTTTTAATTTGCTACTGGGTCAAAGGCAAATTGACCCAATTGATATGCCCATTGACATTTGTTAGATACTGATTTTAACGGAAGGACATTTAAAATTCACTTAACTACTTACATGTACAAGAAGACGGGATGTTGCACTACAGATCTGACCATTTGTCCAGAAGCAACCAAAGAGGGTCCATTCAACAGCTGTTTGGATATAGACAAAGAGTAAATTGATATCAATATCAATAACTGCAACAATGGATTATAGCTTTAGATGACTAATGGTAATGGGCAATTTTGTTTCTATCAAAGAAGATGAACAAACTGAGAAGCATGGAAACTCAATTCCTAGAATTGTCCAGTAAGTGCTAACCTTTATCAAGATCAACATCCTCAAATACAACAATTGGGCTTTTTCCTCCAAGCTCCAAACTAACAGGCTGGGGAAAAACCACATCTAATGTCAGCAAATGAAGAATGCAAATGTAGCAAAAAGAAAAATCATCATGTTTAAGCACTTGTATACCTTAACCGTTTGAGCTGCAGCTGCCATTATTTTACTCCCAGTCACAGAGCTTCCAGTAAATGAAACCTGTTATGATATAATATATTAAAACCATGCATAGCAAATACAAAACATAATTGCCAACAAATATCCAAATTTGTAGGATATATTTAGAAGATCATATTCATAATATGCAATAAAGAAATGGTAAAAGATAAAAGGTACCTTGTCCACATGGGGATGAGATGCCAAAGGGGCACCAGCATCAGGGCCCAGTCCAGTTAGAACATTAAGAACACCAGCAGGAAGACCCACCTCTTTACATATATCAGCAAGCTCCAAACAGGTTCTGAAATTAAGAAAATAAAATAAAATAAAATTACAGCATGCAATGTTATTAACTCCATATAAACTGATGATCAGATGAACTGAGGACATACATGGAAGCCACTTCAGATGGTTTTAATATTGCAGTGCATCCAGCAGCCAGGGCAGGAGCCACTTTCCATACAGCCAACAAGAGTGGGTAATTCCTGCAGCACAAAGAAAAACAATTCTTAGTTTACTGAAAATCAGGCTATCAACAAGGTAATTAAAAAAAAAAAAAACTCTATGCACTTAAAATGCACATCAAATTGAGTACCAATAATGATTTGTCACTATGCGATTGAGTGATTTTAAGTTAAGGACAAAGTAACACTTAACTATATGGTGACACATGACTACTAGTACTCAATTTGGTACTCAATAAGTACTAATTTTTGTACTAACAACATCATGCTACAATGTGATTGGTGTTATTTCACTTGTAATTCGCAATCATTTAATCATTGTTAGTTCACAAATTAGTACTTGTTATTAGTGCACATAGTTTTGTTGAAACAAAAATTATCACAATCTAGTAAACTACCATGGGGTAATCAACCCAACAACCCCAATGGGTTCTTGAAGAACATAACTCTTAAAATTCTTCAAGGGAAGAGAAACAGGAGCCTTTTGCTTTGCATCTAAACCCTCAGCAAGGTCTGCATAGTACTCAAAACATCCCGCAACATCATCCTGGAAAACATGAACTGTCATACAGTATGGAAAACAAAAAATTGAACTTACTATTTAAAATAGTGCCACAGCCATACCATGTCCCATGCTGCTTCTTCCAGTGGCTTCCCGTTATCAATTGCTTCAAGTTTAGCAAGTTCAGATTTTCTCTCTATCACCTGCATAAAAAAGCCAACTATGAGAAACTCAAAAATCCAAAATAACACAAGGCTTTGTTGTTTCCAAAACAGTGAGTTAGCTAAAACTTAAAATTTAGAGTGAGTTGGTTTGTGAATATTAAAATACAGTCTAATCTGAACTTGGAGGGTGTAATTGATTGGTTTATTGGAAAACTAGAGAAATAATAATACAAGGACAAATGTTATACCTTAGCAGCAATAGCACGCAAATACTTGGCACGAACAGCCCCGGACGCAGAAGCCCATTCTCTGCCTTTGTTTCTGGCAAATGCTTTTCGAGCCGCATCAACTGCAAGCTCAACATCTTCCGCAGTAGCTGCCGGAATATCACCTGCCACACCACACAACATATTAGTAAAAACAGCAAATTTCAACCTAGTGCTAGCATCAATTCAAACAACTAAATAAAAATTTACTATCTATCATCATTTAGATACACAAACTATCAGATAAATAATTGATCAAATTCCAGAAATTAAAACGAAGAAAACACAACTAAAAGAATCAATATGTAGAAACTGAGACAAGGCTGAGCTGAGTTTAAGTAAGTTAAGTCAAAGTTTTACGAGAATAGCTAGCGATGCACAAACATAACATAGATAGAGATATTTAAAGTAGAAAAGAAAGCGGAATCTAACCGATGATCTGTTCGGTAGCGGGGTTGATGATAGGGATGCGGTTTTTGAAGACTGGTTCTCTCCATTCCCCGTTGATGAAAAGCTGACGACTTGGGATGGGTATGGCCATTGGCGGAGATCAGAAATTTCTTTTATTAACCGCCGCTGCTTGTCTAAATATAAGCTTTTCTCTGAGTCATGTTTGTATATATATATATAGGCCAAAGGACATTGTCCCACCCATAGTTTGAGGCTAGGACAAATTCCAACCCGCTTAAGTTTAAAAGCCCGAACTCCCACCCTCACCAATTTTTTTATTATTATTTTATTAAAATTACTAAATTACCATTTTAAAAATTAAAAATTTATAATAAAAATATCAAATAATTTTTAAATAATATAAAATATTAACAAAATTAAAAAAAAATTTTACAAAATTGAAAATTCAAAAACCCAGCAGCCACCGCCGCCGGCACCGGCCCATAATAGAACCAGGTGGCCATTTCCGGCCACCTGGTTCCAGGGGAGGCCAGATCTGGCCTCCCCGTTCGGCGGAGGCAGCCAAATCGACCGCCTCCGCTCGAAATAAAGGCCGGAAACGGCCAGTGGAGCCAAGGCTCTTTACGCTGCTTCGCTTTTTGAGCTGACGAGGAGGCCGACTGCTCTCAAAATCGGAGGCGCATCGATTTACTCTCTTCATCAATCTGGAGGCCGACTGCTCTTCGAAAACTCCGTAATTTTAAATGGCCACCCGTTCTATTATATTACCGCTACGGTACGGGCGCATGCGGATCGCCGGGTTTTTGTGAATTTTTAAATTTTTAAATTTTTTAAATTTTTAAAATTTTTTTTAATTTTTTTAATATTTAAAAATTATTTTATATTTTTATTATAAATTTTTAATTTTTAAAAGGGTAATTTAGTAATTTTAATGAAAAAATAATAAAAAAATTGGTGATGGATGGGAGTTCAGGCTTTTAAACTTAAGCGGGTGGAAATTTGTCCCAGCCTCAAACTATGGGTGGGAAAATGTCCTTTGGCCATATATATATGTATCTTCACCTTGTTATGTGAGAAGAGAAGTACACCAGGGTCAAATATAATTTATTTAGTGGGCAAATGATTTTTTTAACTAATTTTTAAATCATGAATGGCCCGCACAATATATCTGATAGAGAAATTAATGATTCATTAAAAAAATTATATTGAATTTTGATTAATAAAAACGTATTTCATTTTTCAAAAATTTTTGAGTCAAAATTTGTGAAAAAACTTTAGGTGGGAATAGTTCGATTTGGCTACTTATCAATTATATCTTGTAGAAGATAAGGCATTATTTCCCATTAAATTTGATTGGAAAGTGTTTTGGCTGCGGCACGCCTACCAATCACATCAGTTATTAGTTTCAATTCAAACGTTGGCTCGCTAAAGCATTTGCTTCACGTAAGCTGTAATTTAAAAAACAAATCATATATATATATATTTTTTAAAAATTTATTTATTAATTCTGAAAAAAAAATTAATAAAAAATTAAAAATTAAATAAAAATTAAAAAACAATAACTATTACTAATAATACTATTGACAACGATGATTGCCGTTAATCTAACCAAATAACTGAAATAATTACTTAATTTCATTAACAATTAAATCAGACTGTTTTTGTCATAAAATATGATTAAAAATGGTTAATTTACTTAAATTGATTGTTTTCAGTTATTTTTAACAGTATATTTTGTCGTTTTTATTATTAAATTGATTAAATTTGATCCTTTTTTTTTTTTATTTCAAACAGGCATATGATCAATAAGAGCCAAGCCGATGGAAAAATGCATTTTAAATGCTTGCTTATTGTCAGGTGGGTTGGAATTTTATTAACTGTATGCACAATATTTACGCCAAAATAGATACGTATTATGTACAAGTGATTTAAATAAGACCCCGCTAGGTATGACTGTAACGTAGGAATTATAAATAAATATATGTTCTGCATGGAGGGATAGAAATCGAAGCCATCATGAGTAATATTAATTAGGCCAAAGGACTCGTTTCCACCCATAGTTTGAGGCGAGAACAATTTCCCACCCGTCAGGTTTCAAATCCAAATCTCCCACCCTTAGAGTTATTTTTTATTATTTTTATAATAAAATTATTAAAATACTCTTTTAAAATATAAAAATTTATAATAAAATTATAAAATAATTTTTAAATATAAATAATTTAAAAAATATTTAATTTTTTAAAAAATATATTAAAAAATAAAATAGTCACCGTCACTAGTGTCGACGGTGGTGATCGTTATAATGAAGTCAGGTGACCGTTTTCGACTATTTGGTTCCAAGGGTGGTTAGATCTAGTCACCTCCAGTTTGGGCAGAGACAGTCAGATTTGATCGCTTCCGCCAGAAAAAAAGGTCGAAAACGGTTGGTGAGACCAAGACCGGTCCTTTCTGACTATTTTCGATTGCTTATTTTGGGAAAATGTGGTCAGATCTGACCGTCTCCACTGAGCAGGGAGGTCAGATCTGACCTCCCTTGGAATCAGGTGATCAGAATATTCACCTGGTGTTATTTGCTTCGGCCACCATCGTCGGCACGACGACAATGACTAGTTTTTATTTTTTATAATTTTATAAAATTTTTAATTTTTTTAAATTTTTAATATATTTTTGTATATATTTAAATATTATTTTATATTTTTATTAATAAATGTATTTTTATTATTTTATTAAATTAATTAATAAAATTCAATAAAAATTAAATGAAAAATGAGTGTTTGGGTTTTTAAAAGTTAGAGGGTTGTCCTTGCCTAAAATTATGGGTGGGAATAAATCTTTATAATTGGTTTTGTTTAGATTTAGTGCATCAGGCACGGCTCATTACAATTTACAAGACCCGTTCCTTGTCCTGGTTCCTCTTATTTGAGAGTGGGGTACAAACTGCGCTTTAACAGATTCGGGGCTTATATGGACTTGGGTCCATTATTTTGAGTGCCGCGATAAAACCAAATGCAAGCAAATAGCTATAATTAGTAAAATTTGACACAATTGGTTAGTTTTATACAATACAATATATAAAAAATATGGTTAGGGTTGTAATTTTTCATTCGAAAAATAGTTAAGGTCATATTATGATTAACTCAAATAAAATTAGATTAATTTAGAATTGATACAAAACCAATTTGATTTCACCCAAACTGATTTAACATTTTTTAACAAAATATTGCATAATATGATAACAATAAAATTTTTTCAATATTAATCATTTTTTTCATTCAATAGAAAGAGTTTTAATCTATGAATTGTATCAATTTGATAGTTAGAGTTGATACAAAACCAATTCGATTTCACCCGTTGGGGCCAAAGCCGGACATCTCCAGTTGTTTCCAACCCTTTCTCTGACGAAGGCTGTCATATTTGACTGTCTTTGTCAAAACAGCCTCTGTCGATTCGAGAGGCTAGATAATCAGATGATCGTTTCAGTTACCTAGTGTTATTTGCTACAACCACCGTCGTTGGCACGACGACGGTGGCTGATTTTTATTTTTTATAATTTTATAAAAAAATTTAATTTTTTTAATTTTTAATATATTTTTGCATATATTTAACTATTACCCCATGACTATTGTTAACGGTTAGATTTAATAGTCAACAGATAAAATTTTGGGTTTTTTAAACTTGACGGGTGGGAACAGTTCAGACCAAGCTTTGGGTGGGAACATGTCCTTTGGCCTTACAAATAAAGTTGAAACTATTTGTACCATGATTAATATTTAACTTGAATAAATGGAGTTCGAGAAAAGATAACCCCAACTGGAGATTAAACTGAGCCAATTCATTTTATTTGGCGACCTTTTTGCAACAAATTTTCTCCTTCATCATTTTTAATTTTAACAACTCTTCTTATTTTTCTCTACCAATTCCTTTAAAATCTCAAATTGTAAGTAGAAATATCCCCAAATTATAAGAATGATGCACCACAAGTCAAATATTTAAATAAATAAATTCTTTTAAAAGCTTGATTCAATCCTAAAAACCAGAGTTATTTGAAGTGATAACTTTGATAATAAAAATTAATCGATTATTATAAATAAAATTTTTTAAATCATTTTAAAAATGTATTTATCTATATGATTTAAATATAATAATAATAATACAAGATTATATATGGAGATAATTTTGATTAAAGAAAGGTGTAAGTAATTTAGGACCTACCAAAATCATGCCAAAAATCTCATAAATTGTAATTTTATTATCGTCGAGCATGTGATAAATTATTGGATAATATTATAATATTGTTAAATTTTCATAGTTTTATAGATGTTAATATTTGAAATGTTGGTTAAGGTCGAATTGAATAATCCCGGCCTTCATCACAAATTCCATCTAACTCCCCAACAACTGCTGGCTGGATTTGATACGGGTTTTGCCCAGTTCATGCCAAATCTATAATATTTCTACCGATTCATATCATAACATGAAAGTTTTTACAAGCATGAGGAGATATGGATCCCCATGAACGGTAAAGGAAGAGAGACGTATTTGAAAATGAAAGAAAAAAAAATCCTGTCGAAACTCCAGATTCAGAATATAAACAAAAAGAGCAGAAAAAAAAAAAAAAGAACAACAAACAAATCAACGAAATACAACTAGATCCAATACTAGGATCGTACTAGTGTTTCTGTGTAGTCTTCTGATACTTTTCTTTGATCCAGTGAAGCCCAACAGACGTGCCCTCCTTCACTTTCTTCAATCCAGTTGAAGCCATCGCTTTCGTCTTATCAAACCCTTCGCCAACCTTCTGTTTATACTTGGCTCCTGTGCCATTGCTCTTCTTTTTCCCCTGAACGGCGACGGGGTCCGGGCCGCTGTCCCACTGATCAGCCCACGATGTTCCGTAGGAATTGTGGCCTTCCATTATCAGCGACTTATGTCTTCCACGGAGAAGATTATGATATCAACTCAGAAAGAAAAGGATAGATGTTTTGTTCGTATGACAGAAATGGGAGATTGAAATCTTTTATAGTTGTGTTGGGTCCAAATTCAACAAGGGTACTTAGAAGAGGGATATTGATTTAGACCAATCTTATCACAGGAGTTAAACACGTTTACTTCTCCGTATCTTAAAGGACAAGTATACCCTTCTGCTTTCCTCGCGCTTTCCTTTTCTACTTCATCTCGAATCTTTTGCTAACACGAGAACGTGATTTAAAGCGTAATAGATACAACTTTAAAACACGAAACAGTGGGACAAGGGCATTTTAGACATTTTACTTATATTTTGGTTGACAAAGAATCTAGAGATTTTCCTTCATGAACGGCAAGGGCATTTTGGGCATTGGGATAAATTGAGGGGGAGGGGGGGCGTAGGGTTGAGGCTTCTTGAATGATCTAGAAAACTTTTGACAATGGGCCGCCCTACGGTCACGCCTTGCACATTTGTTATTTTTTTTCTTCTAGAAGCTTCTTCCCCCAGAAAAAACCGTTTTTGGTGTTTTATTCACCTACTGACCCACCCACGTCCCATAAGCAACACCTGATTTACAATAAGATGTTATTATATAATTTATTTTCCAGAAATTTCATTTTTAATGGAAATATTACAGTTTTTAATCAGTGATCAGATATGACAGCATTTTGAAAGTATTTGTTGTACAGCAGGCTTGATGTTTTCAGAGCATCGCCAGAGCTTTCCACCGGGTACAAATTCCGGCTGCTCTGCCAGTCATTTGTAAACTTTATCCATTCCCTTCTCCATTCCTTCAAACGGAATCCATGCCCGTTCTCCAGAGATTCGATCAAATATTTGAAATATATAGCTGCTCGAGGACCGTAGTAATCTCGTAAAAGTCCACTCCAGTATTTGTTTCCTATCAGGAAGAAGAGAACAACAGGAATATGAATAGTTGCAGTGAAATATTTATGCACAGATTTTTTCGTGTCACCAATGCTCTTACCATAGTCACGGAGCAGACTTGCTTCGTCCACTGAGTTGTCGAACCACATGGTTATTTGAGTTCTCGCATTCCATTCAAATTGTTTTTGTTGATCTTCAACTTGGGCAAGCTGCTTGGCGCTTTCTAACCAAGGTCCTAGAAGAAAACCCTCATGGCATGCTAAGAGTGTATCCATGTCCTCCACAAGTTGTAAAAACCTCTGACTGAGCCGCCCCACTTCATGAGCGTCATTTAACTGATAGGCTTCTATAATTTCTAAGAATAGTTCGTTCGCATATTTGGCTAAAGCTTGTCTAGTCAGATCAACTAAGTCATACCTAATTATACATACATAAGTTAGTAAGAACACAAAAAGAAAAGAAAGAAGAATGAAATAATTTGTCAACCTGTAAGTGTTGCTTGCTGATAGCTCACCACCACTTGCTATAAAAAGTTTTAATGCTTCAAGCACTTCAGCAGTTGAATACCATAGATGAGGATGATCATATGAATCTGTTTGGCTATTCATTAAAGCATTTCTTGATGATGGTTCTCTGTAGTGGTGAACCTTCTTATGAGCTTTAGAAATGATGAATGGATCAACATCTGGGAATGCTACTATTACATCCCTGTTTTTATCCTGTTTCAATATTATCATGAATGTATACAGATTACAAGATAGATGGGAATTTGTTCTAGTTAGGATTCACATTGACTATACAAGATCTGGGCAATGCATGTTTGTCAAGGTTGAGGATGAAATGTTCAGCTACCATGGAAACAATTAACAAAGTAATTACTCAAACAAGGTGCATTACTTACATTGGCACCATCAGTGCAGTTGTAGAGTGTGTGGTATAAGACATTCCAGGCATCTTGTATTAAGGAAACTGATCTACCATAACGTCTTATTGAATATTGGTCAATCCATACCTGAGAGGAGAAAAAAAACCTATTGTATCAGTACAAATTTCAAAAAGCAAATTATGAAAGTCTAAAGATACTTCAATACAATTGAACAAGCCTTGAGAAACTACCAAGATTGATGAAATACAGAAACTATTAAGCAATCTAACTTATGGGATGTGTAATATATAATTCCACTATAATTGATGTTCTATTGAGTTTATCCAACCCAATGGTTCATTTCGATCAAGGAAGGATAAATTGTGAAAGTATATATCAGATCTGCCAAATAAAGTAGACAATATTTGTCACGTGTCTACGTATTAATTAACCATATTTACTTGCATCTTAACTTTGTCAAAGCAAAAAGGAGTTCAAGGTGGATAAGATACTTAACACTTTGGATATTAATAATTTCTAAAATTACCTTTACATCAACTTTGTTGTGTTGAAATGCCATTTCAGACATGAGATCATAAACAATAGGATTCTGCTCTATCCCTTCCATGGACATCCCAATGCCAACCTTTCAGAGAAATTTATCTATAGAGTAAGATACATGATTGGAAGGAGTATCCATAAAATAAGCAATTAATACTTTATGGCACCATCTCTATATATGCACATGCAATTTTCAGAGAAAGAGAAGATGCATTAGATTTGGGCAATTCAATTGTCAAGGGGCTTTTAACAAGCAAAAAGGCATCAGCAAAACCAAAGCGAGGCCAATCAACATGCATTAACTCTTCTAAGTAGGGTTATCTCCATAGTTAAGTTTACTAGTGCACAGAAAAAACCCACGCACCTTTTTGAAGGTAGGTAGATATCACTCATAAAGTATGTTAATATGATCGCAATGCAAAGTAATTTTGAAAGAAAAAATTTGATCAGGAGATTATGCTTAAGATAATTTAAGTGAATAGAATTTAAGAGAACAGAGATAGATTAAACTATTATGGCGGTAATACAGTAAGAATCTTGTACATTGATGTTAAAGTGCTATGGATTATGGTGAGGCAGCAGAATCCTGTGAGATCTAAAAATAATTGATGATATTCTGGTACCAGCAACAATTCAAAATCTTGTCTTATAAAAAAAAAAAAATACAATTCAAAAACTTGCCATTGTTGAGTTTTCACTTGTACGAGCTTCAACAGGTCCAGAAGCTATTGAGTCTAGGATTCCATACATCTCAATATTTCCTGCAAAGTTGTGAAGCATACACCTGTAAAGCAGAACACTAATAAATTTTAGTTTAACCCTATCTCACCTTATAACAGAAGTTGGATTCCTAGAAATTTTACTTTCTAGAGAAGGAAAATTAGAAGGGATTATATATTGCCAGGAATTTCTATTAAAAATATAGTCCTCAGTAAATTCTATTTATGCATTGATTTAATTGTAAACACTGTAACAAGATGCCCTCTGTTATCTTGAGAAGCTGCTTGAATGAAAATGAGGTTTGGCTGCTGCACTTATTTGATTCACCCAGTCACCAGAATATTAGTTAAGAATTCTACTTGAAAGACTATATAAAATTATTAAAAAAATTATAAGGATTATTTATATTAATGCATACAGGAATTCAGTTGACTTTTCACATGTGGGTCAAAAATTTGTTGACTTATATATACCTCATACTTATGTTTGAGAGTTACATGGTGTGCTAAGGTACAATTTGAATGTTATGCAGTACTTATTCACAGTTAGGAAAAATGTTTCCTACATCTCTTTTTTAAAAGAGACTTAGAAATTAACTTAATAATGAAGAAAATTCCTCCTACATAATAAAATTCACTCTTTTAGATATGAATTTAGTTCAAGAATTATCTAGCATGCTCATTCTTGATAAGAAGAGTTTCTGCCTACCATTGAAAAATTATTGTAAAAATAAATTACCAGATGTATGGAACTCCGTAAAACTGCTCTGAAGTAATCCATATGGGTTTCACTTCTGCAAACAAATCAAGGACAACCAACCTTCCCATAGGAACAGAATGTAGGAGTGCCTAGAAAAATTAAAAGTTAAACTTATTGCCAGTGCAAAGCTCAACATGTTTAAACGGACTAAAAGACAAACTAATACATTATAAGCTTCCAATTAAGACAACAGTGCATTGATGTCACCATCCAAAAAGTGACCAAAAAATGTAGATATTGGTGTGCTTCTGTTCAAATATACACAAAAATTAACTTATGCTGCTACAGTTTTGTGCATGAACCTTATTTTTGTTCACATACACGGGGAAACTTTGCAATGAACCAACAAGAATTTTCCTTTGATACTCCCCAAGAGATCATTCAACCAAGCCTGACTAGTGTATGAGCAATATAATTAGCACATGCAATATATTGGGTGAAACTATGAATGACCATACTTTAATTCTGTTCTTTCTTAGTTTTTTCCCTTTTCAATTGTTCCTTTCTCTATCAACTCCACATGTGAAGATGAAGAAAAAGCCACATATCCAACTATTATCCTTAATTGATTCAGTTTATTATAAATTCTTCAAAATAATTATTCAAACAAAACAGGGAGACTAGCAATGACAATGTGCTTAGAAATGGAAAAACATATTAAACTAGAAAAGCAGAAAAAAAAAAAAACCTTCATTTGTGTGGGCCTCCAAAATGGGTCATAAGAGAACAACCATCCCTGTATCAATGACAGATCCAATTAGAATGCTAAACAACATCTAATAAGGATTGAAGATAGAATCTAGAGAATAAACTCCACTTTAGAATAGCATATAAATCAAATTAAGCTGTGTGAATTACACCAATTTGACCATTAATTAAGATGATGACAGTCTTACATAAATTATCCCCATTGTTAGATGGTAAAACTTGAAAAAATTGATCACTTCACCTGCATTAACCAAACTGCATCACTATCACCGCTTTGCATTCCCTTATAGATTGCTGCACCTAATGAAGAGATATACTCTGGGTCATCTACTGGTGGAGTATTCTCATCAAATGTATCACTGCAATTTTTCAATAGATCACACCACAAATATATAATCTAAATTAATCATAAATTATATATAAATTAAAGGATAATAAATAAGATGGCACAATGAAAAGCATAATAAATTGTACTGAAAACTAAAAAATCATTAATTATGATGGTGCACAACTCAGAGCCACAGAGGAGGGTATACGAAATTGAGATGACCAGAATACAATTCAAAGTCAGCAACAAAATGCTGCATGGACGCCAGAGCAGAATTGCAGATAAGAAGAAAAATTGGAGATGAATAAAGGCTCATTTCAGCTTTACCCACAACTATTCTCTCACCAAGTTTTGTATGATTTAATAGAAGAGCTTACTAATTCAAAATATATGAACAATAAAGATGGAATGATTGTCAGAGAAGGAAAAGCAAAAGATCTTACCAGTTGTATATGTGGCCAGTCTTTCCATACTCTGACCAAAAAGCAATTGAAGCATTGTAAATTCTCGCATACTTATTGAGCAAAACAGTATAGCTGCAACATGGGATTCAAATAAGCTCACCTTTCAGTTGTTGCTCAATAAATGCTCTCCCAATTTCAATGAACAATGGATCAGTTGCATCAAGAAGATAAGTGCAGCACCATCTAGGGTCACTCTTAACAGAAAACCTAAAGCGCAACAAAATGAATTAGTTATGACTTATGAGGCTGTCGTGTTTATGAATTTGGTGAACTCCTTAATTTAACCAAGTAAATCCCAACTGTTGCTGTCAACCACATGAAACCATTGTCAAAATTCAGCCTGGTTTATGGAGATATTTCACCTGAGAAACATAGCCTTCATAATAATTGCCAACTATCTTATTTTGACCTTTTAATCTTCCTTCAACTTGATCTTAAACATAGCATAAATCATAGCCTTTCTAATAAGTGCTCTATGTTAGTATCTCATTCTGTTTGATAAGAAAAAAAAAAAAGTACTGAACCAAGCCTTAAGAGCATATATTGTTGAACCACACGCTATTGGTCCATGACAATGTGGAAATTAGTATGGTTCAAAATTCTAACTTAAAGATATCAAATGCAAATTATACTATGAGGATCTGATCATGTTTGATATAAAAACCAACCCTTAATAGCATGCATTGTAGAATTACATCAAACTCGTCCTCAAGAAAGTGGAAATCTATTGCCATGCAAAACTCTAGTTTTGAGACGCCAAATGCAAATTCATGTTAGAAATTAGGCATAGCAATACTTTACCAATTCCCTAAGCGTGTTATCTTTGCTAACGGAAACACATTTTTCAGTGCTGCAGGGACATTACCAGAAAAGGCTGGAAGCACTGTAAAGCAGATTAACAAGCATTAGAAGTACACCAACACAAGGAAGAAAAAAGAAATTGAATTCCATTTGCAAATTAAGTTTCCCTGATTAATACGGTTAACATAACCAATCCTTTTTAAAGTAATTCAAACTTATATTTTCAGTTGCAAAAAGTAGTTTAATATTGGAAACTGAAAGTTGAACTGGCTGTCAAATAATAATGGTACCAGGAGTCATTCCAAATTCATGCATTCTGGCAAGAATTTTTTTCTGGAGGATTAATTGTTGATCAAACCAACTTTGCGACAATGGTCCACCCCATCTGTGATCAATACATTATTTGTTAATGATAAATCAGAAAAGAAGAGTCAGAATCTTTTTTTTTTTTTTTTTTAAAGAAGTTTCTGATTCTAGAAATTACTACAGTAAAGCCTAACTGAAGAAAGCTCTCACTCTAAGCATCATCAAAGCCAGCATATTCATGGGACTTAAAGGTTCACAAAGTGAGATATGAGATATTTATCATTTTTACTATTTACAATCAGTTTCAGAAAAAAAATCAAATTAAACAAAAATATTGAGTAAATAACTGAAGGCCAAAATTTTTTACTCAAAATTCAATGCAGCACTTCTGGATAATGAATCAAACTTAAAAAGCTTACCCATGCAAATTTGCCATACGTGACCATGCGAGAAATGCAGGACCACCAAAGAAGTCATCCAAGTCTGAATGACTGATATTAAACTTCTGCTTGAGAATAAAAATGTATATCAATAACATGACTTTTGGCTACATCACTGTTGTGCATCCAAATTATCTAGTGCTAACCCATTTTCTCCACAACAAAGAAAAAGCAATCATCGACAAAGTGTAAGACATCAAAATTATGAAAATTTGGAGCTCATAGAATAAATATGGTATAACAGTTAAATAAGAGTACCTGGAAAACTTTTTGCCAAATAGTCTCTTGCCCTGTAAATGCCAAAGGCAAATTGATGCCTTGGAGAGCCATCCAGTCAATTTCCTTTTCCCATCTTTTCCAGTCCCACCAAGCAAAAGAATCTTAGAAGTTTATAATCAAGTTAATTTACATTTTTCACACCAGATGAAAAAATTCTTAGAAATAGGAAAACCAAAATTTCTATTCTAGAAGTATAGATTAAGAATAAAAAAAAAACACAGTTTTGAAGCAGAAGCATACAGCTAGATGTAACAGCGTTCTGGTAGTAATTCCAGGGAACGGGTCTCTTAACCAAAACTCCAGCATCATGAACACGGCGAAGAGAGCCTAACTTAGGCATCGAAGATACTTGAACACCACCAGTTTTTTCCCAAGATATATGTGAACCACACCAATGCTTCAAGTACCAGTGCAGCCCAGCCAAAACTTCAACTCCAGTTACCCCACTGATTCTATTCAATACCAGCCAAATTTCCATGAGCAAGTTTTATACTATGTTAGCAATCCAGTTACAAAGAAATCTATTTTAAGTAGATACATAAAAATTAATAAAATGCCTCCAACATCTCTTATGATCCTCTTCTATCTTTCCGCCTGCTTCACACACAAACTGAACCATTTCTACCTTCAATTAGCTACAAAGAAGCCAATGCCACAAGACTGGACATAATCATTAAAAAAAATTATTGAAATAAATAAATCTGAACTTACAAAATCTCTGGACCCTCGCGTATATTCTTAGAAGGATGATTTGTAATAACAAAGCAAGATTCTCCACCACATCGTTTCTTATAGCAGAAGAAACAATATAATAAATCAAACATTAATAAACTATCAAGAATAAATATCAACTTATTAGTTTAGAAAACAAAAAAAAAAATTGTAAACCTTAGAGACAATTCGAAATTCGAAGGCAGAAAAATGAGAAGGAAGTAGGCGTTGAAGAGCACCGTACGCGGCGGCTACTTGGACTGATGGAGGAGCTCTTTCGTGGTCCTGAATCTCAAGAAGGCGCGAGATGTACTGGACTCCAATCGTCGATGATTGAGCGAGGGTCATAACAATTGAGAGTGCAATGAGAAGGAGCGAAATGGAGGGAAATGAAGAGTCCATCAATGAAACTGACTTGAAGTGAAGCCACAAGTGTGTGACACATAAGTGAGAAAGAAGAATCCGATTATATAGTAATTAGAATTGTAGAAAATGAGAAGGGAGAGATTCTGTAGATGCATGCGACAAACAATTAACAAACGGATGGAAAGCCGGCCGAGGAGAGAGAAAAGTTAAGTGTCGGGGAGAACGGAAATAAGGAGTTTCTATGTTTGTTTCTTGCGTTTGAAATATTTGAAAAAGTCTTGAAATTTGGAGCCAAACAATCGAGTTCGTCAATGGTGCGAAATGCCTTCTTTGGGTTGGGTTTTGCGGCATCTATGATATTTGCGGGCCTTGGTCCACTGTGAATCCAAATGCACCAATGGCTGCTCATAGAATGCATTATTGGGCGTTGATAAATGTAAAATTGAATCACAGAACATTGGGCTTACATTTCCATAACTATTAACAATTCTCAGTTACACAAGTTTATATACAGAGCACCTGAAAATATTTCCCACCACCCGTTTGTTGATCACAAGGCCTCAGCTTTCTGATAAAGTTTCAATCGATTACGAGGGAGAAAGATGATAATAGAGGAAGAAGACAATCACCGACCCCATTGACCGTACAGCAATAATTCACTTTGCTGCTTACCTAGGAGGTAGCTGCATGGGCAAACTTCTATGCAATTCCAAAAGTGCACTGATTGATTAAGACAATATAGCATCAAAGTTCGTAAATCTTTTGCCTCCCAAAAGTGAAGAACAGAGGCATTTTAAGACCAATATTTTCAACTAATGTGTCATTTTCCGTTCAATCTTGGTCTTTTTTTCTGGGTTCTAAGCTACAAATCAACCAACTGCAACATCCCCACAAAGTCACTCTCAAGAAAGTTCCAAAGGGCAATGATAATTTACATGACAGAAGAGATCAAGAGAGGATAATTGGACATGTAATGAAATGTTTGTAGTTGGAAGGGTCTTTGATCACGGACAAAGTCCTACTATTCGTCCTGGAGGTACTTCTTTTCCACGAAAATTTTCTAACATATAAAGTCGTATATATATAGCAAATTAAGTGAAGCACAGAGCGGGAGGACCGGGGAAGTGATAAAGACTTATTTGGCTGTAGTGAGAAGAAAAGCTAATTCACATGGGTAAAGTCCACCTAATCTACTATGCAACATAAGATTTCTTTTCTCTATCTCTTTTTCTCTGAAAATCCTGAACACTTGTAGGTTCCACATGAAAAACAGGACAGGAAATTAAAATCCTTGATATTGTTCAACCATGCTGCATACAATACAAACAATTCTTCCCCCGCATCTCTTTTATTGGAAGATTGTACAATGCATTATGTGAGTTAGGCACACAGTGAAATAAAATTGGGATGTTGAGAGGGCTCTTAAGAGACCCACCTATTTAATGAAATAGTTTTAATGGTTTGCCTTAAAACAATTTTATCTTTTCTGAGAACCTGTAACTGTCAGCCTGACTTTTAACTTGATGTCCAGGAAATGGAGGATGATTAAGATGTTTAGTAAAAGACATACTCGAAGTGCAGGAAGATTGAATTGTCTTCCACTATAACAACAGCAATAAGATGGTGATGAGTAGATTCATCACCAATGATTTAGCCTGTAAAATTTGATAATCAACCAGTGATTTATAGTGGAAGTTTAGAAATTTTGCTGCAAATTAACTATAATAACCATGCAGTCTCTGTTTCAATTTTCTATTTCCCTTGGAGGAAATCATGTGATGAGATTCTGACTTCCCTCGCTGAATGCCGAGACTAACACATTTCACCTACTAAATTAAATGAAGGATAAACAGTTGCATTATTGTTTCCAGTTTTAGTTGTGACCGTTCTTTATATGGAAGTCGAAGCGACTAATTATTTCTCTGTTTCTCTGGAAAGGACCTCCATCCAGCAATAGATTGGTGGATTGGTGTTAAACTGGGCCGCGCTTGTTGCCTCTGCGCTTTGTGCCAACATAAACCTCTTTTGCTTAAGTAATACTTTTATAACAAATCCTCTTTTCTTCTCTATATATTCACTCAGTCTGCAATTTTCTAATTCGCATACTCCTTTAGTTACATGGGAATCATGCCATGCCATCGCCACTCAAATTGTGATTGTCAATCTTACTCTGCCCGCTTCCAATCAGACTTGCCAACCCCGTTCCTTACTTCTCAGTCCAGTCTCCACTCAGTTCCTTCCCTCACCTCACAGAGCCACCAAAGACTGAGTAATGTTTCCACCATCCATTATCACTGCCTCACCACTCTAAAAGGCCACAACTCTTATGTATCCTCCCTCACCCTTGGTGGCAAATTCTTATATGTGGGCTCTTCTGACAGCGAAATTCGCTCGTGGGATTGCAGTCCTTTAACTTCACAACTTGATGAAGAAATTGTCAACAACAACGTAGTAGCCGTTGGCAAGGGTGCGGTGAAGTCTTTAGTTGTGCTAGCAGACAAGCTCTTTAGTGCTCATCAAGATCATAAAATTCGGGTGTGGAAAATCAATACCCAAGAACATGATCATCAGCAGAAGTACACTCGTTTGGCCACATTACCGACGCTCGGAGACCGCGCTTTGAAGCTACTGTTTCCCAAGAATCACGTACAAATTCGGAGACACAGGACGTCCACTTGGGTCCATCATGTTGACACTGTGTCAGCCCTTGCCTTAACAAGCGATGAGACTCTTCTCTACTCAGTCTCATGGGATCGGACCGTCAAAATTTGGCGAACGTCTGACTTCAAGTGTCTGGAGTCCATCACAAACGCTCATGATGATGCAATAAACGCAGTAGCATTATCCGACGATGGACATGTTTACACTGGATCAGCTGACAAGAAAATCAAAGTGTGGAGAAAAAAATCCGGAGAGAAGAAACATTCTCTAGTTTCAACTATGGAGAAGCACAACTCCGGGATTAATGCCTTGGCTCTGAGCACTGATGGGTTTGTCTTGTACTCAGGTGCATGTGACAGATCGATTCTGGTTTGGGAGAGAGACGAGAGTGGCAACACAGAGCTTGCAGGAGCCTTGAGCGGTCACACAAAATCCATATTGTGCATTGCTGTTGTGTCAGCTTTGGTGTTGAGTGGTTCGGCAGATAAAACCATTAGAATCTGGAGAGGAACTGATAGAAATTACTCCTGTCTGGCAGTCCTGGAAGGCCACAAAGGCCCTGTCAAATGTTTGACTGCAGTCATTGATAAGAACTATAATCACTCTGATGCTACTTATCTTGTTTACAGTGGAAGTTTAGACTGGGACATCAAGGTGTGGCGGATTTTTGTCCCTCTTCATTAGGAACAAAAGAAATAATAATTCCATCCTTCTTCTGGAGATTTATGTACATACAGCAATGAGATTGTGTGTTTTCTTTTCTTTCCACGAAAATTGTGTCATGTTTGTCCAACAGAAGAGAGGTTGTATCTTCCTTGCCTAATTTAGTCCTACCTCTTTCAATGGATTGGTTTTCATTTTAATAATATGAAGTGAAGTCCTTTCTATATTTTATAGAACACCTAGTTGGATTGTGGGACTCAGAAGAGACAGCCATGGCCGGCTGTAAAGTCACTCACTAGTACCAGAAGCCATAGATTAGTGGCCAAATTTATTCTTGCTTACCTTCCAAATCAAGATTAACATGTTTCAAAGTGCAATTGTTCTTCCAAATCTCTCGCCATTTATTCACTTGAACAGCTTAGATTTCTAGGCTGTTTTTGGCTTATGAAGAGTTCGTAAAACAAAAGAAAATGAAGGCATATTGACTTCCACCTTTCAATTATTGACAAGTCCGGGGCTATTATCAAAGTGGTCCTGAAAGAAGATGGGGTTTGAAAATTCCTTTCAAACAAATAATGGTTTATTGGTTTACCAAATTAGTAACTACTTTGAATTAACAAACAAAAAGGTTGATCAAGAGCTTAATTAAGAAGAAACCTGATGTCACAGAAATCTGTATGTGAAATGTAATATACGTTCATCAGTTTCATCTGCTTATCAGATTACATGTGGCGGTAAAGTTAGGTAAAAGTCATTTTATTACGACAACTTCTCCAACCTTGACAATTTTAATCCAATCCTTGAAGAACAGAGGATTGGCCTGGAAAGACAACCGGATGAGGATTAATTCAAGACCCGTCACGATAATCATTCTGTCTTACCTCTATGAATAATCAATCAACACGTATCAGTCTCAGGTAATTAAAGTAAAAATAGGCCCAGGTCTACCAAGGGAAGCCATAATGCACCTTTTTTTTAATTCTTAATTTAAAGAATAAAATGACTTGAATTAGGAACCGTGCCTCTTGAGCCCCATTCAACGTTCTTCACATAGATAGCGTCGGGATGTATGTATGCCAGCTTCTGTGAATGCTCCTGCTGGCCAAGAAATTATCCAGACCGATTGAAACTGACATGGCTAAGAAAATATATGCCAGCCGCTCATGTTTCTCTAACAAGCAAATGTATTTAGTACAATGATTTCCAGAACATTTTCTTCATCAGCATGGAAACACGAACAAAAAACTATAATTAGAAATTATGGATTTAATCCTGCTGCAGATACAGACCAAATATTGTGTTTCTTCTCTGTTATACATATAGCTTTACTAGAATCTTAACCATAAGCAGTTGATGTGGTACAGGAAGCAGAATGAGATTAAAAAAAGGGGCAGAACCAGTACCCAACTCATCTATAGTGGCATTTTTGCAGGTGTACCTGGATCACGGGGATACTTTTTTGGAGTCGGGTGATCTTTCAAACATACAATGGCAGTTCGTTGTCCAAATGGGCTCTGTGATTCCACTACAAGCAATTGAGGAGTATATTTATCACTTGAACCAGAAGCGATCATATGATAAGATTTGAATCACCGTACTACTCAGACCCATATTTGATAATTTAAAGCTTAGTTAAAACTAAGAAATGATATGGATATGACCGTTGACAATATATTTATGGCCAACAGTCCTGGACCATTGCGTGAATTTCACAAACTAATATATGGACCTAAACATAGGTAGCAAGAGCCTCTGCCATGGAACTCTTAACAATGTCAACTTCATTGTCCAACGCTCATCTTTTCAGAAGCACATCAAGACTTGGCCTCAGAGCAAAGTTCAACTAAACATGACAATGCTTGACTAATATGGTTTTCCTTGCATCATTTCCGTGCATCAGCCATGCACTTGCAAGTCATGTTAACCTAATATGGTCCCACCAATTTAAATGTTGAAGTGGACAATACGCAAGGAATCTCTTTCTAGAAATCATAATTCCTTGCACAATTGTTCTTATTTTCAACCAGCGGGCATCTTAATCTAAATTGCATCTTTCTTTAGATAGTTAAGAAATTATTTTATGGATGTAACAGTGCAAAAAATCTAAAAGAAATGGTTACAGCTAGAGAAAGGAAAAAAGAGGGCTCACAGAAAAAGACATTGCCTTAATACTAAAGTAAATTTTCAACGAAGCAATTAACCAACCAATATAGGCGTTACCGCAGACATCATAGAAGGATGGTACACACCTGAGCACAGTTGCAACAAGGAAGCGCCCATCAGCTGAACTGCTCTTTCAGCATTTCTAACTTCCTCCTATCCATAGAGCATCAAATGTAAAAGTTAGTTGTAGATGCCCTAGATTGGAAAGAAGAGAGAATGGTCAACTCTCCTTGCTGGTGTAGGCATTTATAAAAGAACTCTTATCAGAATTTGCACATCCCACTTATGTTATCATATTCTAAATGAACTAAATCTTAATTGACCATTTTTCTTGGAAAATAATGCACTACTAAAAACTGCGAGTATAAGATCAATACGAAGAACACTTCGATTTTCAATTCTCATTCTGATCCAAATCTGTGGTAAAAAATTTAACCTTAGGATCATGACCCTTTGCAGCAACAAACAACCCACCAACACGAACAAGGGGAAGACAGTACTCAGCTGGAATAAAATGAAAAGAGATGCACCAACTTAAACAGGTATGAACCACTTCAATCCAAAAGACAAAGAAATTATGACAGGAACTCATCATAATTACCTAAAATTCTCATTTCAGCAACAGCTCTGGCTACTGCTACATCAAATTGCTCCCTAAAGCAAAGATTTTGCCCCAAATTCTGTCCTATAAGAAAGGTTGCAAATTATTTTAGCATGTGGAAGGTCAACGATGAGTAGAACACAAAGATTTCATACTGCAGCTCCCAGAGAAAGAAACAGAGGAGATAGATAATCTCAGTCATTTTAGAACGGCACTTTTCCTTGATACATTAATCTACTACAAAGCAAACCACAGCATCATGAAAAAGAAAAACAAAAATAACAATTGAAAAGTTCAAAATTGCACTATCCACACAACAAAAAATAAAAATATATTATAGATTGAAGTTATTGATTGTCATCAACTTGAAACTGCATTCTACCTTTTCCAATCTTGGTGACATAAAGCATTATCAAACATCATTATTCTAGTTACTCAATAATCGATAATTCGTTCAATTCCAACTGTGCAAGAATTTTCCCTGAACAGATAAAAAGGGAAAATTACCTCGGCCCTTCCCCTTACAACTTTAACATTTGACAACCCGGTTAAACTAACCGCATGCTCCAAGAAGACACAACGCTTGTTCATTGACTCTAAAAGCGTCACTTTCCAACCTGATCATATAAAATTTTCATGATACGTAATATGCAAACTAGCACAACAAACAAATAAACAAAAATTGGCCTTATTAATGTATATAATATGAGCGACCCATAAAACAACTAAGTTGAATGAAGCCACCTGGGCAAGCTATAGCCAAAACTAATCCTGGTAGCCCCGCACCAGTCCCAACGTCAACAAGGCTGAGATTGTCACTTGAACCGCTGCAATGTGACGCATAATTATTACATATGGGAGGTATTATTGCCAGTGAGTCCTCGATATGTCTTTCCATCACCTCATTCACCTCTTTAACAGCCGTAAGGTTCATTTTCTACAAGTTCAAAGCAATGATTTCAGCTAATGAGAACAAGAGGAAGAAACATAATGAAACAAGAAGATAATGGAGTGAAACCTGGTTCCATTGAAGAAGGGAATCAACGTAGAGATGAATCTGCTTCTGTTGTTGGACATTTAGGGTTTCAAAATGTGAAGAATTAAGAACTCTGGCGGTAGTTAAGGTTTTTGCCCGAGCTCCATGAGTTATAAACTTGTTTGGATTTAAAGGCGAAAGGTGCTTGATTAAAGTCCTGTGAGAGAATGTTGACTGAAACCGGAAGTAGAAGTTCGGAGCCTTGAAACGGCAAAACACCACCATTATCTTTGGGCGCGCTCTTTTTGGCTCCGTCGTCGTTTTCACTTGTACTTTCAACACTGGCTGATTTTTCCCCACCCAGGGTTTCTGAAAATAACTTCAACACCCTTCAAGTTTTAAAAAGTCATTTTCCTTTTTTTTGGGTAAATTTGTTAAAATAAATATATTAAAATTTTTAAACATTTATAATAAATAATATATCAAATTTATGGAATTGTAAATTATGTCTTAATGAAAAAAATACTTTTAATAGTTACTTTTTTAAAATTATTTTCATTTTAATTTTTTAATATAATTTATCACTTATTTTAATAAAATAAAATTATTTAATATATATTAAATTAAATTATATGCGTGATAACATCTATTTTATCAAGATATCAATGAACCCGATTATTGTAATTATTTATGATACTTTTTTTCAGATTCTAGTGAACTTTTAGAATACGTAAAACCTATTTGAATAGATTAGAGTTATGAATTTATAATCTAAAATCTGATGATCAAATTAATTCCATGATTATAAATTCATTCTATTCTGGACCAAACCCAAACATGGTTATCAATATGGGCAATGGGTCGGATTCCAAATTCCAGTTGCATATGAATCTCCAGTAGCTAAATATACAGTTTTAATAACATATACTGTCAGTTTCACATAAGTTTTGGACAGAATTATTCATATCTTGAATCTTAGTGAAACATTAACTACTGTAGATTGATGTTTCCATGTCATGGAAAACTACTAAAACTTTATCGAAGAGTGCAGAATCAGAAGATAGATGGTCCCTATAATTGAGAATGATATATCAACAATCCATGAAGATCAGCAGACATGAAACACTCTGAACTTTTGATCTTCGAGTAAGTTTCAACTTTGGTAAAAAGATGTGAGTATCTGGAAATTTCTTTACTTTTTTATTCTAGAGTTTCAATCATGCACTTTTTATTTTATATAAACTATGTTTGTCTGCAACTGATTTCCTTTCATTTTCATATATAAAGGATCGAGAAAGTGGAAGAAAAGGCTGGTTCCTGTGGGGCTATGCTTTGATCAGAGTCAGAACAAAGTCATTGATCAAAGTTGTTTTTGCTAACCCTAAAGGACTGTAACTGTGTATTTAAGTTAACCAGTTAAAGCTTTTCTCGTCAAAACAAAGAAAGAGACATGGGAATGCAAACCTGCAGATTCTACATGGCTAGAAGAGAACCTCTCCCCGAGTCATCTTTTAAACTACTCAAACAGTGAGCCTAAGTAAAAACCCCATATCTAGCTTCATGTTTTCTACTAGGTTACAGTATGAAAGATACGTAAACTTGCATGCATGTTACTCGATTTAAATGAGATTACATGTGGAGTACTCAAAATATGCTTGTCTGGGAATCTTTACCTATGCCTCTGTAGCTAAATGAACAAACAAATCTGGAATCTAAATTTTATTGAAAGAAGAAGAAAGCTCTCATTTGTAATCATTTATGTGTCATTCCTGAGTCCTATGAAGTATGATTCCTCTGTGGTTCTTTCTTTTCCCAGTTGTTATATATCTGTGGCCTGACAAATTCCCATCTTTAGCTAAACCCGATAAAGTTCAAGCATTTCATTTCATCTCTATTTCATACACAGTTGCAGACAGATTTTTACTACGTACTGTACTGTATATTAAAAACTATATTTTGCAGTATAAAATACTTAAGGGTCATTCATCTACATCGCTAATGCTGCCAAAACTCAAAACCTCCTAAATCATATTTTCACTCAGAGTCATACATGATTTTCGCAATATTTACCATGATTGCGTTCAATAGTGAAGGCTACAAGAGGAGGTGTTGCGTGGGATTATTTCTTCTATAAAAAAAAAACACGAGATGGGGCAAGAATTCTCAGTTCTCACACTCTCACAATGAGAGAGGGATTGATATTGGTACATCTATTTCTCTTTCTCTCTCTATTATCGAATTAGTTTGGATTTTTCATCTCTTTCTACGACATCACCCAACAGTAATCATCATGCCCTCCTCCTCCTCCTCCTCCTCCTCCACCTTCCCTCTGACTCATCTCCAGCATCATCATTACCCCCTCGCCGCCACTTCAAACCTCACTTCCCTTTTACTTCTTCACATCCCAAAACCAAAACAGCGACAAGAATCAACAGACCAAGAGGAGGAAGAGGAAGAAGAAGAAGAAGAAAAAGAAGAAAGAGAAATAAAGTGAGGGTTTACATCTACTACATGTGAAAGAACCCTACTTTGTTTCTTTTTTTTAGCTTCCAATTCATCTTTTCAAGAGTTAAGGGTCTTTTAATCTCCTTAAAGGATCCAACAACAACTCTGCGGGGAATCAAGCGTCTCGGTCCGATCATTTGCTAGATCAAGCAAATCATACAACTGCTACTGTACAAGTTTTGGCTACATGGGATTTCTCCAATTTCCTGATGATGATAATCACTGGATTGACTCGTAAAACTTGAAAGTCTGTTCGCATATGTTCTTATTATTTTGTCCGTCCTTTGCAGCTTAGCTATGATTGTTATTATTATTTGAAAGACTGTTGGTACTTTGGAGGATTCAGTGCCTCTTGTATATTTATGGGAATACAATATGTAGTAAATATTTTTCTGTGCAAGACCTTCCATTCTTCTAACCATCAATTACATTTCTTCAACACACTAGGGTTTCTCATATCTACGCCTCTAAAAATGATGCAGAAGTCTGGGAAACACCATGAATGGAATAATTTAATTCAATGCAAGTTTTTGAATTAAGGAGGAACTAATTTCACGTTGGAATCAATCAAATTTCTAAAGGATCTGCATGTGCAAATCGTAGCTCAAAGTCAAGGTTTAATGTTTCAAACGTTGTACCTTAAAAGTCCTCTCCAAGAAAAGCTACAGTAATATTATTTCAATATGTATATTGTGGAATCTTAGGTTATGTGCGTGTGAAATGAAGAAACTTGTACATATGGCTATATATTTTGATTCCTTTTAAATCCGGCTTATGATATTTAATCTTCTAGAACTACAAATATAAATGGCATTTATTGTAAATACCTTTACACTTCCAGGTTAAACTTCCAAGAGCTTCTCTAACCTCACCCTAACATTTTTACGAGTCAAATCTCTTACAATCTCACAACCACCCCAGAGGCGGACCAAGTCTCCTGCTGTGTCTGGCATAAAATATAAAGCATAACAATTTTCGCTCTTTACTTCAATTAATTAATTTATTTGCTTCGTTTCTTTACTTCGCTTTAGCTTTCAAACTACACCATGGGTGGTAATGGCAAGCACCATAGATGGAAAATCTCCTTCTATCATCGTTCTAATTCAGCCACCAAAACACCTCCTAAAGAGTTCCTCTGTCCGATTTCCGGGTCGTTAATGTTTGACCCGGTTGTAGTTTCTTCGGGGCAGACGTTCGAGCGTGTTTCCGTCCAAGTGTGCCGGGATATTGGGTTTACACCCGATTTAGAAGACGGATCCACGCCCGACTTCACTGCTGTTATTCCCAATTTAAATATGAAAACAACCATTCTCAAATGGTGCGATAGTACCCGCTCCGAACACCCTCCCGTGCCCGATTATAATTCCATAAAGAACATCGTCCACTCGAAAATGAAGTCGGATAGGCCGGAGTCATCGTCATCGAAATCGGCTACCGTTATAAGATTTTCGGAGAGGGAGTTGTTAAAAGGCATTACGGAGAATCCGCCGGTAATATTATCTCACGCGGCCACCGAGTTGAATCACCGAGTCAACCATTTCTCCTCGAGCTCATCTGAAGAATCGGTTGTGGTGACACCGTCAACTCCACTCACTCCGTTACCTCTTGCGACACGACCAGCTTGCTACTCTTACTCCACGTCATCGTCTTCAGCTGAATTCACAGATGCCGAAGCGCTGGCGCAACAAAACCCAACGACATCATCTCCCGAAGAAGAAGGACTTCTGCGGAAGATGAGATGCAACGACATCGTTTCGCAAGAGGAAGGAGTGATCACGTTACGGAAGCTGACTAGAGCTAAGGAAGATATCAGGGTTAGTTTGTGCACGCCAGCTTTGCTCTCGGTGCTGAAGCCGTTGATCTCTTCGAGGTATTCGGTTGTACAGACAAACGCTGTTGCTTCCCTCGTGAATCTCTCTCTCGAGAAGCGAAATAAAGTTCTCATCGTACGGTCAGGAATTGTTCCCCTGTTGATTGATGTGTTAAAATCAGGATCTGATGAGTCGCAGGAGCACGCGGCAGGTGCGTTGTTTAGTTTAGCTTTGAACGATGAGAACAAAATGGCTATTGGTGTGTTGGGCGCGTTGCAGCCGTTAATGCACGCGCTTCACTCCGGGAGTGAGGCGACTCGGCATGACTCAGCACTAGCGTTGTATCATTTAACTTTGATTCAAAGCAACCGGGTCAAACTGGTCAAGCTCAACGCAGTGCCAACGTTAGTGACAATGGTGACATCAGGTGACTCGCTGAGTCGAATCTTGTTGATATTATACAACTTGGCTGCGTGTAACGAGGGTAGGGCGGCGATTCTGGACGCCAATGGTGTTTCGATTTTGGTGAGTATGCTGAGAGAGAAAGAGTTGGACTCGGAAGCGAATCGGGAGAATTGTGTCGCGACTTTGTTTGTATTGGCTCATGGAAACATGAGGTTTAAAGGGTTGGCTAAAGAAGCTAGAGCGGCAGAGGTGTTGAGAGAGGTTGAAGAAAGAGGGAGCGAGAGAGCACGAGAGAAAGCCAAGAGGATTTTGCGCATCTTGAAGGGAAGGGACGAAGAGGAGGGGGATGTGGACTTGGAGGGTCTGTTGAATTCGGGTGGGATGAGTCAAAGTCGGTTCCGAGTTGGAGTGAATTTGTATGGTTCCAACTCAATTAATTTTTAATTAATTAATTAATTTTTTTTTTTTGGGGGTTGGAAATAGGATGTTAGCCAGTCAGTATAATTTTTTATTTTTGATAAGAATTAATATTATTCATTTATCCTTTATATCTCTTAATTATTTATTTCTTAATTATGGTGCTTGGGAATAATCTAATTACTAATTAGTTCTTAATTATGGTAAACGGAACGGAACGCCGTTTTTACTCGCACCCTTTTATTGTTGCCACACCAAGTTTTCATCTCACCACCATCGATGATCCAGAATCGAAGCCCAGATAATAGCATGCAGAAATCCCGCAAAAGAAAGGGCCAACACTCTTCCTCACTGGAAGGTGAGACCCAGGCCAAGCAAGAACCATTCCCGACCCACATCCGACCCACTTCGGAAGAATGCCGAGCCATTAGAGACGACCTCTTGGCTCTCCATGGATTCCCTCAAGAATTCGTTAAGTATCGCAACCAGAGACTCAATCATAATCCCAATGCCGAGCCTGATCCTTTCAGTGATAGCGTCAAATCAGAGTCGTTGGATGATGATGAGGATGAGGAGAGTGTCCTCGATGGTTTGGTCAAAACTCTACTATCACAAAACACTACTGAAGTTAATTCTCTCAAAGCATTTGCTTCTCTCAAGTCCAAATTCCCCACTTGGGAAGATGTGAGTTTTCTATTTTTTTCTTTCTTTTTGGACTGTATTGGGAGTTAATGGGTTGTATTTTTTTAATGTGTTTTTTATATTTATTTTTTAAGGTTCTAGCTGCTGAACAAAAATGTATAGAGAACGCTATAAGATGTGGAGGTTTAGCCCCTAAGAAGGCATCTTGTATAAAGAATATTTTGAGTTGCTTGCATCAGAGTAAAGGCAAATTATGCTTGGAGTACTTGAGAGATTTATCAGTTGATGAAATTAAGGCTGAGCTCTCTCGTTTCAAAGGAATTGGTCCCAAAACGGTAACTATTTTTTTTTTACTAGAAGAAATATTGTGCGACTATTCCTTATTTGATGGATTTTATTTTGCAATCAACATATGAACTTCTCCCAAATGAAATTAAAGCAGTAAATGTTGGTTCCTTTTACGCTCCTTAATGGCACTTGCTTGAATATACTTATATCTTGGATTACTATTTTTCTTTTAACATTTTAAGAGGAATTTAACAATCTGAAAATTGTAAACTATGTATGTGGAGATACTTGTGTCTCATAGTTTGTATTTAGATGGCTGAACTGCAGAAAAGGGGTTAATGTTGCTAGCCGTTTGTTTTCCAGATATAGTAGTTTTAAGATTGTGAGGTGTTCCTTGCGATTGTATCTGTTGATATTGATCATTCATTTGTATGTTGTCCTGGTTTTGCTGCATTTTGATATGATATCAAACTGTGTGGCCTGGGTGGGCGGAAAAATTTATTTATAGTTAACTCAAACCTCAACTTTCTTGTGTTTGGAATGCTAATCAAATTTTGATACATATAAATGGAAAAAATGATGGTCACTGCATGTGGCTATATGTTACAACAACTCAATTATTTCCACTCCCTAGGGCTGGTGTTATAGGGAATGACAGTGATTCCAAAATGATCCAACTTCAGGCAAACATGTTGGGTAATATGGAAACAGTGTCAGTAAGTAACATCTTCTTTGTTTTGGTGCTCCACCAAATATCTTTATACAAGGCCACAGGTGATCAATATATAGAAGCAGGCATAATCTACTGGTTGTTATTGAAAACCTTAAAAATGATGGTAACATTCATTTTAAACTATTTAAACAGTATATTTTCCTCTTTTGAAGGTAAATTGATCATTAGAGCCAAAGAAATAGTCATTTGGTTTGACTATAAATACCATGTACTGTCAATTAGAGGACTGCTTCAGAACTAAAATTGGTCAAAGACAAAGGTTTCATTTATTATGTTGAGATCATCTTCAACTTATTTCAGTCTTATGTGTCACAATACTCAAATGTCTTTATTTATTTGAACTTGTATAATATTATCACTGATATGAAATTATAGCCTTTGCTTAGACACTTGATAATTGTAAATGCATGACAGGTGGCTTGTGTACTAATGTTCCATCTTGAGCAAGATGATTTCCCAGTGGACACACATGTGAGTACTAAATTTGCAAACTAATATTGCCTTAGCTCGGTACTCACACATCTCTGGCTTATCAGGTGTTTGAGATTGCAAAGGCAATGGGTTGGGTCCCTTCTATGGCGGACAGGAATAAGACTTACCTTCATCTCAATCAACGGATCCCAAATGAACTTAAATTTGATCTGAATTGTCTTCTTTACATGCATGGTAAGGTCTGTCGTAATTGCATTAAGAAAGGAGGTAACCGGAAAAGAAAAGAATCTCAAGATAGTCCATGTCTTCTATGGAATTACTGTAAGAACTTTGACATGACATAACTGGCAACCTGAATTATTGGATCTCAATCTAAGAGTCTTGGTTATCCCCTTTTCTTCTTCATGTGCTCAAAAGATTTTACAAATGACTCGGTGAGGATCTATAAAGAAGTTGCTCATGGTTCATTTTTGAACATATGGCATCTATTTAAGCGGCTTTGTATTTATGATAAACAGCACACAATTCTATCTCCTTATTGTAGACCTTTCTAGATTTTGCTTGAAATTTCAACATTTAAGTGGATGTGCAATTCTTGATATGCCTGTCATTTTTCCCCAGAAGCAATAATTAAAGTGGGTTAATCAGAGATGAGGGTATTGTTTTTTAAGCCAATATAGGATGACAACAAAATTAATAGTTTCTAGATGTCATCGAAACTTTTAAGTAGTAGTTTTTCTCAATCAGACAAAATTTCCTTTAGTCATAAAATAATTGTAGCTACTGCAGACATGGTTTAGATAGATGCTTATGGGTATAAAGTAATGTTTTTGTGTGGTTGTGAACAATATACTCATATATTCTCTGTACCCTTTTTAGTAGATGCTAACATCATTATATGTATAATATTATTCCTTTATTTCTTTTAACACAATCGCAGTTAATTCACTAGTATAGTGTTGAAGAAAGTGTTCTGAGAATGATCAGTTAGGAGCTGACTAGTCAAAATTCTGAGGTAATATTATAGGAGCTCATTTGTCACGAATCTGAGGTAACATTATAGTAAAATGTGTAGTGAGGAATTAGTTCTGAAATATATTACCGTCCTACCTAGCACATCCATCTCCTTTTGACTTTGGGGTTACCTTGGATTTGATCACTGTCATCATCATCTTTACTTATCAGACATGCACCTTAAATGTTCCAAGTAATTGCATTTCACTAGTACCAAGTTGCTCACAGGCCCAGATTCTTGGAAATAATATATTTCTAATTGATTTATAAAACTTGATGCGTATCCTTACGTCATGTTAAAACATATGCCTATGATGTTGATGTTGCTTGATGGCTTATTGATCTGATCTTCATTTTGCCTCCTTTTCTTTTGATGATTCTATTGATGCCCTTTATCTGTTCTTACCTGTGAAATATCTTCTAATTTGTTCATAATTTCTGTCATCCATCCAAGTCAGTGTTATAAAATAAACCAAAGATTTTTGAGATATCTTAGACTTCTCATTGAGAGAATAGGACTAACCGTTGAGCTTCTTGTCTTATGTGTTATATGCTGGAGATGAAGAATACAATACACATTTTCATTTCTGAATATATATTTATATGCATTACATTCAGGACTGCTAACCAAACATTTGGTATACATTAATGCTCCATCATACTTAGTTCTAACCACTCAAAATAAGGCCATACATATTTACCTAACCTTACCTAACATTACAGCAAAAATATAGCTTTGTTTAGTCACACTTAGCTTAATTAAAATGTAGTAAGAGTTGTCACTAAAAACAATGATCAAAACATCCAACTTAGCTGATTCCAGGTGTTGGAGAAGTACTGCCCAGTCAGCTTCTTTTCTTCCAGCATTCACCTTTAGAGCTAGACTGCCCTGCCTGTAGTATCTTATTCTGTAAGTCCTATATTAATAGCTTCATGGTGAAATTTACACGGAGGAGAACCAACTAAAATTACTTGGCTTTCAGGCAAACCTGTATGCCAAGAGTATGAAAGGTCATAACCTATCTGTGGAGGGGAATGGAAATGTTAAGTCTGCATACAGAATTTTATCCAAGATTGGGAGGAGAGTTAAAGAAAAAAGTTCTGTATCTCAACTGGAGTGCAACTATGAATGCAGATTTTGCCTCAAGGAATTGATGAATGCACAAGCATTGGGGGATCACCAAAATGCCATAAGAAGGAGAGTCTCAAAAAAAGTCTAAAGAAGAGAAGATTGCAACCTTAAGAAAAGGGCACCCGTAGTCTTAATTATTCTTGCTTCTTACCAGGGTTTGATTCCTTTTCTTTTTGTCCACCTGAATTCACACTTTACAAGGAGTATGTAGTTATCATCAACCCCTTAGATCAGAGTATAATCCATTGTCATGATTCAAGTCATCTAATTCATAACAACAAATCCGTTACTCTAGCTTCTCATAATTCATTTAAAGAGAACACTAGTAGCAGACCTGTTGTCATCAAGCCATCTCCATTTCACATTTCAAAGGACTCCAAAAGTCTTTATCTCCAATCAGGTCTTGCTCCACGACCAGATATTTTCAGCTTCTCTGAAACTAGGTGCCAGAAAGTCTAAAGAATGCTCATCCTCAGTTGTGCTTTGTATTTTGAAAGTATTCATGATATTTCTATAGTAAGCTGTGTTGGGTGATACTGAACTTAAGATGCAGTTTATTGAGATGAAGGTCAAATTGTTGCTGAAAGCCATAAAAAGAACACTCTTTTTCATTAGCTTTTTACCTATCCCTTTCATTCTAAATTTCAGTCCATGGTTGAGAATGAGATGGATAAATTGGAGATAGAGTTTATTTTGTTGTAGTTGCTCTGCTTTATAATTGGTGAAAGATAACTTGCGTGTGTCATTCTAGTAAAATCATGATTGGATGTTGATGTATGATGTGTACTTTATACAGATTCCTATCCAGATAAGCCCAACTTTAAACTTTAGTAAAGAGCAATGCAGATAAGAGGAAAATTAAAAGATCATGAGAATTTGGTCATGGTGAGACCCTCTTGATTATTTTAGCAGGGATGAAAAGCTATTTATAGTCATTGATGAATACAAATAAGAGTAGTGTGCACGTATAATCAGAAACAAATGATCTCCTTCTCATATCATTTATGAGTTAAATGGAACATTGAGAAATTTAGAGCCGTCTGTTTCTCATCTGCAACAGACCTTAAGCCACAGTGTTGGGAGCATCGCATCGGTGCCTCACCTCGCCTCCTGGTTCTCCATCACCCTTAACCTGAAAATAACTCATCTTCACCATGGCATCTCCGAAATCCTTAAAGAATGCCGTCTCATTGGCTGCATACAAGTCAACAATTGGCCTCGTTCTTGGGTCTGTACCGAGTATGTTATCCGTCGACAAGAGCCCCAATCCCTTCCGCAAATTCTTGTAGTACTGGTTATCAAACCTTCCTGGAGTCTTAACATCATTGAAAGCTGCCATCGTCGCGATGGTTTCGGGATTCGAACACAATTTTTTTAGTGCTTCTGCGTAGGTAGGCTTTAGTCCGGGATCGGTTGGGGTTCCGGGGGAGTAATTGAAGAGCCTTTTAGAGAATTTCCTGCAGTTTGAGAAGCCAATAGTGTGTGCCCCCAACAACGCCACCATTTCTTGAACGCTGAAGCCCCTCTCGCCAAAATATTGTATCATTTGATCTGCATTCATTTCAGAATTGGGAAGACTTCTGTTGACACGGGAAGCCAGAGAAATGACGCCGTCTTTGCGGCCGAGGTGGACGGGGTAATGGGGTCCGCCCACCATCACGATAAGGTTACGTGTGGCGGCAGTGAGAATATCAGCACAGGAGACGACTCCAGGGCAGGCAAGCTCCAAGGCGGTCTTGATTCTACTGACGACGTCAAAGGCGTCCCCGGGGAGGTCAAGGTTGTCTTCATGATCCTTCTCGGCCTTGTTATAGGAAGTTGAACCTATCAGAATAGAAGCGTCGCAGCCTCCAGTCATGCAATCGTGAAAGAAGAGGCGGAGGGTAGCGGCCGCTGTGGTTACGAATTTTGATTGCTTTTCATGAACTTGTTCCAACACAATGCGATCAAAATCAGGGCATGATGTTTTATAGTAGTCAGGAGAGAGAATGAGGGATCGAGAAACAGGAACTATCGAAATGAAGAGAACTAGAAGAAGAGAGGCCATGGCTGTAGCAGCAATACGAATTAATTAGTCTGAGTGGAAGCCGAGACTTGCTCCCGCCTCCGCCTCCCTTCTCAGACTCAGACTTGCACAAACCAGGATTATTAATGACGATGGAGAGGAGAGGCGAAGGGAAAAACCTTAAAGCCTTGTGGGAGAGAGGGATCTTAGCAGAATGGTTGTTAAATCCATTGCTGGATTGAATGGTTTTGAATCCATGCATGAACCTGCTCTGCCACTTGTCCTGCTATGTAATTGACTTGTAAGAAAATCAACCATCCATGCACAAATATATGTTGTCTAAATTTTCGCACTTCGTTTTTCCTTTTGTTAGTTTCAATAACTTACTGCTCAGTTTTTATAAATAATTTGCGGCTTAAAGACCGTGTCCCACCCGGCATTTTTCTCTTTTCCCTCCTTTTTAATTTATCCTTTTGCCAAAGGACATATTCCCACCCATAGTTTGAGGCGGAGACAAAGTCCCACCTGTCTAAGTTTAAAAACCTCTTTTCCCACCTATCACCTAATTTTTTATTATTTTTTATTAAAATTACTAAATTACCCTTTAAAAATTAAAAATTTATAATAAAAATATAAAATAATTTTTAAATATAAAAAATATTTAAAAATTTAAAAATTTGAAATTGAAAAATAAGGTAGCCACTTGTGCGTGGCGTGTGTACTATAATAGAACCGGTGGTCATTTCAGGCCACACAGTTCGAGGGCTCATCGGCACCTCCATCGAGCGGGAAGGCGGTCGGCCTCCCCACGGAACGATGGCCGAAATAACCATTCTGATATGAAGCGGCATCTACTATGAGTGCTTGATGGCGGTGGCAACTGCGATTTTTTTAATTTCAAAATTTTTTAATTTTTTTAAAATTTTTTTATATATTTTATTTTATTAATTTATAAAATTTTAATATTAAAAAAACAAAATTACCCCTGATTATTACTGTATATCCATTATTTTTAAATAAAAAATTGGATGATGGGTGAAAAAAGCGACTTTTAAACTTAGGCGGGTGGGATTTTGTCCCCGCCTCAAACTATGGGTGGGAACATGTCCTTTGGCCTTATCCTTTCAAGCAATCAATCTCCCAAAGATTAAATATCATCTCTGTCAATATCTATTATACTTACATAAAAGATGAAAAGTTGAAGCCCCTCTCCGTTAATAAAGATAATCTAATATCTCTTTTATTGTCATTGGTGCCGTTCTTGTCATGATGGTAAATCATTTCCTTCTTTTGTCATTGTTATTGTGCTCTTGCATTTTGTTCTTGTTTATTCATCTCTAACAATGACAACCTCCCTCTTGTCCATGTTGATTTGATTACTTCGACTCTAGTTGACATTGCTTTCGACATTGATATTAAGGTTAGATTTAAGTTAAACTAATTTAAATGAAAGTTTTAATTCAATTTGAATGAGCTCAAACCTAATTTTAAAAAATATCAAACTCTAATTTGCAATGAAATGAACCCTTAAAGGTCATGAGTTTAAGAAATTCGATTTAAATTTATTGAATTAGTGTAAAACTCAATTTGATATGAGTTATTGTAATGAGTTTGATGAGTCTAACTTTAAACTCAAACTTGACTCGAATATAATTCATCAAAACTCGAATATAAACACACTTCCTTTTAGATCTAATAGAATCAATCCTAATAATAAAAAAAATATAAAAATTTTGTTTTACAGAAGAATACAAAATAAAGTTGAACTTTAACCAAAATCGAAACCCGAAAAGAAAATCCACAATTAAATACCAAACTCATAAACAAAAATTTAAATCCTGTAAAAATGAAAGCCTAAAATCCTACTCTGAGCCATTTAAATTCAAAACCATTAAAATTAAAACCCAAACCCTTAAAACTGAAAATACCCCACAACCCAAAAAAGAAACCAAGAACCTAAGCCCACTAAAATAATAATAATAATAATAAAACCCAAAAAGAAGCCTAACCCGTGGAAACCCAAAAGAAAGGAGCATACATGCAGCCCAATAAGCAAGCGGCCCAACCAAAATAAGAAAAGCATTCGCCCAAATGAATAAGTAGCGGCTAAGAGGAAATCAGGCGGACCAAGTGAGAAAAGAAGCATGCTCCAGCCCAAAAACCCGAGAAATCAAAGAACCAGTCCCAGCTCGCTATGCTAAACATTATGAACACAAATATATATATATATATATATATATATATATATGATTAATTAATTAACGAATTTTGTTTTATATGAAAATAATTTAAATCTTTTTTAAATTTAGTTAAGATTAGATCAAAGGTATAAAGATGTATGTGCAATGAATTATAATTTTTATTTTTTTATTATTTTGTGTTGTCTACTTTTATTTCATTTTATTTTTATTTTATTATTTTGATACATTTTATATTTGGATGAATATATGTATTTGCATCGTGTGATAATTAAATTGAAATTTAATTAAATTTAGTATTGTTTTTAACTAATAAACCATAATAATATAAACTAATATTCGGATTGAATAACATAAATGCTTAATACATTTTTATTGTTGAATCTTATTCTCCAAACCCGATTCATGAGAAAGGTTGGGTATTCTGTGAAAAATCTGTAAGTCATTCGTTTTCATTAATATGTTATTTTTTTTGAAACAATTTTTAAGTGATGATTTTATAAATTCTATAACGGGTTTTAAATTTATTATGTAATTTTTTTTATCATGTATAAGATAATTGAGTGTGATAAAAATCACCCAATGATGCGATCGATCAAATAGTTTCCGAAACTTTTTCCCCGTGCAATTCCATTGCCCATTGGCACAATCAAAGGTGGGCAATGACATCAAATTTCGGAATCAATCTTTTCTCTCCGTACAAACGGGTGGAAGCAACGAGCCTTTCGTAAAACAATCTTTGATAGGCAAGGCAGCTTAAGTTGCTCTGATGAATGTCAACATGGCAAGGACTTGACTGGCCGCTACCAGTTTTGTTTTGTTTTTTGCTTAATGATAAATTATTTTGATAAAAGTTTTAAAAGTTAAATAGTTATTTTTAACTAAAATTAAAAAAAATATTTTTATTTTTAAATAAAAATTAAAAATAAATTTATAAAAATATTAAAATAAAAATTAAAATAAAATAATAAAAATTTAAAAATAAAATAAATATTTAAAAAAACAGTCATCACTATTAATAGTATAGTTGTCTTTAATCTCATCAGATGATCAGAAAAAATCATCTGATCCGGCCTTCATGATGATAGAGATGATTAAATTTGTGTGTCAAAAATCTGGTATAGACTAGTAGATCTAGTCATCTCCATTATTTAAAATGACTAAAAACGGTCAGTGTTAAATATTTCGACAGTTTTTAACTTTTTATAATAGAAACAATAGTCAAATATGTTAGATTTTTTACAGTCAGATCTGGTTGTCTCTACCATTGTGATAACTGAATCAAGTGAATGTTTTCAACCATTTGATGACATTAAAAACGACTATCATTATCGATGATAGTGGTTACTTTTTTAAATATTTATTTTATTTTTAAAATTTTTTTATTATTTTAATATTATTTTAATATTATTTTATTTTTAATATTATTTATATTAAACTTTATTTTATAATAATATGTTTTAGTCTTCTCACCAACAAAAATAAAGGGTGGATAGTGTTTAAACTTTTATAGGTGGGGCAGTCATTTAAGGAAACCTTGGGAGGGAATTGTTGCTTGGCCTTTTTTTTTTTTTTTTTTAAAGCAGATTCTTTCATAAAACATCATGTGTTTAAGATATTTAAACCGAAATGGGTCCGTTCAACTAGGACTTCTCCTTTTATTTCATATGGGGGTTAGCGCCCAAAGACGAGCCTCGATTCTTTACGATAGGAGCCAGCCAGAGGCGGGATTCTGGTTGAGATTTGCAACATTGAAACTCTGGACTCCATCTCAACTCCAGCTGGATGTCTGAGTCTGATCATAATGGCTCCAAATTGTATCCAATTATAATAAAGCTGACATCGTACGGTTGTCCAGCCAGCAAGTGGGTTTCGACAGCAAATGTAGCGTGACAGCTCACTCGTTCTCACCTTTGCCTTTGTCGTCTTTATGACTTGGACGTCATATTTTTCATTATCGGCAAGCGTATGCCCACCTACTACTCCATTGTTATCTGAAACTCTGCTTTTAAAGGATGTTGGTAGCTCTCCTCAGTCAGCAATGACCCACTCAGGTGACACCTTGACCTGCATTCAGTACAGTGCTTACCTTACCGCTTTCAATTATCATGATCCAGCTGGCTGCAATAAATTAAAGCATCGGTGGTCGAGTCTGGTCCTAGGTTGATTTCACCAGCAGGTTCGATGGACAATGTGATATTTTAGAGAAGATAATCGTCATTTAACTTTTCAACCTCCCAGTGGCATGATATTTTGCAGTTTGAACTTATCTGATTATTTTCTCTATCATGTGTTAGTCAAATGTAACAAGCTTTCTTTTAGCCATTTGGCAGATTCAAAGTTCGAGGTGACACCACGTTGGTCTTGTAATTTAAGTTTCAAAATGTGAACAGTTGAGTCAAATCACAACAATTCCCCGGCTATAAATAGGCATCCAATGCGAGGAATTTCAAGTTCAAGTGAGACACCGGTGCGGTGTAGACAGAAGCAAAAGCCAAAGCAAAAGCAAAAGCAAGCATGGTGATTGTAGCACGTGTGCTTCTACTTCTAGGAGTTTTGATACTCAGCCTTGGAGTTGCAGAGGTATTGATAGAGTAGTACTCTAGATCAATGTCCTGAATATATGGGTTTTGTTGGGACTCTTATCTTACCGCTTGGCTAATTTGCACGCGTGCAGGTTTCATCAGATCTTCGTATAGAAGAAAAGGAAGATGTAACTCACGTTGAGCAGGTAGTCTTTCACTGCCTTTTGCTTCGGTTTCTGTATAAAAGTGGTCTTATCTGATTATTTTCATATGTTTTTTATGGGTAACGGTTGTGAAATTTGTTGCTGATCAGCTTGTTGTGAGAGGTGTAAACAGAAGGCTAATGCAAGAAATAGGTGCGTTTCCTTTTTTTGTTTCTCAAATTTGTTAGAAAGATATGTAAGCGCTCTGTCGAGATGAGATACCATTTTTGTTTCTTCTAATTGATTTTGGTTTTGGGTTTCAGATTGTGGAGGCTTATGCAAACAGAGGTGCAGTGTTCATTCTCGGCCAAACTTGTGTAACAGGGCGTGCGGGACTTGCTGTTTGAGATGCAAATGTGTGCCGCCTGGAACCTCCGGAAACAGGGAGTTGTGTGGGACTTGCTATACGGATATGACCACTCACGGAAATAAAACCAAGTGCCCATGAGGTCCGCTACCGGCCCACAAGCAATGCAGCAAGCTGGCCCGGACCCCGACTGGGCTCCTATCTATTTCATGGTTCAGAGCTTTTTAGTTTTGGTATCAATAATAGAGGACTGTGTGTTTTGTTTGGACGCCAAGAAAATCAAAAAGTTGGGTGTAGTTTTGGACAGTTGATGTGGTTTATGTCTGCAATCTTGTGCATGTTAAAAGTATGGATCGAAAAATGTAATGTTATTGTCTATTTTATGGTGATCATTTTAAGGAAATTCTAATTCAAAATGATAATTAAAAAAAAGGGAGATATTAGAAAATGTACTGTTTGAAACACGGCTCAGGTCATAACCTGATCTTCCCGGAATTTTATTACAAAACGAAAGCCTCGGTCGAGAAGAAAGTTAGTCTAACAAACTGAACCAAGGCAAGAAGCTACAACAAACACGATTCGGCCGGGACGAATCTTGTGCTGTGGGACACATAAACATAATTACAATGTTGCACATGACGTGAAGCTGAACCACCTTAACCTGAGCAGCTTCGTAGCCATTGAACCACACCTCACCTCACTGTTATAGGGCGGCTCAACCTTACCTTAAATATACAATCTGGCCAAAGGACACTTAACCAGTATTTTTATTTTTTTAATTAAAATTTTAAAAAATAAAAAATATTAAAATTAAATTTATAAAAACATTAGAATTTAAAAAATTAATTAAAAATTTTTTAAAATACAAAGATTTAAAAAATGGTTATTGCTATTATAATATTATTAATAATTATTATTATTAAAAAATTGTCTAAATAATTAAAAATAATTATTTGATTAAATTAATAATTGAGTTTGATTGTTTTGATGATTAAAATAATTTGATTTGATTATAAAAAATGTGATAAAGATTATTAAATTTAATCGTTTTTTTTAATGATGAACATGGTTAGATTCGATTATTTTTGTTATATCAAATTTATTTGTTAACTTAATTAAGTAGTTATTTTTTATTGTTTAATTAAATTTTTTATGATATGTAATTGTAAATATTGTGTGGGGTGATATTTTTTTGTAATTTTTAATTAATTTATTTTTAATTTAATATTATTTTATTTTATTATTAATATTAGTTGTTTTTTATAAAATGTTTTTTGATTTTTTATTATAAAATATTATAAAAATCGGAAGAAAAGTGAGTATTTTTACATGTCAACAATTTTTGGGGTGAAACTTTGTGTACTTCAAGGAAACTTAGGTGGGAATTTGTTCGTTGTATTTGCTATGCCATGTAGTTTTAGTTATCAGTATATTACATTTAAACGCGTGAAGCTGGACTCGGCTGGGAAGAAAATGCAGTGGTGGCAGTGGAATGTTTGGCTGAGCGGCTGCCGAGTAGTGGCTGTGGACGGCGATGGTTGGGCAAATGCCACTGAGCGGAGGCTGCGGCATGGGATGGTGGATTTTGGGTGGATGCTGCTCGTGCTACAATCCCCATTCTCTTCAACTCCAGTAGTCCACCACCACACCTCTGCTGCTTTTACGAGACGAAGCAGTAGAACCAATGCTATTCATTGGAATTTTTCTACTCAATTTTCTTCCTGGATTACCACTTTTTTGGATTCTACTGGGTTTTCAGTTATCATTAATGGTTCTCCTCACGGATTTTTTTCTTTTTTACTTGGAGTTAGACAAGATGATCCGCATTCTCTCTTGCTCTTCTGTCCCGCGGAAGACGCTACAGGCAGAGGTATTCTTCGTGTGCATGGAAACGTCTTTTTTTTTTATTATGCTACAGAAGAGGGGATCTAAAATCTTTAGGCAAAATCAATAGATTTTTGAAACTACAAGTATAAAACCCTTTTTTCTAACTCTATGAATCATTATTTTTATGAAAGTAAGGTAACAAATATCCCTTTTTATTACTATTTTTTTTTTCGGCATTATCAAAACTTTTTTTTTATTTCCCTAAATCAGATAGTATTATATTGTTCTCTATACTTGTATTAGTTTTATTTCTTTTACTTGTTAGAACTATAGAAATTCTTTTCGATCAAAAGATCTATATTTAACCATATCCACACATATATAAATGATTTTATATGTAAAATTATCAGTTTTCATCGTACGAAATTGTAACAATCCATTGTAAAGAATTATGTTCTTATAAGAAAATGCTAAATGATTTTCTCCCTGATTGATGATAGTAGGTGCAATGCAAATAATTTATGCAGGCTTCAACGTCTCCTGGCCGGAATTTAAAAAAAAAAAAAAGAATGGCTTCCACGTTTCCAAAACGTTGTAAAACGAAGCGCATTCTTCAAATGCATGGAAAGGTTGGCAGGCGAAGGTTTCCAAGTTTCCGAAACGTTTCGGAAACAGAAACGCCCACACGAGACATGCTGGGGCCGTCATTTTATCGCCACAGAAGGCCACCTGATTTACATACAGGCCTAGTTCTTTATGGGCAGCAGCTAGCCCACCAAGGGCGGCCCTAAAACTTTTCACGAGCAATCGCATCTTCAATAACGAATTTGTTGGGTTTGGGGTCAATTCAATTGGATTAACTCCAAATCAAAGCTATTAATTTCAATTTGATTAAAAAAATTATAGTTAAATTAATACTAATTATGTATTAAAAATTATATATTATTTTATTTTAATTTAAAATAATTTAATAATATATTAATATATATATAATTATATTGTATATTTTTAGAGGTCTTTAAAAATGAGCGCACTATATTGTGAAACACTAAATTTCTGTTCGGTCCAATAGGAAACCTTGACTTTTTTTTAAATCTTGGACTGATTTTTTTTTTTTTTTTCATTTTTCTTCAAAATTAATGTTTCAACGTTTTTAGCATGAAAATCAAAAAACTTGACAGAAGTGATTTACAGGAATTTTTGAAGTCAAGCATAGGGCATAATGCTGTCACACAAATAGGAGAAGAAAAACTTGCGCTAAAATCACTTGCAACAGTTTCACCTAAAATTCTCGGTTCTAAAATCGTAAATAAATCAGAAGTCAATGTCTAGTGTTCATGAACTTTTAAAGAACAAATTGTAATTAATCATAACGTTGATGGCAATGGTAGAATAGATGAGGTGAAATTTAGCATGCGCGATACAGTATGGTCAAAATTTTGTAGTTGGGTCCCATTGTTGATTGATCATCACATGATCAGCTGCCGCGCATCATCGATGGACCCCTGGTGGAAATGGGAAAACTAGTGGCTACCTTCTTCTTCTTCATCCATAACCACACACATGAATGCATAATCCGTCTAACCCAATGGGTCCCTTCCATCGTGGATCCTACGCAGCCGTTCTTCCGATTAAGAAATGAGAACCCCCATTACGAACAAGCATCCAAATTGCCGGATAATCTTTTTGCTTTGGATGATTATTAATTATGGAGGAAGTGGAGGTTTCTGATAAACAGCTTTCAAATATTTCTGAAATCTAATTTGTTTTCTCAATTCAAAGTGAAAAACACTGTTTTGTTTGTGTGGTAGCATTACTTCCAAAGAAAGTTAGATTGCCCGTGGAGTGTAGTGAAGGGGTTTGATTGGCTGCAGAGCAAGTTTGAGTTTTGGTGGCAGAATCGATTAGACTAAGGAAGATTCCTGGAAGTGCCATGAAAGAAAAATATGTGATTCTGACATCTGCACCTCTAATTCACGACATATTGTTATCTTTTTCTATAAAAACAATCACTCGGCGACTGAAGAGCGCCTCTTGCTAACCTTGTGTAATTGTCGAGAACATCATGAAATACAGACGTTAAATTGGCTTCTTTCGAAGATGGTAATTAATGATTCTTACTAAAAAATCAGAAAATATAATTAGACTCCATTCACACATTTATCTTCAAAATCTCCCGAAAAGATTTGTTATTTCTGCAATTATGGTAGTCTCACTCTGTTATGGAAGAATACAAAATTAGGTTAGAAAATTATGAATGGTTCCTGAAATATTACAGTTGAATAGAGATGGATTCTTATTATAACTATATAGGAAGACAAGGAAATCAACGAACCTAAAAAAGGAACACGCCACACAGATGGGTGAGGTGACACGGCAAAAGTGGGACCAAAAAAACGTGTGATTTATAGTGGACCCCAATTTTCACAGTCCCTAACGCGGTTTCGATGGACCCACATAAACACTTGCTGCTTGGCAATCGCTACCAACACAGAGATTAGGCCGGTGAGTGAGTTTCAGAGGGAGGAAGCATCACAGACACAGCCAAATTCAGATAATGGATGATAAAAGTAAAGCGAATTAAAGATATACATATGTTATGTATTTTAAGTTACGGTTACAGAAACTTTTTATTTGTTGGTTTTGGATTCTTCTCATTCATTATTATTAATTGCTTGTCTCTCTCTCTCTCGTTGTATATATTAGGGTCAGGGGGCGGGAATAATAGAGTTGTATATCTTGAGCCGCATGTTGGTGTCCTTGGATGTTATTGTTGTGGTTTTTGATCATAGGAACCAACGCCACATAGAGTTTTGTGGGTTGTTTGAAAATGTCCCAGAAGAGGCAGCAAGAGGATGGAAAGGCTAAAACAGAAGGGAATACTTCAGAGGACAAGCGGAGGAAAGTTCTTGCTTTCGAAAAGTGAGTGGTTTCTTCTTTTGATTGATTGTTTATCTATGGTTCTTTTTTTTGGTTGCTGTTATTAGTTGAAGTTTTATCTAGTTTTTTTTTTCAGCTAAAGTTTATAATTGAATGAGAAATTACTTGTGTTGTGCTTGTTTGGTTTAAAATTGTGGATGAATGTGGTGAAATATAGTTGGGATTTTAATGGCACGGTGGAAATCTATTTGGAGCTGAACTGGTTTCCTTTTACATTGCTGAGTTTGTTTTTATCCATTTAAAATATATGTTAGGTAAAGCGAAATGGCTGAATGCGCGCAAATAAGACGTGCTTTATTTATGAAAAGTGGCAATGAATGTGCTGGGTGCTTGTGAAATATATCACCTTTTAATTTTAACGCGGTTTGAGCGTTTACATTAACTGGGATTATGTGCTTTTTGAAATATGTAAAAGATAACTGAATCTAAAATTTGTGTTGGGAGGTCCTTTCCCTGGTCAAATTGATGGCTTTGGCTACGTGTCATCGAGATTTAACCTCTTGGATTTATTCTTTTGCTGGGAAGTAATAACTTTTTGTTTTTTTAATTATGGACAATAAGCGTAGAAAATAAATCGTATATTTATTCCATATCTAGCAAGGATGATATTTCTATGCTTTTGAAGTTGGAACAGACCTTGAACATTCAGTTGTTTATTTGGCTAATAAATCAACTGTTACGCTTGCTGGTTACTTTTTGTTAACTAGATGACTGATGAACAATGTTAGAATATGATTATTACAATTTTTTTCTCTCATTTCACTTTCTCATTCATTGTTGATTTTGTTTAGTGTGGTTCAGGATGTTATGAAGCTACGCGCTGTCCAGCGATTACTGGAGCCAGCTTTTGAGCCCCTCATTCGTAGGGTGGTATGCATATTCCCTTAATAATTTCTATTGTCAAGAATTGAGCTTAGTTCAATAAGCATTTCTTTATTTTTACAGCTTGTTAATTCTAAAACCATAACACTAACATTTAATGCACAAATAACTACATCTAAGTTTCTAACAGCATTAACTGTTACTGAGCTCCCTTTAATTTTTGGTTCCTTGCATATTTTTGTTGCTAGCATAGTTAATTTTATCAAGAATGTTTGATGGATGGTTGTTTATGTTTTAAAGGTAAAAGAGGAGGTTGAGTCAGCCCTAAAAAAATATTTGGTCAGCGTTAAATGGTAAGAATCAACATTGTGGTTTTGATGATATATTTTGTGTAGAAAGGAATAAAATCTATTAAGGTTTTAAGCCAGAAGATTCTAAAATATTTTTGTTTATATTTCTTATGCATCATTGTCCAGGAATAGTGGAAAAGAGATGCATTCCCCTGAATCAAGAAGCTTACAACTGAAGTTTGTAAATAATCTTTCTCTTCCTGTATTTACTGGGGCTCGAATCGAGGCAGACGATCCTAACATAAAAGTAGCTCTTGTTGATACTCTTACTGGGCAAGTTGTTTCCTCTGGTATTGAATCATCTAGCAGGGTGGAAATTGTAGTTCTTGAGGGTGACTTTGATGGTGATGAGACTGACAATTGGACAGCAGAAGAGTTTAAGAATAACATTGTGAGAGAGAGAGAAGGAAAGAAACCTCTTCTTACAGGAGATCCATTTTTGACTCTCAAGGAGGGAATTGGCTTGGTGGGTGAAATTTCATTTACAGATAATTCAAGCTGGACTAGGAGCCGGAGGTTCAGACTGGGGGCAAGAGTTGTGGATAACTCAGATGGAAATAGAATAAGGGAAGCAAAGACAGAATCCTTCATTGTTAGGGATCACCGAGGGGAATGTAAGTTTGGTTGACTTATTGGACTCAAGAAATTAGCTGATTACTATTACCTTTACATTTTTTCCAGGTCAAATGATTTCCATGTGTTCTTGATGTTGTCTTTTATTTTCTATACTCTAATAATTAAACAGTATTTAAAGGCAATGAATTTGATTGTATAATTATATATTTGTGCACGTATAGTTAACTTTTCTGTTGAATCTTCTTATTCTGTGTCTTTTTTCCTTGATGAACTTTTAACACATTCTTTGGTTTTGATATTGTGTTTGGTCCTGTTGCTACTATATGCTGATCAAATATGAATTATACTTAGTGGCCTGGAACCTATCTTCCTTTGATGAATGGCTGTCTATGAAATTGGAAATTTCTAATTTTTAATAGGGAATCAAGCGCATGTTATATTTTTGCTCGTTCAAATAAAGTTTTGAAACAAGGAGAGAAATGAAATTCCTATTTACTTTTTTGCTTTGGGTTGCAGTGTACAAGAAGCACCACCCTCCTTCCCTGTCTGATGAAGTATGGAGATTGGAAAAGATTGGCAAAGATGGAGCTTTCCACAAGCGTTTGACTCGAGAAAATATTCGGACTGTCAGGGAGTTCTTGACCTTGCTCACACTGGACCCTCCAAGGCTTCGACATGTAAAAGAGCCTATTGCTTTATCTCTTTTATGTTACCTTTATATTACAGTACTACTTATAGTTTGCATGCCGCCTTTGAAAACCAAAGGCTACATATCCTCGGAAATTTTGAGATTCTAGATTCTGCTTCATTGTGTTGGGACAGTAACATCTATACTTAAATTCTTAGCATCCATGCTAAGAATATGTATTTTCATTACTGACTGCTTTAAATTTTGGGGGTTTTATTAACTTTTGAGGAGTCATAATATTATGTATTGTTTTGTAAACAGATCCTTGGCACTGGTATGTCTGCTAAGATGTGGGAAGTTACCGTGGACCATGCTCGGACATGTGTAATTGATAAGAAGACTTTCTTGTATTGCCCACCTGGTTCTCAACAGAAATCTGGTGTGGTCTTTAATGTTGTGGGACAAGTGATGGGATTACTTTCAGAATGCCAGTATGTTCCCATTGATAAGCTGTCTGAAACCGAAAAGGCACATTTCTCTTATCACCTCAGATTAGTTTTTCCTTTTTCATTCAGTTATATATATTTTTCTTTCATTTGTGATTTCTAATGATCATCTCTGACATCAGGGTGAAGCTCAAAGCTTGGTAATTACTGCATATGAACATTGGAATGAAGTTATCTCTTTTGAGGATGAAGCCTCTCTCATGGGTTCCTCTTCACAATTAACTAATGCTCTTTGCTCATCAAGCTCCCCTGTGACTGACATTTCTAATGGTAGCAAGACTTTGGCTTCTCAGAAGATGGGCGGATTTGACTATCCACAACTGAATGCCCCTTCTCCTGATATTATTTCATCCATTTATTCTGTTGGGAGTGTGACTGGCTTGGATGATTATGGCTTACACAGTATAGAAAATATGGGTCTCAGATATGACCAGACATTGAGTTATCCTGCCCAAGTTAGCAACTCCCTGATCTGTGACACAGAGTCTATCACTCATTCTTTCTGTGATGAGGATCAACTTAGGTTCTTTGATACTGATGTTCAGGCTCAGAGCATGAGTTTGGAATCACAGGCTGATCTACAAAGTGCAGTTGATGGCTTCCTCTTAAGACGGTCGACCATTGGTAAAGCTCAGATGAGATGGACAAAGCTGTTCAGTGTGTTGAAATTTTTCTCTGTGAGGAAAGTTGTGGCCAGAAAAACAACTTCTCTTCCTAGATATGCTAGTGGGCTGTGAAATTTGGTTTCATTTTGGTAGCAAGTACAATAAAAGTGAGAGCTGCCCAATTAAGTTTTGTGTGCGGTTGTAGATTGCAACAAGTTGCAGGTTCATTAGATGTAGATTCAGCTTATAGTTTCATAGAATTTGGGTGGCTTCCGACAAAAACAAGCGTTAGATTGTAGATGTGTAGATGTGCACACTGGTATTAGGTTTAGGGTTCTTGCTGTAAATTTGAAGCTCCAATGTTCATATGAAAGCTTGAATGGTTGACAGTAGCTGTCAAGTTGGATTATCATTTTGTGCAACTGCAATCTGTTAAATAAAGGCCAAGTGTTTTATTTTATGCCTATATAATTTATGCATATGATCTAGGCTACCTGAAACAGTTAAAATTTTCATTCAATTTTATTTTTCTAATTCACTAAATAATGTTTTGTCTGTTCGGAATTGATTTCTTTAATATATATAAATTTCGTTGTCTTTTTGTTGGCGTGTCAAATTAGTAGGTATGGACTAGAAGTTCCATTATTCACCATGGTAAGAAATCTCATATCTCATGGGTTTTTTTGGACGGCTTCGATCATTTTAAGCTTTGGAGTCAGCAGCTCCAGAGCCAATTTTAACTCCTTTTGGCCTTTAATGTCAAGTGGTTTAACTAATTTTCTTCGTCTAACCATCAGTTTCCAATTTTTCTAATCTATAAAATACCTCAACACGATTCAAAGTACCTATTCTATTACTGAGAAAAATCAGACTGAAGACAAAATATGGAGAAGCGAAAAGGCCATATTCTGGTGCTTACGTATCCTGCCCAAGGACACATAAATCCTCTCCTTCAGTTCGCTAAACGCCTGGCCTCCAAGGGACTGAAGGCCACTCTAGCCACCACCCATTACACCGTCAAGTCAATCTCTGCAACCACAGTTGGCGTTGAGCCCATCTCCGATGGCTTCGATGAAAGCGGTTTCAAGCAAGCTCCGAGTGTAGAAGCCTACTTGGAGTCTTTCAGAACAGTTGGTTCAAAGACATTAGCAGAGATCATAGTCAAGTACCAAAACTCAGACTCACCTGTTAACTGTATTGTGTATGATTCAATGTTGCCTTGGGTTCTTGAAGTAGCTAGACAGTTTGGCATTTATGGAGCTGTGATATTAACTGTTTCAGCTTCTGTTTGCTCTATGTTTTGGCAAGTAAATCAAGGGCTTTTGACTTTGCCCATGAAGCAAGAAATTATGCCCTTATTGTTGCCTGGCCTGCCTTCACTGGAATTGTCTGACTTTCCAAGTTTTCTTGCACAGCCTGCCAGTAGTCCTGCTTATTTGGCAGCAAGTTTAGAGAAGTTTTCTAGATTGAATGAAAATGATTGGGTGTTCTGCAACTCCTTTTGGGAGCTGGAAAGTGAGGTAACTGGATTGTTTTTCATGTCCATTAAGCTTTTATAGTTTGCTAAAGAGCTGATTTAGAGTCGTAATTGTTTGTAGAGTCTGAATAAGATACAAAGATATTATTGTCACGTTCAGTGTGAAGCCAAAAATTACCTTAAAAAATATTAAGATCATGATCGTGATGAGAAATTAAAATTTTTATAGTGAATTATTTTTCTAATTTGTTTATGCTTCTGACTCTCTAAAAAGCTAGTGAAGACGATGTTGGGACACTGGCCAGTGGTGATGATCGGTCCAATGCTGCCATCAGCCTACCTGGACCAACAGATTGAGGGAGATTCGGCTTATGGAGCTGATCTTTGGAAACCAGCAAGTGTAGAGAGCATGAGATGGCTAGACACCAAGCCAGAGAATTCTGTGATATATGTGTCATTTGGAAGCATGGCAGATATTGCAGCTACACAAGTTGAGGAGATTGCGTGGGGGTTGAAAGCGAGCAACAGGCCTTTCCTATGGGTTGCAAGGCAGAATGAGAAGAAGTTGCCGGTTGACTTTGTGAAGTCACTCGGTGACACAGGTTGCATTTTGACATGGTGCAACCAGCTTGAGGTGCTAGCTCACCCTGCCGTGGGTTGCTTCATAACACACTGTGGATGGAACTCGACTTTGGAGGGGCTCAGCCTGGGTGTGCCAATGGTGGCAGTGCCACAGTGGAGTGACCAGCCAACTAATTCTAAGTTTGTGGAGGATGTGTGGAAGGTAGGAGTGAAAGTTAAGAAGGATGAAGAGGGGATTGTCAAAGGAGAAGAACTAAAGAGGTGTATAGAGGTTGTCATGGATGGAGAAAGAAGTGAAGAAATTAAGAGTAATGCGTCCAAGTGGAGAGAGTTTGCCAAGAAAGCTGTCAGTGTTGGAGGTAGCTCAGATAGGAACATTGATGAATTTGTAATGAAGATGATGAAAGGACAGGCAAAGATAAACGTTTGATTGTTGCCATCCCTTGAATAATACAAGTAATTAACTTCTTAGACAATAACTGTATCATTCAGATCCAGGGAATTGATACTTGGGAAACGAGGTAAGTAATCGTGCCAAATGTAATATGACCATGATTCTGTCATCAGGTAGTTTAAACCTTGAAAAAAGCAAAATATATATCCAAAATACATGAAGATCTCTTCTTTATTGATCATCTGAACCTTGATAGTGCATGTACAATTCTGTAAACAATACATTGCATTGACTACAAGGGCAAAGTATTGAATTTACATAGCTTCCCATTTCAAATTAATGTAGTTAACGAGAGAGAAGGCATTTCAGAGCAAAATTAAGAAGATGATAAAATAGCTTCCAGCTTCCGCAAGCCACATATCAAGAGAGTTCACATCTTACAAGCATCACTGTCCCCGCATACTTCACCCTGCAAAGTTGGTTTTAATCCAACAGAATATCTTCTTGTCAAATCCATGAAAAGGCATTGAAGGAAATATAAAGGTTAGCTTGCTGCTGAATAATGGAAACAGGGAAATTTACTAGATGCAGTATGCCGGGTGCATACCTTGTTCTTCCTGCGTGCTTCCAAGATCTCCTCTAAGGGAGGTCGACCTAAAACCAAAGTTGGATATCGCATTTAATAGTTGAATGAATTTTATTGAACCATCAGCTTTCACAGGAATGGAAGCTTACCAGTAACCTGAAGACGATATTTAGCCCAAACACCATAAACAGCATCAGCTATTGTAGCGATCTGAGAATAAAATGCCTTCTAATTAATATAGGAAAAACACAAAACAAACAGGGTTCCATTCAAATATACATGTATCTACAAGAAATAGACCAATAAAACTAAGATAATGTCAAGAGAACTGAGGGGGCTTACAGGTTCATATTTAGTTATTGCATACACCCACCCAAGACCAACCTGTTCATATAATCTTCTAAATGCCTGCAAAATGACCTCTGCAAACTCAGTAGCAGAAGAACAGAGATTTATTCAGACAGCACACAATCGACAACTTAAATCAGCAAGGAGGCTTACTTCCACATCTGTAACCACAGTTCCATCAGAAAGAATTGCATGAATTCTTCCCATAACCTTAACCAAAAAATAATAATAATAATAAATTGATTACAAATAAGTAAATTGATATTTAACCATTCTAGTATTTTTAACTTCAATCACATACAGTTTTGTAGTCCAGGCCTTGATTTTCCTCAGGGGAGTATTCATCCGAGCCTATGTCAACAAACTTTATAGTTCCATATTGCTTGTTCCTCTCTCTCAGCATGTTAACCTGAAGAAACAGCATAGTCTAAGATAATTAGGGGATAAAATCAAATAAAAAGGTGTAAGTTATTACACCTCACGCATGCAGAGAGGGCAGTCTCCATCATAAAGCATTTTAATCTTCCAATTCTCAGGCTCTGGCGATGCTTCTTTTTGTTGTTCTTTATTGGTAGTTAAGGGATCCGCAGTAGTCCCCCGTATAGCACGAATCTGATTTATGGTTCCTACAAATACAAAAGCATGACAGATTGAATTACTGCGATATGTAACGAAATTTACACCAAATTTTCACGGAATTCTCAGGAAATGTTAAAGCAGAAGAGATAGTCACCAGCTTGGCGATTGGATTGTGGTGTAAATGAAGGATGGTGATGAAATCTGAGATTAAGATAATGAGTTGTTGAAGAAAGATATGGGCTTCTTTCTCTTGCAATACAGGCAAGAGCCTGAGCTCCTTTCAAGGCCATTTCTTGTTCTGCGGATACAACAATCTGCATGTGTTTGCTACGCGGACTACTTCTGTTATAAACTGCTCTAACTACGTGGCAACCTTCTCTTCACAGAAATTAAACTAAATACAAAGAGTAAAAATAAAAGCCCAAAGACTTAATCCCACCGTAGGTTTCCCTAACCCAAAGTTTTTCTAAATCATAAAATTCAATCCGTTAATTTTTTATAACTCAAACATTTTAATAATTAATAATTAAAAAATTATTATTTTTTAAATAAATTATATAAAAATAAAAAATAAAACATTAATTTTAAAAAATAAATTTACAAATTATTTACAATAGTAAAATTTTTTTAAAAATAAAATACAAAAGAATTTTGAAAATAGTCACTTGGTCCTAATCGTTTCGTTTGCAAGAGGTAATCAAATATAGTCGTTCTCTTTTAGTAAAGTCGATTAAATATATACTATCTCATATTGACGAAAACGGTTAGACAAAAATAATCTGTTTTATTTACGATAATCATTTTTAATTATTATTAGTGGTTGAGATAGTTAAATTTGATTACCTTTATTAAAGAAAGTCATTTCACATAAATGAGTGATTATAAATCACGTAATCTTTTTTAACTATTTAATTCAATTTTTTATGACAAAGATATTTACTATTTTCAATTTTTATAAATTTTATTTTTTTTATAGATTTTAATATGTTTAATAATTTTAAATTTTTATTTTTATTATTTAAAGTATTTTGATGATTTTATTAAAAATATTAAAATTATATAAATAAATATTTAAGTTATAAAAATTTGATACATAAACCTATTTAACAATTTAAATCTATTTAACAACAACATAATTAAAATTGACCCTTTTTAATCTATTCAATAAAAAAATAGAAAAATTTAAAGAGAAAAGTAGTATTTTACCAAAAAGAAAAAAGTGGGCATTAAGAAATATTGTCAAAATACGGGGGCCGTCATAAAACTCAATTATTTAAGTTGGGTGCCCGGCTGGGAAATTTATATTTTCACTCGGAACTTGAGTGCTTCTTGTGCTGTGTGTATCGGCGGGTCATTTTGTGATTATGGCGTTCTTATGTAACAAGAGCTCAATAGCTGCCGTCTTACGATCTCATTTCCAGGTCTGTTTATGTGTTTTTATTTTTAATGGATCTTGTTTGATTTGTTGTAACTTTCTCAAACTAAGATTTTGTTTGTACTGAAATGATAATCAGAAGACGGAAGATCCGGTTTCGCTGTCGCGTCGCAGGTTGCACGTTGAACCCGGCGCTCGTGAGAAAGCTGTGAGATACTCTTCAATTTTGATTTTAACTTACATTCATTAGGTTTTCTGTTTTACACTCTCTGTTGCTGCTTTGTATTTTCTTATGACAAGAAAACTGATATTAGTGTGTCCAAATTAGGTGAATGGTAGAGGGATTCTTATTTATTAGAAAGTTGAGATTTTTCTTTAGTTTTCGTGTTTGGATCCTGTCTTGGAATCCCTAAGAGGACAGATTTTTATGCTTTTATTTTTATGTAATTGAAATAGATGAAATTCTGAAGATGGGTATCGTAATCAATTTGTTTATACTAGGTTTATGTATGTCATTTGATATTGAGTTGGATACCCTGCAGCTGCTGGCGGAAGACCCGATTCTCAAAAGATACAAAGCGAATAAAGATGGTGTGAGGCGGGTGAAAAGACTTGGGGATGTTCTCACAATTGTTGTTGTAGCAGGTATGCTTGGTGTCTGTTGTATGCTATGGATGAAATGGTTTATGAGTGTAGTTTATTGAGATAGCTCAAATAATTCCACAATAATGGGTATATGTCTCTATAATGTGCTTTATTATGTTTTTGGAGATACTTCAAGTGTAATGTGTATAACCATTCTGATTTTGGGGATATGGTTGACTTGAGGCCTTTATCAAATTCACAGTTTAGAATTAAACAATATTTGGGTAGTTGAATAGTAAAAGAGATTTTAGATTCATTTTTTAATCTGTAAAAAAATCCTAAAAACTTTGATTGTGGATATGTAACACTTTATTTTTGTTTTTTCATGATAATGCTATTCTTGGATGGTTTAAACCTTGTCATCCTAGGCATTGCTACTAAGTTAATCGTAGGCAGTAGATCCTTTTTTTGCTCTGTGGAGGTTAATGACATTGGCTTGGTTTGAATAATAGGATATCCATATATGCTGGCTTTGCGAATAATATAAAAGTTTTATCATTAAGATGTCTACAGTATGATAGATGCCTCCCAGCATATGTTGCATGAAGTCCATCTTTCTAACCTTGATGGAGAGGGGAAAGTTTGGCAATTTATATTCTATAATATCTTCTTGGTATTATGTCACTTTTTTTTTGTAGATTTCTTTCTCTATATGTCATTGATTCCTAGTCATCTTCTTGTCTGCAATATAGTGTCTTCTCTAAAATTCTGCAAAGTTGTTTATATTATTTCCTTAGAAAGTTTATTTTAGGATTTGATGACTGCAAGTCAAAATAAACTCAAGTCACAATAAAGTCTTTTGCTCTTATTTCCCCCAAAAAGAAGGTAGCTGTAAACTCTACCAAGTCAATGGTTTTGGGATTTTGTTGCAGCAGAGGAGACACTAATTTTGTTGTAGTTGGAAAATAGTCTCCACTATAGATTACAAACTAATGGCTCTGCAGCCCAAGTTGGCTAACAACAGAAAATTTTCCAGGTATTTGAGACCTTTGTTGTTTTCAAGGCCTACTAACACATGCATATGTGCATTCATATTCTATGTGGTTGATTTCCTGTCTTGAATTAACCCTTATCTTATTCTAATTAGAACCTGCTGTAATGCCCATACCAATTTTTGCTAATTCCTGTGCAAGAAAATGCATTTTTAGTGTTTCAGTTGCTTTTGTGTAATTTTGACTAAAAATGTATTGCCTCTTGAACTTGAGCGGTGATACTTTGTGTGCTAAGAGCTGGCTAAAAGCAGTTATCTTCTTCAATCAGATGGGCTATCTATTATTGTAATCATGGATCAATATGTCCTTTTTTTTAATACAACAAGCTTGTTTACCAGGAGCTTTTGTCAACTGTCGTGTGTGTGTTTCAGGATGTTGCTATGAAATTTATGTCAGAGCAGTTATGCGAGAAGAAGCTCGGAAAGATGCAGGGACCGGCCACTGAAATTTAATGATTGTGTGTGTTTGCAGTAGTTGTTTTAATTTGGTTAACAGTCTTAGACCTTTATTGCTTTTGGCCTAATTGTTAAAATAAACCGAACAAATATGTTATAAACAGCTTGAATATAAGCTTGATGTTCTGCAAATCACATCTTGATTCCCACCTTTCATGAAAATAACAGATAATTTCAATTGATGCGTTCTAGCTTTCTGCATTATGTGCCTGGTACACTGTCAAAATTGCCCGGATATTAAATTTATTGGGGCCATAAATGGAACAAAGGAAGCCCTCTGTGTATAATTTCGAGTCAAGGTAAACAAGCCCCATCAAAATTGTCATATTTGAATTTGCATTTAAATTTGGCCATGATTTTTCAGGTTAATTTCATCAGCACCTGAGAAAAGAAAGTATCAAGCACCATAATAGCTGCAGTTATGCATTTAGTAGTTTTTAATACTCAAATCCTCCTATTCCAGGAGTAACAACGAAACTATGGGATTGAATTTCAAAGAGAAAATGATCTAATTCATTTCATCAACAACCGCACTGTATTGTAAAGTAACACAAAATAAGAGAAAGAAAACTAGAGATTGAAGAGCCTTGAAATGGCCTCCAATGCAAACACATTGGTTTTCTTGTATCTTACTACTTGATTTCGTTTTCATTCTCTACCAATATTGTAGGCGGTTAAAGTCAAACACAAGCCTCGCCATATGGATTTATATTTTATTTTAGTGGGGTTGGCATTGCTACGCCATCATTTCATCACGGGCATAAAATAATAGATATATACCCCAGAATCTGACATATTATTGCACAGGGAAAGGCTCAGTCTTCAGCACTAAAAAATTTGAAAGTAGAATAAGGACAGCACAATCCAATTTGGCACAAAACATAACATTAAGACTAGAATTTGTTGGCGCCCCACAGCGAAGAAAAAAGTGCAATATTTACAATGGGTGACTGCACAAGATTGTCTCTTTGGCATGAGATTCAAAATCAATAAACAAGTTGGGTCCAAGTCCAACCAATGGCTGGGTCTCTTTTGTCGCACGGAACTCACTGTACATTAAGAATTAGATGGGGATTAATTTAAGCCCCACTCCAGCCTTCAGCTTTCGGTTCAGGAGTCAATAACAATTGAAAACTTTTTTAAAGGGCATTGATTCTGTTTTAGTCCCATTCAAATCATATATTAAATTTTGTCTCACCATTGAATTTCGATTTTCTCATTTTTGAACATTTTACTTGAAAATTCTTTTCCCTCCTTTTTTAATTTTCGGAAATCTTTGATTACATTGACCTGTCGTGAGAAGACACGTGTAAATCAAAATTAAAGTAACATCCTGGATTGAAAAGGGCTAAAAGAAAAAGGAGGAAGTTGGCTGGAGAATTAAAAAAAATTGAAGCAACATTATTGAGATATAGAGTTGTTGGGTGGATCGTGCCCGGCATTCCATACAGAATTTTTTTTTAAATTTTATATAATAAAAAATCAATAATAATAAAAATTATATTCAAAATAAAGAATCATTTGTTATCATGACTTTTTTAATTAAAAATAATTTAAATTCGTCTATATAATATTATTAAAGAATTATTGATGTAAATAAATTATAAAATATTATCATACAAATTAAATTTTAATTAAATTATTAAAATTTAATTTTAATTCGATTGGAATATTAATTTAAACACAGGAGTAGAGCATACTAGAACAACCAGCTGTGAGATAAAACAGCAATATGGCCGAATCCGTGACTCGTTTCAACTATTTCGGTGAGGAGACGTTAACGTACTCAACCCAGTAGCTAACTGACACGTTTCATTTAGAGGTAACATGGTAATTTCATATCAAGATTTTGTGAGGGTTATGCAAGTTAAAAGTACCAAAATGTCCCTGATTTAGACAGCTAGGACATGTGATTGGCCGAAGTCTAAATTAGAAGCTACTACTAGTTCACTGTCTGTCTGAGCTGAGCTGTAATCCTAGACTCAGAAAAACGAAATTTGAAAGGGGGTTGTATTTAGAAGACAAAGTCGCGTCCTTTCTCATCCAAAGCTTGTTGAAAGACTCTGTGTATTCATATTTAGTGTTTTGTTAAAAGAGAGAGAGAATTTGTGAGGAGGAAGGAAGATCTGAGATGGCAAATTTTGGAGGAACAACCCAGAAGTGCAAGGCCTGTGAGAAGACTGTGTATTTGGTTGACCAGCTTACAGCTGATAACAAAGTCTATCACAAGGCTTGTTTTAGATGCCACCACTGTAAGGGTACCCTCAAGGTATTTGACGCTGTTTTTGCTTCCTTTCCTTTGTTTGATCATGTACGTTGGAAGTTTGTATTTTTATAGATAAAGATGATGATGATAATTATGAGTTGAATCCGGTGATAATTGCCATGGAAATTAAAGCTTGGTTCAACTACGATCTTCTCGTGTTTAAATGCATAATCACAACTTTGGTTTGCTTGCTTCAATGGCTTAGACTGAGTAATTTTGATGTGGCCCGTTGTTGTGGCCAGATCCTTGCGATATTTCAAATTTTGTGTTTTCTTGGTTGATGATAGACCAGTTAAATTAGTCAGAAACTCATTGTCGATTATAAGAGGATTTGATACCCCTTTTATGGTCCATTTATTTTTTTATAAGTTTAATTTATACCTTTTGAACAGCCCTGTGATTATTGGTTCAATTGGAAGGGCAGATATACCATTTTTCAGCATAGTCGGAAATGATGATGCAAATCAGTTATTTTGTTCTACTTTCTCAAATGGTTATACACTTCCATTGGATGATAACCATAGGAAAAAATAAACATATGATGCATTTTCACTGTTGAGGATTTGGATTCATTTGTTGACAGGAAAATTTTGAAATTTCCTGAGAATCTTGTAAGCAACAGATTGTGTAAGTTTGGAGTATGGATAGAAATGTCAACAATTTTAGGACTTAAATAAATTTCAAAGTTGAGTTAGTTCTATCTGCTTTTAATTTTGTTGAGCCTTGAGGGAATGGGCACAGGATATCATGGCTTCCTTACAATTAATAATCTCGTACTTGTAGAAACATACAGTAAAATTCTGCAGAATGTTGTTGCTTTTTCAAACTTCAAAGTTGAGTGTAACTCAACTAGTTATTATAATTTTGAAAAGTTAGTGGGAGTTACGTATACTGCAGTGATTATGTGTGAAATATCCTATAGATGGTATCATTTTTTCCACTTCACCTTTATTTCTCTTCTTCTTCTACAACAATGCAGCTGTTCAATTATTCCTCCTTTGAGGGCGTTTTGTATTGCAAGCCTCACTTTGATCAACTGTTTAAGATGACTGGAAGCTTGGATAAAAGTTTTGAAGGTGTTGATTGTTACTGATTTTATTGCTTGGGATATTTACCTAATCTGTTATCTGTGTGTTAGGGATTATTCATGGGTTTCTTTCTTTCTTTTCTCTAGGGACTCCAAAAACTATTAGGGTTGAAAGATCTGCTGATCAGGTACCCCAGGGCATTCAGTTTTCCGATTCTCCTTTTTCTTCATATAAGTTTTATTGAAACTTTGTGTTAATTTTACTGTATCTGTAGTAGATTAAAATCTTTTATGGCCACTGTAAGTTGTTCTCATGGTGAGTGGAACTTTTCAGGTCACAAATAGCAGAGTCTCCAGTATGTTTGCTGGAACTCAGGAGAAATGTTATGCTTGTAAGAAGACTGTTTATCCAACTGAAAAGGTAAGAGTAGCAATTGTTATAAGATCCATTGATACTATTGCTTGAGCTATTCACTTTCATAGTAAATTTTATATTTGGTGTTTAAGATACATTCTTTTTCCTTTGCATCTTCAGAATGGATTTTTTGGATTATTTATATATATTAATTTGAATTGCTAAGAACATTGTCCTATCTTAGATTATGCATGTAAATTTAGTTGAAAAGCATGAACAACATAACTTAATCTCTAATAAAGAGGATCACTTCTATTTGAAATTGCTTTATATACTAGCTATTAAGGATTTTGTTTTCACTATGTTACATATGTGGTGGTTGTTTTGACCCAATTACTGCATCTTATAGGTGGCAGTTGATGGCACATCATACCACAAAGCTTGTTTCAGGTGTACCCATGGTGGCTGTGTGATTAGCCCTTCAAATTATGTGGCACACGAGCATCGTCTTTATTGCAGGCATCACCACAATCAACTCTTCAAGCAGAAGGGTAACTTCAGCCAACTTGGCAACCATGAGCAGGTTAAAGGGGTGACTGAGAACGCAACAGCTTAGGGTTACTGTGACATTTTCTTGTTTAATGTGAGAATCTGTATTTGTTTGGATAGTGAGTTTCCAAGCATGAGTCGGGTACAACTGCTGAAGCATACAAGAAGAACTATGTGATTTTATTTCATTTATAATATATATAATATATAAATGTCATTGCAAACGAATGTCCGGTAGAGGAGTTTTGTGTTTTACTGAAATTGTGTGGTGAGCTCGGAAGTGACAAATGCTTGAAGGAGTTGGTTGTTCAGTTCCTAACATGAATAATGTGGATAGCAATATGCTTTCTGTGTGTTAAAGGTTTCAGGCCTGATCTGGTTGAAGTTTTTATTTTTATTTTTAAATGGAGTCATCTTTCTTCATTGTTAATTATGTTTCTCAACCTTGGCGCCTTTCTTAAAGTTAAGATGCTGCATGCGTCCGCACTTTACATTTATCTCCTTCAGTTAGTAGTTGTTTATCAACATTCTTAGTTGTCTATATCTTTCTGAAAGCTTCATAAGGTTTACTTAAAACAAAAAATGAATCCGGATGGACCATATGGCTAATAAAAGCGGTGTAAGTCGGTTCAGCATTTTTACAGTAGCTGTGGAGGTATATATCGAAGTGTGTGGACATCATTGTATGGAGCTTCCTTCTTATCCATAATAAATCAAGATGGTACATCTTGTTTAATGGTTTGTATTGAACGCCAACTCAGAAAGTCCGCAAGAGCAATGATACTGTTTTGTCCAAAAAGCATTAGATGGCAAATGAAGTTTCTCATAAGCATCAAATCCATTCACTAACCAAGGCTGTCTGTCCAGATTAACCACCCAGATCATTATTTAACTGTTGATCTAGAACGGGTCCTAATGATCAGATTGCTGCTTAAATTAAATTTTCAAAAGTCTTGAGTGTCTTTTCACCTTTTCACACAAATTCTAATCATGGAAGTTTCAGAATTTGTTGACCAATAAACTTCTCATTCGGTATCTCTTTGTTCATGGTAAGATTATCGGTCTGTGGAGGAAGAAAATGTTCATTCACAGGCTTGTTGCTTGCAACTGAGTCGGAGCCAGATCCATTTGTGGGTAATTTTGCCTGGACTATCTTCAGATTTCAGGACATCAAAAAATTCTACTGCTCTTGTAGGTATATATGCAGTTAAATTTCTCAGAAGTATGATTTCAATCTTAGTAGCATGATTTTGCGTATTGAAAATGTTAAGCAATGCTCATGGAAGCTTCAAGCTTAGCTTATTCTTGCATAATTCATCAAGAATGTCGATCATTAAGTTGAGAAATGCATCAATTTCTTCAGGGTTCATGAGTGTTGGACCATTGTGTGGAATTGTCAAATATGTAAGGCCAATCAATCATTCTCATTAAGCTCTAAAGCAATCTCCAAAGTTTAATGCAGAGATATGTTCTGGTTTTCAAATAAGTAAGGTGTTCTGTCCTGCAATGATTGCTGGTAGCTAACAATCCCTTTAAGCTTTGAATGCAAGCAAATGCAAGTTGCGTGAGGTCAGTGTTCAAATCAATCAGAAATTTACTTCTTGGAATGCTTGGAAAGTCGAGCCTACATTGACAGCAATTCCATTTTGTCGAAAATAATAGGGATAAGGTCTTTCGTGGTCAGAAAATCGGATGCACGTAGCTCTCTAGACTTTTAAGTTTAACCACTCATTTTCATTTATCACCTTCTTTGGAAGTTGGAATTCTGAGGCATTTTGGGGTACGAATCCGAAATATTATGTCCAAATTCGAATTGTTCACGATTACTAGATTCCTAAGGAATGTCTGAGAGGATTAAAACTAGATAAAAATAAATAAATAAATAAATTGGGCATGACTAAAATGTTATGAAGATAGTCTTTTTAAGTGGTTTTCTGTTATTCCATTGTTTTTACTTAATTTTATCTTTTGAGTGTTAGTATAGTCCTGTAATCAGTTTTTAATATACAGGATTCTTTATGATTAGATAAAAAAATATACTCCTGCAACAAAGATTAAGAAAGATAAATAGTATTAAGATCTATGTTTGAGTATTTCATAAAGATTTTTTTTATTCCTTCTTCGATATCCTTCTTTTGGGAAGAGAAGCACTTAATATAAGATAACAAAGCAATATATAGACGTCACTCTATATGTCATTTGCAGGCAAACTAAAGTGAAGAGCACATGGATAGACTATTTTTTGAGATTATCGTATTCTTAAAATTGTGGGTAACACTTTTCTTTTATAAAATGTTAAGACAAATCTAATAGGTCTAAACTGAAGATGTTACAAGGGAAGAGGGATGGATCATGTGAGAAGATTTTACGCATAAATCATAATCAGCTACAGTAGAGGCCTAACCTTCTTTATTAATTGCTCTATCAGTCATTCATTCATTCATTCATTAGTATTTTTACGCATCTAGTGGTTGTTAGGAATAGAGACAAATTTTATATCATGCTATAAAGATTTGGTATATAATGGCAAAAATTCGATGGCCCACTTGTAAAGTGTAACTGTTTGACCATTTTTTAACCCCTGTGTTCACGTATTGATTTTACTACCTTACATTTTATTCATGGTCTATGTATATATGTTTGTTGATCTTTGTTTGAATATTTAGATGTTGATTTTCATTTCTGCACATTTGACAGACTATTTTGTTCTTCTTTTTTAGTTGTTCAAGTGTACTGTTGAGACTTAATATAGGTATCATGTTTTGATTCATCCTTTTAAGGTATTTAAACTCATCTTTTTCAGTGAGCAAATTGACCTGAGAATTCTCTGTTTCGACAGAAATTCCAGTTGCTTTTGAAGCTCAAACCTTTTTGTTTCTCTTGCAGGTTTATGCATTAATAATTTTCTTGTTGGGACTTGAAGTGAGTTTAAGACCAATAGTTGGAAAAGATTTCACTCATTTTCATGAAGAATTCTCCGTGTGCTTTCCATGGACGACTCTGGAGGGTATAATACACTTCATTTTCCATATGCTTACATAATTTTTCTAACTGCAGAATACAGTTGGTTGCAATGATCCATTCTACGTATTGAAGCCATATATGTGTCATAATTAAGGGAATAAATATAATGTAGAATATTTAATTATGCATTAAACCATGTTTATACCCTCTACATAAGAATTAATAATTGAGGTTAACAAATAATGAGTTCACGATTCTTCAGCCGAAGTGGAACTGACAATAATCAGGTCATATAATTAGATTCATATTATTTAACCCATAACCTCTATGATTTTAGTGTTAGTACTGTGAAACGAATTGTTTTATAGTTGACTTCTCCTGACATGGTCTGCTAATGCTAGCAGGGACTGATGCTTGAGATAGAAACAAACAACCATAAAAAAAGGAAAAATTACTTTCAGGGCAATGTTCTTTGAATCTTGTTCAAATAGGAAATTGATTAACAAATTTAAAAATTCAATTCTGGGTTGGTTCCAATCTAGCAGATGGAGTTCCAGGGACATAATCATTTAATTCTACTTTATTTTCTATAATCAATTAATTATAGTAGTTGGAACCAAATAAAAACAGTTCTAGTCTTGCAGAGCAATGATTAGGATTCCTGTTCCTTGAACCTTGGTGGCCAGGTGACCCGTCTGCTCTTGGCATGAAAACAGCAGATCTATGTTCATATGCCTGAAACAAAATCTGACCCACTATTGATTATGTTCTTCGGCCATAATGCCCGAATATTTTGTTTATTTTACACATGATACATCAGTAATACGCAGTCGCAGGGTATTATTGATATAAATGCTGGAATATGGAGCCTGAGAAAATGATCATTTCTTTCTTTACTCGGGTTGAGAGCGTCTTAATTGTTGGCAAGATTGGATTTATCAAGCACATAGCGTAACTGACGTATAATAACCAAAATCATATATTTGTTTTTGGAGAAACTCTAACTATATAAACACAGGAGCACTTGATGATTACATATGGATCACTGTTTGCTATACAAGTATAATGCATTACTCGGATTCCATACTTGATGAGATTTTTTGCTCCCTCGGCAAACTACCCACTTTTTGTTTTGTGAGTCTAACAGGTTTAACAAGACTGGATTTGAGTGCTGTTGGAGTCTCTGGCTCTTCTTCAGATTCCGATTCTTACTCAGGAAGACATAAACCATTAGCTTCCAGCTTCTGAGATGCTTTGTAATGAGGGTTGCCATATTCTTGATTTGGCTGCAGCTGTGTTGGTTGATGATGTTGTTCTTGGCCGGTTTCTTTCATATTTCTTCACCTGAACAGATTTACTTGGTCATTTAGTTAGTTAAGTATCCACTGCAGAACTATATATAATAATTGTTTGAAGGAATTCACCTGATGATCTTTGTCAAGTTCGGATCTTTTTGGCTTCTCATGTACCCTCTCTGGCTTTTCAGCTAATTCTGGCTTGTTCTTGTTCATCTTTGCATGCTTCTTTGCCAACAACCCTTTCATAACATCTAAACCCACAACCCAAAAAACACAGATAGACATCTCAAATCAAACTCAACTACATCAAAACATAAAATAAAACTTCATCCACACACCTTCAGTAGAGATGAGTCTATAAACTTGTCCAAGAACGAGAGTATCAGTTGGGCGAAGAAGCTTAATCCTTGTCAACCGAACAGAATTCCCATTGTTGCTGTTGTCGGTGGTGGCGGCGGTGGCGCTGGTGCTGTTGGGGCATCCATCAATGCTATTATTTGCCGGGCACAAGGTGGTGGAGATGAGAAGAGCTACATAGTGACCAGGGTTCATCCTCATAATCTCAGCAGCATTCACCGGCCAATACAATTTATCAACTTTCCCACAGGGATGTTGTATCACAAGCATTGCTGTATCAATGGCCTGGCAGTTACCCATTTCTAAGCTTCCTTCTTCTACCTCAAAACTCAAACTAGTAGAAGAAGAAGAAGAAGAAGAATATATTGAAAACAGCAAGAAAAGAGATAGAGAAAGAGATAGAGAAAGAGAGCCAGGAAGCAAGCTGATGTATGCAACAGTCTCTTTATAGTGGGTTATAAATATGCCTTCAAAGTGACAGAGGGTGATTCGGGAAGTTACTAAAGATTTAAAATGACGTGGCGACCTGTGATTGGTTGTTATAGAAGACTAACAGAGTTAGGATGAAAACGTACGTTACTTAGACCCAAACCCCTATCAGCCGTTTGATTTCCCAATTCAGTTTTTAACATGGACGGTTTGTGGACTGTTGTTTTGCCAACGAGGCCTCACCTACTCGCATTCACTGTGATGTGAAACAAAAGAACATAAAATTCATCAACTTCGTCTTCAATGGCCAAAAGTTAAAGGAAGAGAAAAAGACAGTAATAACATTGATGTCTGGATTTGGGTGTCACGCTCCTGGGAGAGCGTGACGGGAGTGGGAGAGGTGGGACCAGGGTGAGCAAAGAGACGTTTCATGCTGGGCTGGCCACCCAATCCAAGAGGCATGAAATTTTGTGAGGTGAAAGAGATGCCACGACACGTAATAAGTGGATGTCGCGTGTGAGACTAAGACTTTTCTTTCCCGCATTCTTTTTTTATTTTCCCTCAAAAAATTTGTCACAATTTACAATAACCTGAAGGATAAGTCTTCCAAAACGACCCGTACAATTCCACCTTTTTGCTTCAGTTCACCTCAGATACCATTTATGTAGATATAATCTCACAGATTCGGATTATTTAATAATTTATCTTCTTGTTCTTCGTCTTATTGTTATTATTTTATTTATCATATAATAAAAGATTTTATTTTATTTTATTTTTTTTGATATTTAGTGATCACCGTCTAATCTAATTAAACCTTTCCTTAGATATTAATTTTAAACAAATCACCTTTATTCTTAATTTTTAAAATAAAAAAAATTTCATATTCAATTAAAATAATAACATTAAACTCTTATTATGATTATTTTATTTTTATTTAAATAATTATTAATTTAAAAATATATTTATTTTAAATTAAAATTATTCTTTCATCGTCAATTATCATCCACCATTACTACACTATCGTTATAGGTAAGATCTAAATTATCCACACAATTATCACTGTTTATTGACTTTTATGTTATTGTCAAAAGAACGTATCTTTCTCTAATAATGTATCTTATCAAATTTGTTATATTTAATAACTTTATAAATACATCGTTTTTTGGTAGTTTATTTTGGCAAATTTATCATTTCTACTAACTTTGTGAACGTGTCTTTTTTTCATAATACATCTTATCAAATGTGTCATTTCTAATAGTTCTGTAACACCATGTATAGCCACTATGTTAGATCAGTTTGAGAAGAATGTTGTAAGGATTTTAGATGTCAAAATGTTTCAGATAAACTTTGAAACAACCGTCCCAAACATTTAGTGATACACCCTATCGCCATTGTATAAGAACTCAAAATGTTCTTAGACTCTTCGTTTAACTCTTATCTATCCAACATCATAATTATTTTAAAATATTATATTAATAATCTTTTAATTAATCTATGTTTGTGGTAATATTATTTTTTATTTTATTGGTAATAAGAAACTGTCTGTACGTGGGATGAGGCATTTTACTTCACTTGTTATCAACACTATTTGACTTTTTTTTTTTTTTTATCTCATGTGCTTTTAACCATTATCATTGTTAACATATGGGACCATCAATAAGGTTCCATGCTTGGTTGCCAAAACTGGGAACAATCAATTCATAATTTTTCATCCATGTCCAGTGCTCTATCTTTCAATCTCATCACTCAGAGTTCATATTTATATGGTCCCTCTAAAATCCCTACAACAAAGTTCAAATAAAATAACCCACAAAGAGATGATACAAAAGTAACCCTTTTTCACTTTTTGGGTCCCCTTTTTTTTTTTTAAGTTGAAGGGTTGAGATTTCTCAATCACAGAGAAACCAGACACATGCCATGCATTAATTAATATTGATGACAGCTTTGACCTATTTTATTAGTTTATCAAGGACCTAAATCATAACTATACCATTCTCTTTTTATTCCCTAAATTTTAACTTCTTATTATTAATTACAATCAAAATTATCTCCTTTCTCTATAATTCCACATGAAATGAAGCCAAGCACATGCTCATTTTTCACTTTTTCTATATTGCATCTTGAACCCCTGCTTGCTCTAAGTGGAAATACACTTCCTCCAATGGTGATGCTTCATTTTGTTATCTAACATCAGAAACTTTTATTTCTATTGATTAAAAAAAAGGCCTGCATGCATCTTTTGACTCTTTTATAGAATTTTTTTTTTTAAATGTGAGTTTACTTAAAATATGTGATGATTGAATATTGAATTTACTAAAACGGGCTTTCTTTTTTTGTTTAGGTAACTAAAAATTCTTATATAAATTGGTTGAGATTCAATCTATCATACCAAATAAAAGAAAATTTTAAATTTGATAATCCGATCAAATAAGTCAAAAGTTTAATTTTGATGTGTTTATTGTAAATTTCAAACTTATATTCATTTTTTTATGTTTGACTTTTATCACACAAATTATCTGGGGAGAAAAAAAAATCCTAAATTGAATGGTTAAATCCCAAAAAAATTATAGAAAAGTGTGTGCAAGCCATGTGAAAAGAAAATTAGGTATTATGATAGCTTCCCACATCAAATGGTTCATTTTCTTTGGTGCAAAATATGAATTTGAAAGTGGGGACTCCATAGCTGAACTATTATATGGAAGGTCTTAACTTCGTATGTACAAGTTGTACATCGTAATACTTATATGTGCAAGACATGAATGTGAAATTTCTGAACTTTTTTTCAATTTTTTGTGCTTTGATTTAATTTATACCACTAGTGGGGTATCATTGAACTTCTCTTCCTTTTCATGAAATAAAGTGGGTGGGGACTCTCCCTGCCTTTGTCATTAATGAATTCAAATTCTAATATTAATAGATATACCCACCAAACACATCGAGTATTTTTAGGGTTCTTGGGTGGCAATGGATTTTGTTTCTTTCAGCTTGTATGTACCAATTCTACTTGACAAATACCAAGAAATGAGGTTATAGAATTCTATAGAATTTCAAATTTTGTCATGTTATTTCTCTTAGGACAACAAGTGGGTAGATGAAGAACTAAAAATGAAGAGCATGTTGTGTTAGTTACGATCTTTATAAGACCAAAATCCCCAAAAAAATTAAGGGTCTTTAATGTGTTACAATTCAAGTCACTTGGGAAGACAGTAATCTGGTTGTTAAGATCTTTTTAAGACCATAATCCCATAATGGCTTTCAGCTTCTGAGGATTCTGTAAGGTGAGTTTTTTTTTTTTTTTTTTGGGTCAACTATGTATGTATAAAGTGAGGATGTTATTTTATTCATCTTTATGTCTATTATCCAGTGGCCAGTGGGTATTGGAAGGGCCACCAGTACAAAATGGAGCATCTCCGAGTAAATTTGCTTTTTGCAGAACCAGTAGTACCCAGCTCATTCAAACTTTTATTCGTTTCTCCCTCACTTTCTCCAGCAATCAGCCCCGACTTCCCTGGTTGGCACGGTCTCTAAGATCTGAAGTTCTCCTTTATTTGGTGTGGCAACAAACTGAAAAAATTGACACCAGGGGTCATGAGAGACTTCTTTGCCAGTGACAATTGACGTCCCCGAACCACTTGTGACCTTGGATTCTTCAACATAATGTTGGTTTCAAGCTTTGTAGGGCTTCTGCTGGATTTGAAGCATTTTCTTTCTTAAGATTTGCTTAAATTTTCATAATGTAAACCCGATGAAACCCTCTAGCATGCCTCCGCAGTATCTGAGGCTCATGAGATGATAAATGCGCAAATGCTGGAATAGAATCTTTAAAAGCAACTATCGAAACCAAAATGAATGATAATAGCATTATAACTGCTACATTGTTAACTAAAATCCACGTCTCGCTCTGGATATACAGACGGAAAAAACAATTCAACAAACGTTCTCGGACATCCTATAGAATGGCATACTACCTTATACCTCTATGTCGCGTGTGATTACATTTCAAATGAGAGCATTATGATATATAATAATTCCCCCAGAGCTGTAGAAAACTTTCAGGATTTGCCAAGACCAACTTAAAACTCAGTGCTATCTCAATCACACAGATGGGAAATATTTGTTTAAATTAAAGGGCAGGGAATAGAATTCTGCACTCCTTGGATCATCCTTGAAGGATCGGAACTTGTCCCACCAATGCTTACCCCTGTCTTTCCTGATTGCACCTTTTTTATGGAGTGTGTTATCCAGGAAAAATGCCACAATACCCGCAACAAATGGTTCTGATGAGAAAGGAACATTTATAATGTCGTTGAACTGCCAAATATAAGCATGAAAATTACATCAATGAAGCACAAAACAGCAATGACATAAATTTGATAAAAGCTTAGTTGAGATCAAGGGATTGATAAATTTTATGCATACCCATCTTGCATTTGTGTGCACTGGACCATATCCATTAACGGCAGTGTACTCATTGAAGTACTGTGGCACAGACAAACCAATGAAGATGGAGAAGCCTAGTATGAACTTCGTTCGAAAGCTGTTGAGGTTGCAGAACTGAAGGAAGCTAAGACCTCCAGCACCTGCAAAGGCATAATGGAATAAAATTTTTGCTCATGAGACCATTGAAAAATCAGAGATCCACAGAGCTCTTGTAAACCATACATACCCACATAAGCAAAGAAAAGGCAATACAGAGCTGCAATAATGGGACCTGGTATTGAAGCAAATACTGCTCCAAATTTCCCTACAGGATAAACGAACTGATCATATGAATTAAACACTTCAAAAGAATGGTCAATGATATTCAAAACCTTTGACAAAAGAAGTATTTACTAAATCAACTTACCAAGAACAGAGAAGAAAATCATGAAGCCAGCAGATATTTGGACAACGCTTCGGCTTCCAACTTTTGTCAAGGCCAAAAGACCAGCATTCTCTCTGCATGAAAACAATCAAGGTTAACCTGAATCTCCATGTTCAGATTTATCAACATAGAATGTTTATCCAGTAGAAAGGTAGGCCCAGCAATAGCTTACACAGATACTGAAGTTCCATTCACAGTCCCAAATAACCCAGACAACAAAATGCCAACTCCCTAAAGAAGAAACAAAATATTCATTAATAATAATAATAATGTAATAGTTACCTGAAATATAAGACCATCAGCTGCCCACTCCAGAAATTATGCCTTTATATTTCTTTCATATATTTAAAATAATTTCAGCCATAGCTTATTAGTTTTGATTTACATTTTTCAGTCATGTTTCCTTTTGTCTGATAAATCAATGTAGTGTTAAACGGGAAGCTAGAATCACAGAAACTTTATTTTTTCATTTAATGATGTGAAGCATGAGGATGAAACTTCCATGAGGATGGGAAGATATGAAGAGGAAGTAATAACTTGCATGCAAGAGCCTACAACAGTGATACAATTACGAAAAAAATTACCTGAAAAAAATAAACTATTCCTGTAAACCAGGACCAAGCCAGCCCTTAAATGAATGTATGGTTCACCCCAAAAAACAACATGTAGAAGAGACATGCCCTTAAAATTACCTGCCAACCCACACCACGGCTGAGAACCGAAGGTGGCAATGGAGTTGCACTTGCATACCTTGCCACCACAATGAAAGCACCAGTGGACTGTTTAAATCATTGGATGTAAATGAGAATGGGTATACTTCAATAAACTAAATAATATTCTAATAAAATATCCCACAAAATGTCAAGTAATCCAGATAAAATGCATGTTTAGAATGCAATATAGACAACCAAAAGAATAATAATTACTGAAGCTAATAGGATATATGAAATTATGAAAATTCTAGTTTCAATCATTTTCCTATGAATTTTATAAACATGTTTGGTATGACCCACAGACAGCACAGCCGGCAAAATTGTGAATGTGCCAAGCCCATGGGTCATGCAAGCCGTGCTAGGGGCCTTAAGGCAGCGCCCGGCCTGTAAAACTAAAATAAAAAGATTCGTAAGTAATTAAAATTTGAAAAATATAGAATATGGCGGGCTACAGCAGTGTCAGCCCCTTGCCATGTCTAGATTCTATGTTACCTTAATCCCTAGTAATCAGCTTTTTCAGAAGTGTGACCAACAAATCTGTTTTAATGGTCAATTAGGTGTAGGAGCTGAAATAAAACGCTAGGGCTAAAAAAAAAAGAATGCTAATAACGGTATAAACAAAACCATTAAGTACAAAGCATTTTGATCCTTAATCTAGAAGCAAATAAGAAAAAAGGGCAGAGTGAAGGGAAAATACAAATGAAAAAGCAAACCTCTACAAGAGCAACAAATGAGGCCATCATCATGGCAAAGGCTTCACCAGCATCAAATGAAGGTGCTCCCCACTGGAAGGGATATGGAACTCTTATCCTGAAAAATCATAATAACAGTCAGGAATATATAAAGAAAAAAAAGTCACATTTAAAACCAAATACATTCTATTAATGCACATTAAGCGTTGTAAAAAAATCTATTTCCAATATTACAAGTTATACTCTAGGTTACATAATTTAACAATGTACACGGTATAGAAGAACTAATGGACAGCGATTACTACCAATAACTGCAAAAGAAAATACTCAACAGTTAATAATTCCATAAGGAATAAGTGAACCTAAAGCATCAAAAGCCTCCTCTAATTTGAACTGAATCAGCCAATTCAAGCAAATCATCTAAGCTGATATTTTCAAATAGACCATGTAATGCCAGCATTGTTAAATCATATATAAATCTATGTGACTCAAGCTCGTTATTAGACTGATTCCAATCTCTTAAGATGTTTCCTCCCTTAGCTAAACAATAGTTTATGATGTGCATGTCAAAGTGCTGAGTTTTTTGGCTCTCACATCAATTAACAAAATAAGTCTGACAATTAAGCATTGACAGCAATAATTATTCAATACCAAATTGACAGAGATTCATAGTTACACCATGGATGAGATAAGCACAACCAATTACTCGTGAATACCCCATTTCTGAGACTTAACAATCATGATGCAAGTAAAGCAATGCAGATGCAACCAACTGCTTAACATATACAGGAAAATTTACCAGGGAGCAGCATCTATAAGTCCTGCTCGATCAGTTCGACAGCTTGCTTGAGTCTTAGGTCCAACATTATTATAGGCCCCTCCCACTGTGAGTAGGTGAGCATAGATCCACACAATCACCACAGAAAAAATTACAGCGAAACAATCAAAAACCTTTTTCCCTTGGGGTATGACGTGTGGCAAATACTGCAAAAAAAGCATAAAATTAGTTAAAGATATGAAATTACAAAAAGTACATAAGGTGCTCCAAATCAATTAGGTGAAGGCCTGGAGGCAAAAACAGCAGCGGGAACCCTGATACCATGACGCATAATTCTATTTCAACAAGAAACTTCATGTAAATTGTTGGACATACCTGAGAAATAAATACTATAAGAAGAAGCTCAGGCAGTCCAATCTCCACACATTTAGCGACCTAAACAAAATAGAAAGACAACAGCCATTACTGATTAGATAAATTTATGGGTATTCGTGTACGGCTGGGCGGATGATGCGCATCCTTGATATAGCAAATGCAGCAGAACAAGACTTACCCCCGGAAAACCAAATTCATACAACCCAAAACCCACGAGAGAAACTAAAGGAACAGCCGAGAGTGGACTTAGAAACCTGAATATAGCAAATCTAATTAGCATCATATTCAAAATTTTAACAAGAAAAATACCCACAGGAGAAATCAAAACGTACAATTAGAATCACCACTGAGGAAAGAAAAACATCTTTAAGTTATCTATTCTTATTTTTATTTATTAGCATCAGTTTAGATTCACAGCTAACCTTGTAACATTACGCCAAAGCCCACTGAAGCCTAGAACAATCTGAAGAGTTGATGCAACAATGAGAGAACCCTGGATTGCCCTCATTGTTCTCTTAAATTTCTGAAAAAGCATCAAACCAAGACATGGTTACAACCGAGAAGGCGGTGACGTCAATGAGAACAATGTGGTGTTAGAATGCTTAATAGATCTTCCCTTTAATCTATCAATTTATTTTTCTTTCTAATTGGATTATTAATATGAACTTCTGAATTTAACCATCACAGAATTAGGTTTAAGAGATGAAGTTATTCCCCAAGACGATGTTAGCCAACAAAAAATTTGAATACATAAATTGCAGAAATTATAGTCCTTGTATGCTAAGAATATTTCATGTAGGTCAAAATCTATACAATATTAAACAATTTATCATTCCAAACAAGTAACATTAATAAACAGTAATTGATCGAGATGGCAAAACCTCGGTAGGGTCAGAACCGTCACTGAATCGACCAGCAAGGATAATTGAAATTGTTGTAGGCACAAAAGTGTAAGACCCTCCCATAACAGCTGGGAGACAAGTCCCAAACAGTGATTGCAGTAAAGTGTTCAAACCAGCAACAAAGAGCAATGTCTGGATAACCTGAGCCTTCTCCTCCTACAAGAACAGAAAAGTGCGTTAATCATGTTATACCTAGAGATCAAAAGGACTCTTTATCTTATTTAAAATTAATTACCCTCAGGCCTTACATTTCCGCCTCCCATCTGGGGAACAAGGGCAGTGGGAATGAGAACTGTCGTCCCCAGTATCACAAGGTAATGTTGAAAACCAAGAAGAATAGCCTCAGCTGCATCAGAAATGCAACACAGTTTCAATAAGCTGAGCTCAGGTCATTTAACAAATTACACATATTTCAAAACATTAATTCCAGTAAGAAATTGAAATTATAAATTAACTTTAACTTCCCTGTACAGCAACTTCATCAAAATAATGACCAAAAAAATTCTGGGAAGTAATATTCTTTTTAAACTTTTGAAAGTTAGAACCCAAAAAGTAAGAAGAAAAATGAGGTTTATTTTGACAGATAGCATATTAACTTTTTTAAAAAGGGATGTGTACCCAAAAGTAGATAAGACTCAAAAGGAGGAAAGCTACTTTCTGCTAAAAGAAGAACGTAGAGAAAGAAAATATCCTAAACAAATTAACGTTACCAAAAACTTTACTAAATAGAATCTACTCAAATGGATCCAGAATTATCTTACTCAGAAACCAAAACGAAATCTCACAACTAAAAAATAAATAAATATTCCAACACATAACTAGGGAGAATCTTGAATCCAAGTGAACAGAAAAAAAATTATATAAAAGGGACTTACGCCATGGTGGAGGACTATTAATGCAATAAGAAATGTTGGGAAGCTGATCCTTAGCGGGATGTGCTTGTGGCTCATCGGCTTTTGCTGCTCCGCCACCGCCTGCCATGATCTTCCTTCTCTGCCCCACTAAAACTACACACAAAAAAAGAACCAGAACAGCTAAGAAGAGGAAAGAAAACACAAATCTGAGCAAAACGCAGATCCTGAATGTTGAAGAAGGCTAAAAAAAAGGAGAAGAAAACAAAGAAAATACAAGAACCCACATGTATATAGCTGTACCCAGAAAGACGGTGAAGAAGAGAATAATGGAGTTGGGACTTGTGTGTAAAAGTAAGAAAGTGAAAGTTTAGAGTGTCCTTGTACAGCAGAGGCTAAAGAGACATACAAATACGCTATAGAGAGTGAAAAATAATACAGTTTGTAATTGAAACTAAAACTTGATCAGAAAGTAAGTTTAAAGGGAAGCAAGTATAAGTACTTTTTTCAAGTTTTTAACAATCTTTCAAAGCAAAATCAAGTGAAATTGCAACAAAAGCCAAGACTCTGAACAAATCATCATGTCCCACAACAAAAATATGGTACACTTTAAAGCAGAGAGAAGAACTGAAGATAATAAATAAAGCAAAATATGCTTTCCGTGAAGCAAAATACGTAAAAAAAGTGGTTTTTTTTAAGGCCAAAGTACTACTCCCACCCATAGTTTGAGGTGGAGACAAGTCCCACCCCCAAGTTTTCAAAAACTTGTCTCCCACCTTTGACCAAATTCAATATTAAATATAATTGTAAATAGTAACATTTCAAAGGTAATTTTATCATTTTACAATTAAAATTTTATAAAATAATAAAATAAATTTTATATAAATATAAAAATTTTAAAATATATTAAAAATTTTAAAATCTTTTAAAAAATAAACTAACCACCATCGTCAATGCCGGCGATGGTGGCGGTTGATAACGACACCAAGTGGTCGTCTCCGTTCATCTGGTTCAAGAAAAAGTCGGATCTGGCCTCTCTGATTGGTGGAAGCTGTCAGATCTGGCCATCGAAAATGGTCGAAAAGGGCCGATATTAGTCTTAGTGACCATTTTCAACCACGTTTTTTGGCGAAGGAGGCCAAATATGGCCTCCTCCTCCAAAACTAGAGGATACCAGATCTGGTCGCCTAGACACAATAGGGAGATCAGATCTGGCCTCTCCTGAAACCAAGTGGTTGGAAACAACCACCTGGTGTTGTTATTAACAGCCACCGTCGCCAACATCGATGACGATAGCCAGTTTATTTTTTAAAAAATTTTAAATTTTTAAATATTTTTTTAAATTCTGAATATTTAAAAATTATTTTATAATTTTGTTATAAATTTTTATTTGTTAAAAGATATTTTAGTTATTTTATTTAAAAAATTATAAAATATGTTTAAATTTTGATCCAAAGGTGGGAATTTAGATTTTTAAAAGGTAGAGGGTGAGACTTGTGCCCGCCTCAAACTATGGGTGGGAATAAGTACTTTGGCCTTTTTAACGCTTTTCTGAAGAAACCACTGTTGTTTTCATTCAATTTTTTACGCTCCTTAATGCCACCAAACATTTGTTTTTATGTTTTTGTTTTGGTTCATAATGTTATTCATGAAAGTAAAAAAAGAAAAAAAAACCACAGTGGAAAGAGAGAAACAGAGTGAGTGGCCCGAGGCGTTAAGGAGAGAAGAAAAATATAGCATATCGACAAGGCAAAATTTGAGTCTTTCAAGAACAAAAACTACGCCATGTCAGTTCATACACGAACGAACAAGTTTTCACATCAGGAACAGGAAATGACGGAATTGGGATTGAGAGAAAAGGGTAATTTGGGAAGATGGGAAAAAAGATCACGCGTGGAGTTTGTAAGAGGAATATTTGCCGCCGACCAATTCCTCTTATGCCAAATGACAAAATCAGAAATTCAGCAGAGTCCCCCCTCCGGCCGCCGCAATCTCTCTGTGCTACCTCTCTCTTTTCTACGGTTGATTTTTAATTTATTTTACATTCTGTATTATAATATTTTCTAAAAGGCCAAAGGACTATTTCCCACCCATAGTTTGAGGCGGCAACAAAGTTCCACCGCAACTTTTCAAAAACCCGGTCTCCCACCCTTAGACCAAAATTCAAACATATTTTATAATTTTTCAAATGAAATGACTAAAATACCTTTTAAAAAATAAAAATTTATAATACAATTATAAAATAATTTTTAAAATTTAAAAATTAAAAAAAAAAACTGGCCACAGTCGCCGATGCCGACGGCGGTGGCAGTTGATAACCACATCAAGTGATCGTCTCCGACCACCTGGTTTCAGGGGAGGCCAGATCGGGCCTCCCCGTTGGGTGGAGGTGGCCAGATCTGGCTACCTCCAGTTTTGGAGGAGGAGGTCAGATTTGGCCTCCTTCCCAACAAACGTGATCGGAAATGGCCGCTAGGACTAATATCGGTCCTCTTCGACCGTTTTTGGTGGCCAGATTTGGCGGAGGTGGCCAGATCTGGCCGCCTCCTCCAAAACATGAGACGGTTGATCTGGCCGCCTCCACAGAACGGGGAGGCCAGATCTGGCCTCCCCTGGAACCAGGTGGCTGGAGACGGCCACCTGGTGCGATTAGCAATGGCCACTGCCACCGGCATCGGCGGCTGTGGCCAGTTAATTTTTTAATATTTTTTAAATTTATATAAATTTTATTTTATTATTTTATAAAATTTTAATCATAAATAACAAATTTGCCTCTGAAATGTTACTATTTTCTATTTTATTTAATATTAAATTGTTTCCATGGGTGGGAGACCGGGTTTTTGAAAAGTTGCGGTTGAGACTTTGCCCTTGTCTCAAACTATGGGTGGGACATAGTTCTTTGGCCTTTCTAAAACGTTTTTTGAAAAATATTATTATAATTTATCCAGATAGCTTTGTCGGTGAGACAGAAGCCTGAGACATCAAAATTCAAATAAAGTAATATGAATATTTATATGTTTTAATTTTGTTATTAAAGTTAATGTTGTTTAACCAATTTAGGCGTTTTATAGTAAAATATTTTCCAATAATCTAACCTTAGATATTCCACATTAAAAAATATTGTCTAACTACGCACGCATATATATAAATATAGAGAGAAAACGAGAAAAAGAGTTCAATTAATAGTGAATCCAAACCTAGCCTATTTTGGTCTTCGATTTGAGAATATTAAATTCGAATTAAATTAGTTTAAGTTTAAATCGAATGAATTGATAAAATTCCATCGATGAATTCATTTTTTTTCTTTTTGATTATTTTTTTCACCTTTTTTATGATTTTTTTATTAATATTAAACAGGATATTTAGAAGGCAAGTACCATATGTGAGGTGATCATTAAAATACTATTTTTTATTCGATTTAAAAGAGAAAAATAATATTCAAGCACACAAAATATAATAATCTCTTAATATTTGTTTGATATGTTATATGTAGTTTCAATACTATTTATAAAAATTTTAAAATAAAATATTTGAAGGTAATGATAATTTTTAATTAATCTAATTAATAATAATTAATGCGAAAATCCTTTTTAACTTTTGAAATTTTTTCTTTTATATTTACTATTCACAAGCTCTTGAGTATGATTAAATCAATTTCCCTAATTATAATGGGGCTGGCAATTATATCCCACACATAAGTCTGATTATTATTCGCACGGAAATTTAATTCTTTTTTTTTTTGGCAAAATGCTGTAATCATGTTTCTGTATTGTTTGATTTGTTTATTAATTGTGAAATTCTTTAATAATTCTACTAATGATGTGATCCACGTGTCAAATATACGGTGAGATTAATTAATCAACGCGTGTTATTGCAATAATCCAGAGTAATTAATTAATTAATAAGTAAATATCTTGTAATTATGAACCGATTAATCAAGGATTAAAAAATTTGTCGGTGTGAGTTGGACCAAGAAGTTGGTAGAAAGTCAAAAAAGCGACGCAAGAGGTTGTTGAATAGAGTCATTTCATTTTCGCCCTTCAGGCTTAGCCTAGAAACATTGTTCACTCATTTCGAATCAACAGAGGATACAAACTCTCCCTTCAATTCTTCAAGCTTTTCACAAATTTGTCAGTGAATACTACATACTTGAATCTTCTTCGTTGCTTTTTCGCAAGGTACCCACGTTGGAATTTATTTTATGTTAATTTACTTGGATTTTGGGTAAAAGAAATATAATTTTTGTATTTATAGAGCAAAAAGTCTATCTAGACAGAACCTGGGCGGGAATATGTCAATCACGGTCTTGTATATGGACGTGCACCATGAATCTCCAAATAGACTAATCAACTAACCCTAATTTTAAATGCATAGCGTAAGGATCACTTTATTATGCATTATTTGTTTGTTTTTATCTTATCATGTTAGACGTGATTAAGATTAAATATAAATTAAATTTAATTTGAGTTGAGTGAGTCCAAAATTCAAAAAATTAGACCATCAAAACTATTATATTTCAAAAAATCAAGCTTTGCCGACTTAATTCAAGGATCTTAAAAAAGTCATATATTAAAAATTAATTATTGAGATTAAAAAATTTAAAACCATATAAAATTTTATTTGAAAAACTTAAATTTTTAGATGCGAGATTAAAGTCTCATATTTTGTATTTAACATAATCAAGTTCGTGAAACAATCTTACAATGGAGACAGAGTTTAATATCAATTATTAGCAAACAATAATTATAATTAATTAAGATAATACGATTTCTCAAGGGTGAGATTAACAGTAATTTAAGAGGTTTTATCTGAAAGTGCACGTACAGCTGTATTCCTTTAAATTCTTGAAGCCACATGATTTGTTTGAATTTTATCGTATTGAACATTAGCTGGCTGGACATCTTTATTCAGTCCATAACCAAAATCAACTTTGTCAATATCTGAAAAAGGCCAAAGCACATATTTCCACCCATAGTTTGAGGTGGGAACAGATCCCACCCTCCCAGATTTAAAAACCTAGTTTTCCACCCCTAACCAAATTTAATATAAAATATAATAGTAAACAATAACTGTTGAGGTGTAATTTTATTATTTTGAGATTAAAATTTTATAAAATAATAAAATAAATTTTATATAAATATAAAAAATTTTAAAATATTAAAAAAAGCCAATCAACCACAGTCACTAGTGCCGACGACAGTGATCATCGCTAACAAAGTTAGGTGATCGGTTTTGACTACCTGATTTTAAGAAAAACTATATTTGACCTCTCCGTTTGGTGGAAGAGACTAGATCTGACCAGCTCCAGTTTAGGCAGAAGTGGTCAGATCCAACTACCTTCGTCGAAAAAATCAATTAAAAACGATTAAAAAGGGTTGGCTTTGGTCCCATCGAAAGTTTTTGACCTTTTATTCTGGCCATCTTCACCTAACGGAGAGGTCAGATCTGACTTTTTTTGGAACCAGGTAACCAGAAACGACCACCTAGTTTTGTTAACGATGACCACCGTCGCTAGCACCGGTGACGGTGGCTGGTTGGATTTCTGTTAAATTTTAAAAATTTTTAATTTTTTATATTGAAAAATTATTTTATAATTTTATTATAAATTTTTAATTTTTTAAAAAAATTCTAATCATTTTAGTATAAAAATTATAAAAAAAACTTCCAGGGTGGGAGATTGAAACTTTGGGGGTGGCACTTGTGCCCGCCTCAAACTATGGGTGGGAACAAGTCCTTTGGCCTCTGAAAAAATAGAAAGAAAATTGAGGAGATAAAGAGATTGGGCATTGGGAATATATATTATACATATTCTACAGTGAAAAGGATAGGGCCAGCTACTTGAGAACGATTACTTTTATGGGACTTCTTAGAGCGCACAAACCAACAAAAAAATGTTGGGGAGTGTGACGTGTCAAAATCATAACGGCATAGATTAGATTAAAATAGTTAATTGATATTACCTAATCTTAATCAAGCGGATTAAGAATAAGAAAGACGAGAGTGATTATGTTGGCGGAGAAGAGGAAGAAAACCAGGGACAGAACGTGGGTGTGGCTTTCCCTTGTTTCTTTACGGGATGCCCAGGTCACCCTACCTTCCCTCCTCAAGGGACCACCTTTTTTGCAAATTTTAGAAAAAAAAAAAAAAAAAACATGTTATTTATGTAACAGTTTATATTTTCCATATAAATTTGTGAATTTTTTTTTCAAAATAATCACCAATAAAAATTCATCGCCGCCAATCTTTAATCACGTTAAATTAGTTTGATAATTTTTAAATTGATAAAAAATATAATTTTTATATTTTAAAATATAAATGATAATAATCTTATAAATTCCCTTGCTTTATCTTCTGAGAAAATTTCAATTTATTTTTCTATTTAAAAACAGACCAATTGGATTTGCCAAGCCAATAATGCTGTCTGTGTCTATCCTATTCCACGTTTCATTCCGTGTCAATGATGTCAAGGGAATTGGGCTGGGCTTGGCCGATCGACCCATCTCGGTCCACTTTCGGCCCATTTTGGTGATTTGGTTGGATCACAGCCGAGATGGCAATGTTTGCCCTTCTCATCACTGGTTCAGTTTCACTGGAGACAGCCACCAGCCCCCCAAAACCTCCTTTCGCCCATTTTTTTTGAGCATTTTATCTGCACCATCACTCCTTGGCGTCTTCAGGTTCGTTTCAATCTGCGTCCTTCTTATTTCGTTTTACGTGTTTCTATCATCTAGTACTTTTATGTTGTGTTATTTTTTTTGTTTTGGTTCATTTTGTTGGCGAACAGTGAATTGCGGTCATGTTTATGACAAGATTTATCGGGAGGTCGTTCCTGGCTGCGGCTAAATCAGAGTCAGCTGCAGCTTCTGGAGCTGCTGCTACGATGTCTAAGTCAGGGAACAATCCTCTTGAGGAGCTTTTTGAGAAAGATAGGAGTCTTGATGATAACAAACCTGTTTATGGTACAAGCGTCTTTGATCTCATTTTTATTTTTTTCCTTTGTGCTCATTGACTTTTTATTTTTGTTTTTGCCTTATTGCTGTTAATCTTTATTCTGAATAGAAAGGCCATGTCGTCATATCTTATAGCAACGAGTTTGGAGTTTGTTGACACAAATTATGTCGAAGAAGAAAATATGGCCTGACAACTCATTGCTTATAATACCATGGCTTGTAAACTCATTGTAGAACGCAATTGAGGTGTTTCTTGAATTTTCTTGTAGGATGTTTGGTCTTTCTCTAAATTGAAGCTCTAGAATAATGTGCGTGGCATTAATTTTGTGTATTATGCCTCAGATTTTGTTTTGTTCATCTGTGTTCACAACATTGATGATTTTTTCTTACTGTTGTTCGGCTATGATATTTTACTTCTATGATTTACCAAGTGCACTCTTTTCTCCTAGATCCTCCAGGCCTTCCAGGCCTTGTTTTCCTGTTTGAAGTCTAATTAAAATCCAAAAGCCAAAACGTCTGCACTTCTCTGTCTATCCATGGGATGTAGAAGGCTTACTGGGATTAAGGCCTCACAATCTCTAGCTATCGTGAAAATTTGTGTTAGAATTTGAATACTAATGTTTGGTCTTTACTATGAACATTAGTATTTGGGATTTGTGGTGTTTCAGCATTGTGTTAAAGCAAATTTCACCATGAAGCCAGGTGTCCCAAGTCCTAAAGTTCTGCATTCCATTGAAGAAATTATGTAAGACTTTGTATGTTGGGACCCACATGTGTCTTTGTGTTGGTTGTCTGCATGATTTGGCCAGTACCATTGGGTCATCCATAAGCTTAACTTTTGGGATTAATGAAATTTCGTCAAATTCTCTTCTTTACTTTGTGATGTGTTGACAGAAAAAATCATATTCATAAACTTGAACGCTATTGTCTTATGATATCATAGGCACACTGTGAAATACTTAGCTACATATTTAACATTTTTTTCTTGGATAACACATTAAGTTGCTAATATCTTAGTGTGAGTTTAGTTATGTTATCAAATTTGTCTATTTGCATGTGAGATCATTTTGCACGTTAATCTTATAATTTGTGTGTGTCTGTTGTGGAAATCACAAGTAGATTTTTTATCAAAGTTATACGGTTAAAAGTCATTTCTCAAGAGACTACTGCTGTCAGGTCGAAGTTGGAAAGCTTCTGAACTGCGCTTGAAGTCTTGGGATGATCTTCAGAAGCTATGGTATGTTCTATTAAAGGAGAAAAACATGCTGATGACTCAGCGGCAGATGCTTCATGCACAGAACCTACGATTTCCCAATCCAGAGCGCCTTCCCAAGGTATAAGTGACTTTTTTGTCCTACATTAATTAGCAGCTTTTTTTCTGTTATATGCTGCACAGACACAATTGTTGCTTGTAGCTTTGGTTCATTACACTCTGGTTTTTCATAATATGGAAAATAGAATAGAGCTACAAAGTCAACATAGGGCATTTGTAAATTAATTCTGCTATTGATTTGCCAGTTCCTAGAAAATCTTCGAGTATGCTTCTCCCTGTAAATGATGAAAAAGAAAGTTGGGTGATATGAAGGATGTTTAATCTGTTTCAGACTCTGCACTTGTCTTGCTGCCAGTTAGTCTGCTATGAAAAAACTAATTTTTATTAGAAATTATGCATGCATAAGTCACTGATAATATTTAGTGCAACTAGCCTAAATTCATAGTGAAATCAAATTTTCTGTTCTCGAATATATCCATCATGGGTCAAGCTTTGTGGCATTCCTCTTTGATCTGGAATGTACTTAAGCATGATCTGAATGGTCGAATAATCATTGGTATGGAGTTAATAAACCTTAAATTGCATGCATTAAAGAGTGCCCTAAAGGCTGTGAGTTTTAAGTGGTTGGAATTCATGCGCTTTACCAAAAGAGACATGAATGCTATGAATACAAAAGTTGTCTTATAATTTCAGCTCTCCAAGTTTGTAGAATCAATAAAAATTTTAGTGATGATTCTACTTTCTTTTTTTTTTTCAAAATGGTTTAATCAAACCATTTTCAAATTGTTTTTGCTTTAATTTGTTATAATGTGTCCAAGGTTCTTCCTTTGCTTCTTTCTTCTTGCAATGACAGTGCTAACCATAATTTGGTTGCACATCATCATGGAATTCAGGTGAGGAAGTCAATGTGCCGTATCAAGCATGTACTCACAGAAAGAGCGATTGAAGAGCCAGATCCTAGGAGGTCCGCTGAGATGAAGAGGATGATAAATGCTTTGTGATGCTTTATAACTTAATATCACTTTTGTTTAAGACATATTAAATTTGTTAGTAGGATGTGATAGTGCCTATTTGCTGGGTTCAAAAATATTGACTTTTGGTTCTCCAGTTTCTTCACTGCTTATCCCAAAATTGTAGATTTTTTTTACTACCGCTATGATTGCTGCAATTACTCTTTGGTTAGGGATATAATTTGAATCCTGTTATTTCTCTATGTAATAATTGAAAGTATTGTATGGTTTCGAACTATGGGAGCAAGCTTGGAGCCGACAAATAATTTTTTAACATTGGAAAAAATATGTCTGTAGTATATCTGAATGATATACTGCCCAGAACTCTTGAATTGAACAATTTACTTGGGATATTTTTCTTGCTGACTGCTGTGAATAGTCTGTTACTGATTATCTTGGATATCAATAAAGACTAAGAGCTATCATTTTGTTTGTTTGTACCCGGAAGATATCAGGTAATCAGGCTACTTTTATCAATGAATGCAAGTTTTGTTGATTCAATTCAACAATCAAAGAGATCCCTTTTAGTGAGGTACTGATGCTTGGTAGAGGTACGAATCTATATGCGCCGATTAAAACCAATTTATTATCCTTCATTAATTAACTTTTGCATCACAGGCCTGGCAATGATTCCCAGTACTCATTATCCACACTTCATTTGATCACAAGTTATCATCTGTGCCATTTTCGAAGCCTCACAACATTGTTTAGATTTATAATTTCTTCCAACACACAATATTGTAGTAGTTTAACAGTAGATGCAATGTTCAAACATTCTATAGCTTTATTTGTAATAGGGTTGAAATGAGAAGTATAATAATACACTATTTGTTACTGTTTGTGTGGGTCTTTGTCTCATTTTGCTCCCTAAAGTGATCATAGAGGCTGTGGCAGGACATGGTCGATTGTATTATGGGGTTGAATTGAATCAACTGATGCAAACCATGCTTTCAGTTCTGGCCTTGCCGGCAACCAATTATGATGTTGCTGATCAGGGAGAAGGGGAGCCAAGGATGCAGATGCTGCTGCTGCTGCTTTTCTTATCTCACTCTACTCATCGCTATAACCATCCGGAAGATGGAGACAAGCGAACATCACCGTTGAAGCTTATTTAGAGAATCATCTTTCTGTAGACGGAGGCAGAGGATAATCTGCGTCATTGAGTATCAAAAGCATCAAACTTTCAACATTGGGTGCCCCGCTGTGTCAGCAAGTTGAGAGGGTTATGGCCATGAAATCTGACACCTGATAACTGTCTTGGGACGTGTCTTTTTCAAAGTACTTTGGCTTTTGCCATCTGCATAGAGCCAGGCAATTTAGCCAATCACAAACCCCGCAGCTGTGAAAATGACTCGCCCTTTGTAAAGTTCCTCACACCCTTTTTGGCTGCGATTTGGGTCTAATGCCTTATTGGTCGGTTCTAATTGTTCTGGTGGGATCAATAATTATTAGCTAGATGATATTTTCGTCCCGATCTACACTTTCAGATTTAATAATTTTACTTGCGGATCATATACATTTTAAACTTATTCTCTTATCATGCCTTTTTACTCGTTCACTTAAATTGAATTTAATTACCCTTTAAAGGATCGATTATTCTTCACATTTTTTTATCACTTACAGAAAATCAAACAATTAAGATGATAATTAATGTGGTAATGATAATTATTGTGAGAGTGTTGACAAAAAATTTGACATTTAAAAAGATATTTTAAATTTTTGTTAATTTAAATGATATGATAATTTTAAAAGATATCGAGATAATTTAATTTTGTAAATTAATGGTATAAAATTTAAGAGTTGGAAAATGAAAAAAAGGTGAGAAAATGTTAACAGAGTCATGCTTACAGCTTGCTGAAGCAAAGCAACAAAGACTTGACAGAAACAGTAACAGATTTACATCACACTTTTCCTGTTTGATTAATAATGTGTGTTGGAACAAGGCAGGACAAGACAACCTTAACTGCTCCATCATATGCCTTCTCCCCTCATGTGCAAATTTTCAAAACCCCATTCTACCCTCACTGGGCTGGGCCCATCTTTTTGTAGAAACAACAAAATTTCCGAACACAGTTTAGTTTTAAAAAAAATCAGTCAACATTCATAAAATCAGTTCACCTGTGTGTGTGTCACATTTTCCATGAAACCATTTCATTTTCACCACAACTCACTGGGACGTCACTTTATCATTTCCCTCTCTGCCCGTTTTGCCCGACTGCCCAAGTCGCTGCCCGTTTCTGCCTTCCAAGTACCCAAGTACACCTTTGCTCTTTCTGTCTCTTCGATTGCTCTTGGGTTTTACTCTCTCTCTCTCTCTCTCTCTCTAGATCGACGGCTTGAATTCGATATCGTTTACTCCATCTCGATTACGATTTCACGATCTGACCTTCAATTAGATTGGTGTAGAGGGTTTCTGTCGAACAAAGACCTGGAATTCGGGACTTGAATTAGTTTCTTTTTTTTTTATGGTGAGGGCGGGCTAGGGATTTGATTTGGGGCTGGTGGGATCTATCGTAAATTAGGGAGAAAAGAGGTTAATTTGGGGAAATTAGTAAGGAGAGTGAATTGATGGTAGTCGTTTTAGGGCAAAATGCAACGGTATTATGTGTATGCATGGGTGGAAGGCAGGTAAAGAGGAGAGAAACGGGCGGTTCGGCACATGTCGACGGTCCCATCACGTGCTAGTGTAGCTGGTGATGGTTCTTCTTTTTCTTCCAATTCAGCTAGTTCGTTTACTAAGGTATTTCATGTTTTTAGGTTTTTTGTTTTATATCATTGATTGGATTTTCTTTTTGATTGTTGCCAAATCGTTAAAAGCGATCTATAGATATATATGTATATATTAAGATGCGTGCAATTTTTGAAGCTGGGGATGTGGGTTTGTGGGAGAGTTTGTACGCTATGTCGGATTTGTGAGGTTTTGGATTTAGCGGCTTGGTATTTACGTGTTTGGTTGACGTAAAATTGGGGAAGCAAGCCAGATTTGAGAATTTCGCTCTAAATTGATTTGCATAATGTTTATGAGTCAATTATCTTCTAATTCTTCTTTCGTATAATATTCTGGAGATATGGTCTTTAGCTGCCCATGCATATGCGTGGGGCTATTCTTTATTGGAGAGATTATATCAGGAAGAAAGTAATGTGGGTTTTGCTGGATTGGAGTGTAAATAAAAGGATTAGAATTATTGTTAGTTTCCTATAAGTGGAATATGCTATGCCATGCAATTAGTCACTAGAGGTGAATGATGATTAAGTAACTTGGTGTCTAAATAAATGGATGAAGGGAAGAGATTATTTTGTTCTATTTAATTTTCTTGTTGTTGGAGTAAGAAACTCAAAGCTCTGAGTTGATGCCAAAAAGCTGGAATTAATGAAACCCAGTTAGAAGTGCTTGGTGCTGGAAGGGGATCTCCCTGCTTGGTGCATGAAGAAAGAAGTTGAAGTTGCATCTTTTGTTTTCCTTTTCTTGATAACTGTCCGTACGAATTTTGAATATCACAAAGTAAAGTGGGCTTGTAAATAGAAAAGTATGGAGATTTATATGCCCAAACTAAATGTATAATCTAAAAATTTGAAGGATTATCAATTGTCCGAGTTTTAGTCCTCACAATTTATTGGGTGCCGGTGCTCCTATATCTACTTGTAATTGAGGTTCTTGTTGAATCTTGGAAATATGCTTGCTTTGTTATTCTTTTGGATTTCTTGATGCATCAAGAAATGAAAATTTTTTATTGAAGTTTTAGTATGTCTGCTTGAAACTTAAAAAAATGTGATTGGAGATTGTTTATTCTTTAAATATTTTTTTATTGAAGAAATTCTGAGTTCTTGAAAAATTAGATATTCGAGACTTTCATCATTTTTCTTGCCATCACAACCAGCTTGGGTCTGCCTTTGCCAGATAATACTGTTGAACTTTTAAGTAACTCTTCATTGTGGATTAGTGAATAACTCTCCTCGTCCATAGGTGGTGTTGTGTTAAATACAGTAGTTTCTTCGTTGATGAATGCAGCAGAAAAGTTTAGTTAAATGTATTTATGTTAAATTATGTTACTTTGAAGCCTTTGAATGTGTAACTTTATGTTATCATTGATCCCAATGGTAATTCTTATGGACAATTATTTTAACTATGACAATATGTATTTAGCGTGAATAAAAGGAAGGTTGAGTGTTGATGATGATGGTAGCTATCATTAGTTGGTACTCAATGTTTCTTTTTTCTTTTTTGTGTTGATTTTTATCTGCTAAGTTTTCTTTTTTTCTTTTTTTCTGGTCAGTCAATTATTTATTGTGGCTTAAAAAGTAATAGATTATGTAGTTTTTCTTTCAGTCAAATCAGTGTTTTGTTCACCAAACCAAAATTGCTTGTTATTCTCCACAGGATGGACGCAAGCTCAGTGTTGGAGATTGTGCTCTTTTCAAACCGCCCCAGGATTCCCCACCTTTCATCGGAATAATTCGATCTCTGACATCTGGTGAAGAGAACAAGTTAAAGTTAAGTGTTAATTGGCTTTATCGACCAGCTGAAGTAAAACTTGGCAAAGGCATCCTGTTGGAAGCTGCGCCAAACGAAATCTTTTTCTCCTTTCATAAGGATGAGATTCCTGCTGCTTCCTTACTGCATCCGTGTAAAGTTGCATTCCTTCCAAAAGGTGTTGAACTTCCATCAGGATTCTGCTCATTTGTGTGTCGGCGAGTTTATGATATTAAATGCAAGTGTTTATGGTGGCTAAGCGATCAAGATTTCATTGATGTGAGTGATGCAATTGCATGTCTTGTTCCATTTAGCTTATTGATTCTTAAGTAGTAGTTTACACTTTTTTTTTTCAGGGTTGGCAGGAAGAAATAGATCAGCTTTTATCTAAGACACGCGTAGAAATGCATGCAACAGTGCAACCAGGTGGCCGTTCTCCAAAGCGAATGAATGGTCCAACATCAATGTCACAGTTAAAACCAGGTTCTGATAGTGTACAGAACAGTGCCTCCTCGTTCGCTTCACAAGTTAAAGGGAAGAAAAGAGAGCGGGGAGATCAAGGCTCTGAGCTTGTTAAAAGAGAACGCTCAACAAAGATGGATGATGCAGATTTTGGTCATGCTAGATCAGAGTCTATTTTAAGATCTGAGATTGCCAAAATCACTGAGAAAGGTGGTCTTGTAGATTTTGAAGGGGTGGAAAAGTTGGTACAGCTCATGGTACTGGAGAAAAATGAGAAGAAGATAGACTTGGTCTGCAGGTCTATGCTGGCTGGTGTGGTGGCAGCTACGGATAAATTTGATTGCCTCAATAGGTTTGTGCAGCTTAAGGGTTTGCCAGTCTTTGATGAATGGCTCCAGGAGATCCATAAAGGTAAACTTGGTGATGGTAGTAGCCCTAAGGATGGTGATAAGTCTATTGAGGAATTTCTCCTAGTTTCACTTCGTGCGCTTGATAAGCTGCCAGTAAATCTTCATGCCTTGCAAATGTGTAATATTGGGAAGTCTGTGAATCATTTGCGTTCACATAAGAATGTGGAAATTCAGAAGAAAGCTAGGAGCTTGGTTGACACATGGAAGAAACGTGTTGAAGCTGAAATGGATGCAAACACTGGTTCAAATCAGGCCGTGTCTTGGCCTTCCAGAACACGGAATTCAGCTGGATCTTCAGATGTTGCCATTAAGAGCTCGGGAATGCAACTTTCTGCTTCAAAAAATGCTTCTATCAAGCTTGGCCAGGGGGAGACTGCTACAAAATCTGCATCTCCTGGATGTATAAAATCGTCTCCTTCACCTGCATCAGGGAGTACAAACCTTAAAGATGGACAGCCTCGAAATGCTAGTGTTAGCGGTGCCTCTGATCTTCCTTCAACACCAGCTAGAGATGAGAAAAGCAGCAGTTCCAGTCAGTCCCATAATAATAGTCAATCCTGTTCCAGTGACCATGCAAAAACGGGGGGTTTCTCTGGGAAGGAGGATGCTAGGAGTTCAACAGCTGGTTCAATGACTGTGAATAAGATCTCTGGTGGTTCTTCACGCTCTCGGAAATCGACAAATGGCTTCTCTGGGCCTGCTCAATCTGGTGGTCATAGGGACCATGGGTCAAGCAGAAACTCTTCCTCTCACAGAAGCCCAGTGTCAGAAAAATTATCACAGTCTGGGGTTACTTGTGAAAAGGCACCTGATATGCCCACGGCAGAGGGGACTAGTCATAAATTAATTGTTAAAATTCCAAATCGTGGCCGTAGTCCTGCACAGAGTGGTTGTGCGGCATCTTTTGAAGAACCCTCAGTAATGAACAGCAGAGCTTCTTCTCCCGTGCTTTTGGATAAGCTTGATCAATTTGATCGTAACTCAAAGGAGAAGAGTGATGGCTATCAACCTAATATTCCCTCTGATATAAATAATGAATCTTGGCAAAGCAATGATTTTAAAGATATACTCACTGGGTCTGATGAGGGAGATGGATCACCTGCAACTGTTCCTGAAGAAGAGGGCGGTAGAACTGGTGATGGGACTGGAAAAATTGTTGAAGCTTCAATAGCTGCCTCCTCATCATCGGGAAATGATCTCAAGTCAGGGAAGTTGCGGGAGGGTTCATACAGCTCAATAAATGCATTGATTGAAAGTTGTGTCAAGTGCTCTGAAGCCAAGGCATCCATGCCAGTTGGGGATGATGCTGGGATGAATCTGCTTGCTAGTGTGGCTGCTGGGGAGATTTCCAAATCTGGCATGGCTTCACCAGCTGATTCTCCTCAATGGAACACCCCTATTGTGGATCACTCTTGCCATGTCAATGATTCAACAATAAAATCACCTCTACAACATGATCTTGGTCAAAACCAAAGTAAGTCTGTTGATTCGGCTGCTGATGAGTATGATAAGCAGCCTTCTTTTGGTACTGTTTGGGCTAAGAATACAGACAGTAGAAACAATTCCTTGTTGTCTCAGGGGAAATGTGCCGGGAACCTTAATGGGAATTTAACAACTTCAAATATGGGTTTGCAGCAGACTGGAGAGTCATGTCTAGAAAGTAATGGAATATCAGAAGATGCAATTGGGGTTTCACAAGTTGCACCTTCTGCTAGCACTGGAGAGAAGAACTCTGATGGTGAAGGTGGCAAAGAACTTATAGAGAAAAAGACAAGTGGAGTGTGTGCTGATTGCATTCCGGGTACCAAACAAAAGATAAGTGGGTCTTTGTTAACTGAAGATAAGGTCTCTGAATCAGGTTTAGAATTTGAAACCAAAGGCTCTGAAGGATCATCTGACCCATCTTTTGAGATTGTAAGTGAGAAAAATAGAGTGATGCAATGTGAAGGGTTAAACAGTGGTGTGCAAAATGAGTCCAAGGCTGCTATAGAGATGCATTCTGAGTTTGTCAAAAAAACAGATGAAGGGCTGGTGGTTCCCTCTGTTTCTTTAAAGGATACGGATTCAGTGAATGTTGATGATGTTAAGTCTGAGAAGGCTGATGAGACAGATGGCTGGAGACACGTAAAAGACACTGGAAAGCAAAAAGCTGATTGGGACAGTAATGCTTCTATAACTCATGAGCACCGAGTTGTAGCTGTTTCAGGTTCAGCTTTTGTTGATCGCAAAGGTGAGACTGCAGTGGAAAGTTCAGAAGCTAACAAGGTTAATGTTCAGTGTTCTGGTGGACCAACTCCTTCCAAAGCATCTCCTGCATTACAAGTTCAAGAATTAGAACAGCATGCTAGATCTAGGGGGTCTAAGACTGAAGTAGATGAAGCAGAGGAATCTGTGTCTACCATTGCTGATGCTTCTTTCACTGCTGTAGGGGTTTCAGATACGATTGCAAAAGTGGAATTTGATTTGAATGAAGGCTTTAATGGGGATGATGGGAAAAATGGGGATTCAAGTAACAATATAAGCCCAGGATCTACAGGTATTTTTCAGTTGATTAGCCCATTAGCCTTTGCAGTTTCTTCTGTGTCAAGTAGCCTTCCTGCTTCAATTACAGTGGCTGCCCCAGCAAAAGGGGCTTTTGTACCTCCAGAGGATCTACTGAGAACTAAAAGAGCACTTGGTTGGAAGGGATCAGCAGCCACAAGTGCATTTCGGCCTGCTGAACCAAGAAAGGTTTTGGAGATGTCTCTGAGTACAAGTAGTGTTTCTCCTCCTGATGCCACTGCTGGAAACCACACTCGGCTTCCATTGGATATTGATTTGAATGTGCCAGATGAGAGAATCCTTTTGGATATAGCTTCCAGAACTTCTGCTCTGGATGCAACTTCTGCATCTGAGCAAACAAATAATAGGGAGTTGGCACGTGAACCTACTGGTTCTGCACCTGTGCGGTGCTTTGGGGGACTTGATCTTGATTTAAATAGGGTTGAAGAGCCTACTGATTTGGGTAATCTGTCAACAGGCAACATTCGTAGACCAGATGTACCACATGAGCCTCTAAAATCGTCTTCGGGTGATCCTAATGGTGAGGTGAGTGTCTGCAGGGACTTTGATTTGAATGACGGGCCTCTTGATGAGGTGAATGCTGAACCTTCACTGTTTAGCCAGCAGCTTAGAGGCAGTGTGCCCTCCCAGCCATCTGTTTCAGGCCTTCGGGTGAATAATTCAGAGACAGGGAACATTTCGTCATGGTTTTCCACTGGGAACTACTCCACCATATCAGTTCCATCTATCTTGCCTGATAGAGGAGAGCATCCTTTTCCCATTGTTGCAACTGGTGGGCCCCAAAGGTTGTTCGGGCCCCCTACTACTGCTACCCCATTTAGTCCTGATGTTTTCAGGGGCTCAATGCTGTCATCTTCTCCAGCAGTGACCTTTCCACCCACGGCATTTCAGTATCCGGTCTTCCCTTTTGGTAACAGTTTTCCCCTCTCCTCAGCAACCTTTTCTGGTGGTTCAACATCAGATGTGGATGCATCATCTTGTGGGAGGCTGTGCTTCTCTGGAGTCAATTCACAATTTTTAGGACCTGCTGGCATGGTCCCATCCCATGGCCCTGGGCCTTATGTTGTCAATCTAGTTGATGGCAGCAACAGTGTTGGTGCTGAGAGCAGTAGAAAATGGAGAAGGCAGGGCCTAGATCTGAATGCAGGGCCTGGTGGCCCAGACATAGAAAGTAGAGATGAAGCATCACCTCTTGGACCAAGGCAATTGTCGGTTGCCAGTTCACATGGCCTAGCAGAACAGCAAGCACAGATGTATCAAATTGCAGGTAGCGTTTTGAAGAGGAAAGAACCTGAGGGAGGGTGGGACAGCTATAAGCAGTCCTCATGGCAGTAGCAATTTGTAGTGTTACAACCCAATGACCCATGAAAGATTGTAAGTTTTTTTATTCATTTTTCACTTCTGTAGGCCACAGTGTTTTTTTGGCCATTGATAAGAAAGAGACTCAACTCTAGTGATAACTGTTTTTTTACTGGTCTAGGACTTATTAACTGCTTGTGCAATGTTTGGTTACTTGATTTCAAGGAAAAAGAAAAGAAAACATAATAGAAATAAAATTGAATGAGATTGAGGGAAGCTATTGGCATTTCCTCTGCTATCAAGTCATTGATTTGTCTTTTCAGTAACACTTGAGCGATATTGGATGAAATATTTCAGAAATTCTGTGCTACAGCTGCTCTTTTATCCCTTATGTTCTAATGGGTTAACTTGACAATCTAATCCTCATACACGTTTAAAATCTTTTGTTTAGTAGTTGCATTTGTGACCACCTTTTTGTTTATATTTAATTTGATTCTTTTCCAGTTCCCCAGCTCTTTGAGGATGGGCATTGGCTAATCCTAAGAGGTCGCCATCTAACTTGTGTGCACTTGGAGGATGGGTGGTAAGTGAGTTTTTTAATGTTGTTATTAGTTGTCTCCAACCCCCAGCCTTCTGCTGTATCAATTGTATCGTAAAAGAATCTATTCTGGGTCTTTATGCTGTTTGTTACTTGAGTTTGTTCTGGCTGGCTGCAGATCAGTTTCCCCTTTGTAGATATTTAACTGTTGGAAAGCTTGGACTGTATTACCCTGTCATTCAAAATTGGTGTCCATACTGATGTTTAGTTTCTTCAGCATTATATACCATTGGACCAACAGCACCCTTCCTCTTTCAACCTCATGGGAATTGGAGTTTGGAATGGCTATCTGCTTTAAGCCAATTTATTTTATTTTACTAAGCTTTGCTTCCTTGTATATTGGCTCTGCTAATTCATTTTTCTTCTCTTATATTTTTTATAGACAATATGATCATTGTACCTACCCTACCTGAGTACATTTTCGTGTACTGATAGTCATATTGCCGGGGTTTATGAGACTTTGGCTATAGTCACTATTTATTCATTTAGGGACATTGAGCTGGATTTTACTATTTTGATAATCAGTGGTGATAGACGAGGTAGTATAATTTGAGTAGAAATGGAGCATAAGTTAGCCTTAGTTGATTATGTTTTCTGACTTTTTTTTTTTTTTTACTTGTATCGGTTAGTGTTAGTGACATTGGGGTTGCTCTCTTGGACATCCTCGGGTTTGCTGGTTTGCTTTGTCATCTTGGTACTCTTCCTTGGGACTTTCCAATCGTCTGTTGAATGTTTAAGTTCAAAATTTTTTGTAATAGTTTCAAATTTTCATTTTTTTTTAGTTGCAATATCATTGCAGTCTGATTATATTGATCCATGTATGTGTGTGTGAGAGCAACTTGGCCATGTCCGTTTCTGCATCTCAAACCCACCCAGAATAATAATAATAATAATAAGAAGAAAGAAAGAAAAAAAGGCAACTCTATAATACAAGCAAAACACAGGTGGAGCATCTGGAATGTTGATACAGAAATTTCATGTGCTTGTATAGACTTTTCAAGGAAAATGTAACAATTACAGCGGCAATGGTGAATGGAAGGTCGCCAGGTTGAAGGAACAAATTGTGTTGAATTGAAAAACTTGTGTGTTTTTTGATACAAATTTCAAGGAAAACAACAAGCGCATCTTTCTGGGGTTGAAACTTGAAACTGATGTTTCATTGGATAGGAAGAGAATTTGTCGATTCAATCAAGGCAATCTGAGCGCGGCCTTTCTCACAATTAATTGCTGAGAATGGACCAATCGAATTACTTGCACCAAAACGATGACAAGGACAAGCCTATGTTTAATCCCTAGGGTTGTCATTTCTATAATTTTAAATGAAAATAAAAATAAAAAAATGGTGCCAAAAGGTAAAATTTGCCAAAATCGTCACTAGGCTGACGTGGAACTGTCATACCAATAACAACTCACCAAGTTAAACACGTACACCTTTCCTTTTTGCCGTCTCTCTCTTTCATTATTTTGTTTCATTTTCTCGCCTTTTGGGTTTTTGGCTACTTTCTCTCTCTAGATTCTCTGTTCTTTTCGAAGAGAGAGGTGAGGTCAATTGTATTGTTGCCTTTCTTTCTGGATCTCGTTTTCAATTGGATCAGTTTTAAGTTTGGGGTATTTTTTTTTTTTTTTTTGTTCATTTATGTGTTTGATGATCTAGGGTTGGGTGGGTTTAAAATCGTGAATAGGTGACAAAAGGAAGGGGTAAAAAAGGGATTGATGGTACTCGTTTTAGGGCAAAATGCAAGGGTATCATGCGTATTCGTCTGCATGGATGGCGAGCTAGTGAAGGGGAAGACCACCAGAGGAAACGGCACATGTGGACTGTCCCTCCACGTGGCTCCCCGATTTTAGATGCACTTGCTCATGGTGCTGCCTCTCCTCCTTTGTCTTCTTCTCCCAATTCAACTACTTTCTTTTCTCAGGTATTGCCCTTCAATTTCTCGCTTTTTATTCAGTCTGTTGGGTTTTGGGGGTTTCTGGGGCTTCGTTGTTTTCTCTGCGAATGTTTGAAATTCTAGTTTTGTCGATATTCTTTACTCTTTTTTAGATTATTGATTGATTGGATTGGATTATGAAAGAGCCTCATGTTTGTCAATTTCATGGTGGTTGTACAATTGACGAAATTTTCGAGAATCTGGTGCTAGGTCTGAATTTATGAACAATGAAGGGAGTGAACTGATTATTTAATGACAGTATTCAAGCTGTAAGGTTATTATTATTATTATTGGTGTTTCTGGTGTTTGTTTCTAATGAGTAGGTCTCTAATATGATGGGACTTTGTTGTGGAACTGATCTAACATAATTCGTGTTAGGCTGTGCGGTTAACAACAAATCTAAATATGCAATTTATATTCAGAATATAAAGACTCCTATTTTCTTGGACTCTTAGCAAGAACTTATTTCATTAAACCTTCTTTGCCACACCGCCCCCACCCCGCAAGAACTTATCAGTCTCATTTTTGGCTGTCATGTGCTTAAAATTTTGGAGGATTTTGTGACCGTCTGCTGAAATTTGATTCAACTTACTATTGTAAGTATTAACTTGTATATAACTAATTTGAGCCATCTCTAACATATGACTTACACCAGCTTAATATTTTGCCTACTTCTGATATTCCTTTAATGGTCGAGGGAACATAGTGGTCAAAGTGGAAACTTTCTAATGTAAGGGTCATTCTGAAACAAATACATATTAAGTTATTCACATGAATTATGGATATAAGTTAAAGAAATGAATGCAATAACGCTCTTGATTGTTAGTTGATTTTGAATTTTTTTTTTTTTAATTTTCAAAACCCTTGTTTTGTTTTGGATAATGGTGCGATGGTTGGACAGGTGATTTAAAGTTTAATACATCTGTGTCCTGAGCCAGTTTATTATCTTCTCTCTGCCTTTTTAGAGAAATCAGGAATGCTTGAATAATTAGTGACTGAAGGATTTCACTTCTCACTTTGGAATGATTTCTTGCCCTTACTATTTCAATATAATATTCTTGAATAGTTTTTCATGCCTGATTGTGGATAAGTTGCTGCTTCACTGCTATGTGTTTCTGTTCTTTATGATCTGATTATAGTATATGATGCAATTACAACTGCTTAATAGGGACTTCTTTAATTAGGGAAATTAATTGCATTTATGCCATTTAGAAATATTTGAATCCATGAAAGTTCATGAGCATATATAATTTGATGATAGCTGCTGTTAACTGCTGTTGTTTTGGGGTTTTGTAAGTAAGTGTAATAACTTTATTGATAATGAAGAAAAGGCTGATTTTCAGGAAGACTTGTCAGTATAAAATTTTGTATATTTTTGTTATTTGAAAGAGTTAATCAATTTTGGAATACTCTATTTTTTTCTTATGCTGTTAAGTCATTCTTCAGTTCACCAAGCTCCCAAATCTTATCCGCAGGATGGACGCAAAGTCGGGGTTGGTGATTGTGCACTTTTTAAACCTCCCCAGGGTTCTCCTCCCTTCATTGGAATAATTCGTTCAGTGACTGCTGTTGAAGAGAATAAGTTGACATTAAGTGTAAATTGGCTTTATCGACCAGCTGAAGTAAAACTTGGCAAGGGCTTCCCATTGGAGGCTGCGCCAAACGAAATTTTCTATTCTTTCCATAAGGATGAGATTCCTGCTGCTTCTTTACTGCATCCATGTAAAGTCGCATTTCTCCCAAAAGGCATTGAACTTCCATCAGGATTTGGCTCTTTTGTGTGCCGAAAAGTATATGATATTACCAAACAGTGTTTATGGTGGCTAACTGATAAAGACTTTATGACTGTAAGTTTTTTATGCACTTGTGTGTTTTATATTTTTCTTTTTAGCTACTGTTTCTGGACTCTTTTCGGGTAATCAATTTCTTTTATTTTGCTTGCAGGACCGACAGGAAGAAATAGATCAACTATTGTACAAGACTCGTGTAGAAATGCATGCAACAGTGCCACCAGGTGGTCGTTCCCCAAAACCAATGAGTGGTCCAACTTCAACTTCACAATTAAAGCCTGGGTCTGATAGTATTCTGAATAGTGCTTCCTCCTATCCAGCACAAGTGAAAGGGAAGAAAAGGGAGAGGGGAGATCAGGGCTCTGAGCCTGTTAAACGGGAACGTTCTTCAAGAATGGAGGATGGGGATTCTAGTTACAGTAGATCAGATAGTTTAAAATCTGAGATTGCCAAATTTACTGATAAAGGGGGACTTGTAGACTATGATGGGGTAGAGAAATTGGTGCAGCTTATGATGCCTGAGAAAAAAATCGATTTGGTTTGTCGGTCAGTGCTTGCTAGTGTGGTGGCTGCTACAGAAAAATTTGATTGCCTTAATTGGTTTGTGCAGCTCAAGGGTTTGCCTGTGTATGATGAATGGATCCAAGAGGTCCACAAAGGAAAGATTGGTGATGGTAGCAGCCCCAAGGACGGTGATAAATCAATTGAGGAATTTCTCTTAATTTTACTTCGTGCACTTGATAAATTGCCTATAAATCTTCATGCACTAAAAATGTGTAACATTGGCAAGTCTGTTAATCATTTGCGTACACACAAGAATTTAGAAATCCAGAAGAAAGCAAGGAGTTTAGTTGACACCTGGAAGAAACGTGTTGAGGCTGAAATGGATGCAAACCCTAATCAGGCTGTCTCGTGGGCAGCTAGACCCAGGCTTCCAGAAGTTACTCCTGGTGGGAACAAACAGTCAGGTGGATCCTCCGAGGTTGCTGTAAAGAGCTTTGTGATGCAGCCTACTGCTTCTAAAACTGCTTCTGTCAAGCTTGTACCAGGGGAGACCACTACAAAGTCAGCGTTTGCATCTTCAGTGTCTGTGAAATCAGCACCATCACCTACATCAGTGGGCACAAACCTAAAAGATGAACAGTCTTGTAATTCTGCTGGTGGTGGTGCAGCTGAACTTCCTTCAATTCCGGCAAAGGATGAAAAAAGCAGCAGTGCTGGTCAATCCCACAACAATAGTCAAATTTGTTCCATTGACCATTCCAAAACTGGAGGATTCTCTGGGAAGGAGGATGCTAGGAGCTCTACTGCTGTTTCAGTGACTGCAAATAAGGCCTCAGCTGGTTCTTTGCGGTCTCGAAAATCTGTTAATGGTTTCCTGGGTTCAAATCTTTCAGGGGTTCAAAGAGAAACTGGGTCAAATAGAACATCCCAGCACAAGAATCAAGCTCCAGAAAGACCATCACAATCAAGTTCAATGAGTGAAAAAGCAATTGATGTACCTGTTGTTGAGGGGAGTAACCACAAGCTGATAGTTAAGATTCCTAATCGAGGTCGCAGTCCAGCTCAAAGTGCCAGTGCAGGATCTTTTGAAGACCTTCCAGTCACAAACAGCAGAGTATCTTCTCCTGTGCTTTCAGAGAAGCAGGATCAATTTGATCAGAGCCTCAAGGAAAAGAATGATGCACTTGTTGGAGCTGGTGTGGGAGATGGTACACCTTCTATTGCTCCTGATGAAGAAGGCTGTCAGATTGGCGATGATACAAAGGCTTTTACTGAAATATCGAAAGATTCTTCTTTACCATCAGGAAAAGAACATAAAAGTACAAAGCGGCTACAAATTCCTTTCAGTGCTTTGGTTAAGTATTCTGAAGTTGCTGCATCTGCCCCAGTTGGGGATGATATTGGAATGAATCTACTTGCAAGTGTGGCTGCTGGAGAGATGTATAAATCTGATATAGTTCCGCCACCTAGTTCTCCACAAAGAAACACTCCTGTATATGAGCAACCCTGCGATGACGATGACTCAAGAGTAAAATCGTCACCAAGAGCTGATATTTCTCGAGAACAGAGTCAGTCTGTTGATGGTGCAGACAATGAACATGATAAGCAGGTTGATCGTACTTTACCAGCCAAGAATGCAACTGCTAATCAGGAGAAATCTGTGAGAGATCCAACTGGACATATAAATATTTCTCCAATAGATTTGCCACAGACTGGAAGTTCTTTTCTGGAGAATTATGAGAATTTGAAACAGGAAATAAAGGGGGAGATCTCAGATGCTGCAGCCAAAGATCCTGAGGGAAAAGCAGGTAGCAGAGTGGATTCAGACGGAAGTCCAGATGCCAAAGAAAAGATTAGTAGCTCTCTATTAACTGTGAATAAGACCTCTGTGCCTGGTGTAAAAGATGAGAATGAAGCCCCTGAAGGATCATCATCATATCAGTCTTCGGAAATTGATGGTGAGAATAAGAAAGATGTGAATGGTGGACTTACCAGCATACAGACAGAGCAAAAACTTTCTCCTGTGGCAAAACACTTTGACTTTGCAAAAGGAATGGACGTGAAAGTGCCACTTACATCTAGTGCTAAAGATATGTCTTCTGAAAATGTTGATGAAGTGAAAGCTGACAATACTGATGAAGTTGATGTGACTAGTGGTCTTAATAATGATGAAAAGCAGAAAACTGAATGGAGAAGTAAAACTCCTGTAACTCACAACGATAAGAATGAACCAAATTTGGGCTCAGCTGATTCTGATAGCAAGTGTGAGTGCATTGAGGAAACTGTTGAACAAAATGAGGTTAAAGAGTGTTGTGCTGGTCCAACTCCTTCAGAGGTGTCCCCTGAATTGCAAGTGCAAGAAACAGGGCGGCATGTGAAGCTGGGTGAACCTAAGTTGACAGGGCGTGAGGTAGATGAAGCAGAGGTGTCTTCATCAACCACTGCTGGTGTGATTGATATGGAGGCAAAAGTTGAATTTGATCTAAATGAAGGTTTTAATGGGGATGATGGAAGAGATGGGACCCCAGAATGTTCAGGTTCTGTCCAACAGTTGATTAGCCCATTGTCTTTATCAGTTTCTTCTGTCTGTAGTAGCCTGCCAGCATCAATTACAGTAGCTGCTGCTGCAAAAGGGCCTTTTGTTCCACTGGAAGATCTCCTGAGGGGTAAAGGGGCACTTGGTTGGAAGGGGTCCGCAGCAACAAGTGCATTTCGTCCAGCTGAACCTAGAAAGGTTCTAGAGATGCCATTGCGTCCTACTAACATATCTCTTTCTGATGCTACTCCTGGAAAACACAGTCGTCTTCCATTGGATATTGACTTGAATGTACCAGATGAGAGAATATTTGAGGATTTGGCTTCTCGGGGCTCTGCTCAGGTTACATTTTCTGTATCTGACCTTACAAATAATCATGATGTGTCACATGAACAGATGGGTTCTATGCCTGCTCGTTGCTCTGGTGGGCTTGACCTTGATTTGAATAGAGCTGAGGAGCATACCGATGGCAATTTCTCAACAAACAATGGTCATAAAGCAGATTTTCCTGTTCAGCCTGTCACATCATCATCAGTTGGTCTTTTCAATGGTGAAGTGAGTATTCGCAGGGACTTCGATTTAAATGATGGTCCTGTTGTTGATGAGATGAGCACAGAACCAGCATTGTTTAACCAGAACACCAGAAGCATGCCACCCCAGCCACCTGTTTCTGGCCTTCGGATGAACACTGCAGATCCAGGAAACCTTGCATCATGGTATCCCAGAGGGAACCCTTATTCAACCATCACAATTCCATTACTGCCTGATAGAGATCAGCAGCCTTTTTCAATTGTTGCACCAGGTGCACCCCAAAGGATGTTGGCCCCTCCTTCTGGTGGCACCCCATTTGGTCCTGATGTTTGCAGGGGGCCGGTGTTGTCATCTTCTCCTGCAGTTCCCTTTCCATCTACTCACTTCCAGTATCCTGTCTTCCCCTTTGGAAGCACCTTTCCACTTCCAGCAGCCACTTTCTCTGGTGGTTCAACAACATATTTGGATTCATCATCTGGTGGGAGGCTATGCTTCCCTGCAATCAATTCACCAATATTGGGACCAACAACTGCAATCCCTCCTCATTACCAAAGGTCTTATGTAGTTAACCTCCCTGATGGTAACAACAGTTCTAATACTGACAATGGCTGGAAATGGGGAAGACAGGTTCTAGACTTAAATTCAGGGCCTGCAGTCCCAGATATAGAAGGTAGAGATGAGACATCACCTCTTGTGCCAAGGCAACTATCTGTTGCTAGTTCACAGGCCCTGGCGGAAGAGCAAGCGAGAATGTATCAGATGGCTAGTGGCATTCTGAAGAGGAAGGAACCTGAAGGAGGATGGGATGGCTACAAGCGACCTTCATGGCAATAGGAATGCATATTTCATCATTTGCTGACCCATGAAATCTTGTAAGTTCTTCGCTTGTGTTCTCCATGCATGTGCAATGTGTTTTTGCCTACTGACAGTAGTCCAACTAAATATGTGACTTTGCACCAAGTTAACTAGTCTTGGCTCTAGAATGAAATTCACTTTTGTGTGAGGCTTACTGACCTAGGACTGTTAAGAGAAAAAAATCCACCTTTAACTAAATAGGAAAGAAATAGGAAATAGGTTTTCACTATGTCTGTCTTTTTTGCCTGCGTCAAATGCAAAAAATTCGTCTTCTCTTTTTTTTAGGGGTGAAGTATCATTTTTATGTATTGTCTTGTGTTCTTGTAATGCCCTTTGTTTTAAAAATTTTATTTTGGCTCTGATTTACTTCTTTAATGTCCTTTTTGTTTTCTCCAGTTCTTCAAGGATGGGCAGTGGCTAATCACCAGAGGTCAACTAACTTGTGCTTTTGGAGGTTGGGTGGTAAGTGAGTTATTTGATGTTGTCCATAGTCTCCGACCCCCACCCTTCTGCTGTATCAACTTTGTTGTAAAGATCTGTTGGGTCTAGAAGCTGTTTGTTTGTTGAATTTATTCTGGGTGGTGCAGATCGGCTCCCTCTTGTAGATATTTTAACTGTTGGAAAGCATGCACTGTGCTGCCTAGATATTCAAAATTAGTGCCTGAGTGGCGTTTATGCATCAAGAAAATACTGCTGGACCCAGAACCACCCTCCTCCAATCCATATTATGGAGGTTGAATTTATCTGCTTTATGCAGAGAGGCGTACTTTGATGTTAATTTATCTTTCCTGGCTTCCTTCTTCCCAACTTGTTTTCTTTTAGTCACCTATATATAAGAAGAGTGGTCACGGAATTTTGGTACTCGGAGCTTTTCTTGATCTGGCATGGTTCAGTTGCTGTGGTTGATCTTGTATTCTTATCTTAGCTTATTATATTTATTAACCCTCATTGTAGTTCATCTACTGTGTTTTTTAAATATCTGCCCATTTTAGCTATCAGAAATAAGATTGCTGATAATCATCCTGATTGCTCACAGCATTGACTTTTGTCTAAGCTTGTTCATTTTTTCTGCAAACTGCATGTGTTATCATTTTGGATTGATGTTGCTATGCGTGTCAATTGAGTTGCCTGTAAAGATGACTCTGGTAACATGGAGAAATTGGACTACTAATTTTAAAGATTCCTTCTGATAATGTTGAGCAGTTTGCTCCAATTGTTGAAAATTTTTGTAATGTCAAGTATGAGTAGTGAACATTGATGAATATCAATGCTCGTGATGTATGTGGTATTTTTGGCTTAGTTACTTATGCTATAGTTAATTCTGTGGTTAAGTTCACTGGATTTTGGTGGTTGATGGTGGTGATGAAGCCTCGATCGTTGACAAATTAATGAAATTCTGGTGCAAATTATTGATCTGAAAATCTTGGAGAAAGATCAGGTTTGATATTTCAATTCCTTGCATCTATTGTTGGTGATCTCTTACATTTGACACTCCATCAAAAGCTATTAATGTTACATGGTGGGCAGACAATATGTTGTTTTTCAGACCACATACTCTCTGTATCTGTTTCTCCATAAACCCGTCTGGGATTAGTCATGTTAGATATTGCATAGCAAAACCATAATATTGGATGTGGGATTTATTCCGATATGTATTTATTTCTTCTTTTAACTTTTTTATTTAGGCTTGACCAGGATTACAAAGAGGGGAAATCAGTGACAGAATGATGAAACAAATGAATAGATGTCCCTTCTCTGTTTTTCTGCCTCATTTTGCTTGTTAGCCAGGATTCTATGTTTGAGGGCACCATAATTTATTTGGTTCATCATGCATCAAGATGGATATTAGTGTTGGTGAATCTCCATCTCTATCTTTCGCCATTGGCTAGCCAGACCTGCAGAAATGAGCAAATATCTTGTACCAAACTTGAAGACAAGATTTGCAACAAATTCAACTGCCATGGTTTGGTACCAGAAAATAGTTGTAATTGTCTATCTGAATGCTGTGGAGCATGTATGCTGATTGATAAACGAAATTAACTACGTAAAGAGCAACACCTTTAACTTAATAACAAACACAGCTATAATGCAAATACTCATATAAGACAACCGGGCTTTTGAACTCTACAGCAAATATAATTACATATAGATTAGTGTCTCCATAAAATATTTTTTCACAATCACAAGGACTGGATCATTATATTAGAAAACACGCAAAATAGCCTTAAAGTGAGTGACATATCTACCAAGCAAACGGGGATCCAATCTGGGTTGCATGGAAACCAAACACTCAGGTCTGAGAACCCTAACTGCACGAAGAATTCGAAGGCAGTCATTGTTGAAACAAGCAAGTAATATTCATAATTATTCTGATGATGAACATCTTCATTTCAGACCCACAAGGTTCCTCCCACAGAAGACATTTCTGCAAGTTCAATGATCGTTTAAGTCATGCCCAGAAAACAAGCACAGTGAAACAACCCAAACAACAAAACATATCAAAGCAGAAAATTCTCACCAATGATTTCTTCAATCTATTAGCTCTCTCTCTTGCACCGCAGCCTTAATACAGGCATTACATATCTAACAGCTAATATGTTTATCTTCAGTCTATCTACCTAGTGGATAATTATAATGGGTTTTACCCACAAGCATGTGTTTCCCATCTCCATTGAATCACAATTCTTATAAAAAAGTTAAGAAAGGTAAGGGCATTGCGTTTGTTCTCTTGCCATTTTAGATATGGACTTTGCCTACCCTAAGAAAGAAGCACAATGAAACTACTATTTCCAATTCAAAACTGTTATTGTTGGCTATGAAAGATTTTGATCAAGAATAAAGTAGGAATAGCGAAAGAATAATTTAAGAAACAAAGATTAATATCTATATGATTTAAAACAGCTGAAAGTTTTAGGCACACGCAAGACAGAAGCTTGAGAAGGAAAAATGATAACACGTTAAGAGAATCTTGAACTAATATCTATCTTAATTGAAATTTTCAACAGCATATTGGAACATGATGCAAAAACATTATCAAGAGACAAGAACCGAGTCTTAAGAAGACTGAGTAATAAAATACTGACATTAGGCAGCCTCGATGCTGCTTTTTCTTTTTCTCCTTTTGTTTCTGTGGAGGTTTGATAACTACCCTGATTGCTGCATCAAACACTGCCTTCACATTCTGCAATGGAACAAGCTCAGGTCATCTATAACATAATATCATAGGTATGGATAATATTGAGGTGTCTTCGGGTAAATTTTGTCAAGACCGCCTTGAAGAGCAATAGCTGGGCTTGCTAAAACCCAAGTCTGTTTCTTAGTTGTCAGGGGAATAAATCCATGGTCCAGGTTTAGGGAAGAAATTTTTAAGGCAGGGTACTGGATTTATTTATTTTTAAATATTAAATAAGTCAAATATATTATTCAGTCGTATTGTCATTGATAAGCCAAAGCTGGTCAATTTTACTAATTTCTCATTTCAATAAGCAAGCACCTTATAAATTGATCACCGTCATTAGTTCAAGATGTGTACCCAACAGCACTGGAGCATCATTCGATACTTTCACAAAAGAGACATCTTGGTTAGATAAAATTTAACCAAGTATTCAACGAGCATGGAAAACGTTCATAGAGCCTTAATAATGGGAATATCAGCATTAAACAAGCAGTGTCAAGATCGTCGAAAAGAGCCACAAAAGTTGGGAGGATATCAGTTTTAGAGTAATAGCACCATGGCTATGATATTATTCATGGTAAAGACTTTGGCTCAGGATGTAATTTGCCTCTAAGAGACTTAATATTCCTTTCAAAAATCAGACAAAAAGGGCATTGTTGAATTTTAGCAATAACTTTCCTGCCAGGTGTAGACGTACCTGCTGAGTTTTTGAGCTGCATTCAATGTAATATGCAGCACCAATCTGTTTACGAAGTTCCTCTCCCTGCTTTTATAAGAAAGATGAAACCAAGAACTTAGAGTGCTGATGGTACTGTTCCAAAGATAGAGCACAAAGCAAGTAATAAACAGAATCATACTTGTGCAGTGGTCACAGGCACCATTCCCGGGTGATCAGCTAAATAGTGTTTATCCTCACGAAGATCTGCATGTTGTAAACCACACATTTGTTGAGCAAATTAAACTTGATACAGATAACTAATTTATCATGTTGAATAAAGATAAGTATAAATGCAGCTCATAACTTGTTCACACCATAATATGGGATGAGAATGATAAAAATTCAATAACAAAGTTAACAGCTAAGTACGCCTGCAACTGTTTGTTCATTTTAATTCAGTAGACCCATATAATACTTTCTAAAAGATAGGAAAGTGCAGTACCATGACTTCTATATCTGAAGGGCTTGCCTTAAACTTGGTGTAAAAACTGGAAAAAAATTGGAGTTCCGTACTGATCTGGATTACTTAAAAACTAATGTAAAGTGAGAAAATAGAATAGAAAATGGTGTCGAGCAGTCAAGAAGCAAATCAGTCCACCTTTGTATACTCATTCAACAAATTGACTAAATACTAAATGCAATATTTGCATCTACGTTAGGGAGATGTTTTAATCCTCATGGACCACAGAAACTCATCAAAGATGAGAATAGGGAAAAATTTTCGATGAAAAATATTAAAAAGTTGAGGTCTTCCAGCATTATTATATGTGCTTACCCATATACCCTTGTCCTAAGCATCCTGTTCATGATCCAAATAATGCCTGTCATAATCTTGCATAAACCACTTGATTACTTGGAAATAACTTACCATATTATCTGAGAAAACCAGAGAATTAGTAAGGACAGACAATTTGCCTTTAGTAAATGTCTGTAGTCTTCATTAATATCAATTTAAGTTGAAAGTGTCAATGTCTAAAGCTGTGTGTTTGACAGTAAGTATCTGAAAAGCCTTTATTTAAATAGTTAGAAACTGGACTTTTTCAAATGTTACAGCACCCAAATTAAGAGATTCTTTCTGCAACGGTAGTTAAGAATCAAAACCTAGATTAAATCACACTATAGTCCTGTTATTGACCACACAATAAAGTCACAAACCTCAACTCACCTAAACAAATCATAAAAAATTTCGCCAGATTGTCTTGGATTAATGAAACCCTCTTCCTTTCATGTCAAAGGATCTGTTTGCTGTCAGATTATCTGCCAGTACATGTATGTTTACTGTTTTAATAAACATTTCATTTCCCTTCTCCAGTCCTTAAATGCCTAAAAACTGAATTACCTCCTGGCCAATGCATCCACTCTTTAAGTTTGAATATGGAGAAGTGATATAAACAATATTCCTTCAAATTGATATCAACAGTCTTCAGTGCCACAAGCTTCTTTAGTTGCATTTGTTTCTATTCTACTGCTTCTTTATATAGGGTAATAGTATGTATTAACAATGGGTACAAACACAAATATAAATACTAATATGTTGTCATGTAATTGGGTGTTAACTTCTATTTAATTCAAAATCACCTAATCACATGATGACATGTTAGTCTTTATATCTGTGTTTATACTCATTGTTAGTGCATGATGTACCACTGCTTTATTAATTACAGCCAGAATAGTACATGCTGCTTCTGGACAAGCATTATTTGCGATTCATGTTGACTACTAATCCATGAGCACAAAGTACTAGATAGATTTACCATTCACACTCTTCTATGGACAAGATCATTATGATTTCACCTGCTATGTAAACAAGTAAATTAAAATGACAGATCAGTCATCTCATTATCCCTTGCTGTCCATTGTTAGCTATCTTTGGGTGTATAGTCCAAAAAGATCAGTGAAATTAAGTTCCGTGTTTTCTGTGTTAGTCCTGCTTTTCTTTAAGCCTGAAAATCACTGTCTTCAGCAGATGGGTAATAATTGGAGAATGGTTTACCCAACTCTATCATCAAACTATTCTTCATCCATCCAGGAAACAAAATGGGGGTCTATCTACTAAGACATTTCCTAACAATAAATGGCACTAAAGGATAATTTATTGTCACAAGCAACTGACAACAAACAAGAAATAAGTTATAAATGGCATTGCATTGGGGCAAGTTAAAGATTTTATGCTTTTCTGACTTACCTGATTTGGTTCCAACCAATACAACTGGTACTCCAGGAGAGTAATGCTGAAGTTCAGGAATCCACTGACCAGGTAATCACATATTAGAAAACAGCAATACAAGAACATATGCTCAAATGAAACAGAAACAAATTCGGGTTGATGCACCTTTTTCAGAACATTTTCATAGCTGGCTCGACTAACTAATGAGAAAGCTAAGACAAAAACATCTGCTCCTCTGTAGCTCAACGGCCTCAGCCTGTTGTAATCCTCTTGCCCTATGACATTCATTGAAGCACACATAACATAATAAATTGCCTTATGTGGCTAAGATGTTGTCTTTGCTGTAAAACAATGAAGAAATCTCATGAAGCTGTGACTGCGAATCAGAAAAATTATACCAGCTGTGTCCCAGAGGCCCAAGTTGACAGTAGTGCCTTCAGCTATCACATTTGCACTGAAGTTATCAAACACTGTTGGTATGTAATCCTGAAAAGCACAATAGCTATTAGAATTGAAATTATTACAATCTACAAATAGGAAATCCAATCAGAACAACAAACGAATCTTCTTCTCCTTTAATCAATTTGCCAGAAACAGAAGCACACATAAAAGAATTCGTAAATCATAAACGAAATTCTTAAAAGGGAAATAAGTCACAATTTATAGGCCAAAAGGCAAGTTCAAGCAGAAGCTAAAATTTTTAAGTGTTTTAAAATAAGTCAGGAAAAGCACAGAAAAGCTGCCGTCTCCTGAACCCAGATGCATACAAACACTAAATAACACATACAAAAAGTAAAAAAAAAAAAAAAAACTGACAGACCCAGATGAATGATGTTCAAGAAGAAAGAGTACATACAGTAGGAAACTTGTTACTTGTATAGCAAATAAGCATGCAAGTTTTGCCAACAGCTCCATCACCAACCGTCACACACTTGATGAACCTTGAACCACTAGAAGCCATTGCAACCAAAAACAAAACAAAACAAACCAACAACAAACAAACAGAAAAGAGAAGAAAGATAGGTCTTTTAAGAGATAAAAGTGCTAGTAAACACTGAAAAAACTTCTCCCACAAGAGAACAAAAACAAAACAAAAGGGTGGTGTGTTGGTGGACAAATTTATGGCTTCTTTGATTAGTGGTGGATCACATGATTCTCACTCATTTACCATTTCTGTAGCAAATTTCTTTACTTTTTCGGCTTCGTAATTCAAGACTCAAGATCGGGTTTTTATTGCTTAGATGATTGTTTATTTTGAATTTGACTTTCCTTTTTGCTCAAAGTATATACATATGTATGTATGTACGTATGTGTATATCTGTTGCATTTATTTTAGTCCCAGGATTAAATTTGAAGGCAGGCTTCGGTAGTTTGTACAGTAGCCTTCAAGAATTGGACAAAACACTGAACGGCTAACCCGTGATCATTCCCGTGTGGTAAATACTACGCCATCAATTCAGAAAAATTGTAACATTTTTTTTTTATACTAAGCCATCAATTCAGAAAAATTAATACCATTTCATTCCTTAATGAATTGCCATTTTACGTGAGGCAGTCGCACCATCAGAATTATTTAGAATCATGAACAGAGAAACAGCAGGGTAGCTTACAACCACTCACTCCTGTTTGTTTCCACAGAAAATTGACTTGGAAACAGTGGTCCTTGTTTATAATAAAAATGGAGCCTTTTAGTTCAATATAGAGCAGTTCAACCTAACATTGATTCAAAATAATTTCCTTTGGGGCCATAGACACTGGAGCTGAATCATTTAGTTGTTCCTTCAAGTGGGTATTTAAAGAATTAATCGATTTAGAATTTTTAAGATCCAAATATGAAATATATATATGAAGATGAACATATTATTTTAGTAAAAAGAAAAAAGGGATGGTTGGCTGGCTACTGGTCCACTATTTGTGTATAAAGTTGAAGATAAAGCCAGTTCAAAAGCAAGAAAATGGGATAGCGACTTGAATTATTGCAGGCTTCAAAAGGAGGAGGAGCTGTTTATTCAAGGTTCAAGTAAAAATTAAGTAACTTATTGCCATAAAGAGGACATTAAAATATAATTAAACTACCACTGACAGCAAAGGTAGGTGAAGGATTCTTTGATTCTAAATTGCAGTTTCATATAGGGCAAAGGGTTTTCTTATTATTAATATTTTTTTTTGCGCTTATTTGGCAATACCCAATTGCATTTTGACCATTATTTATTTGTTTATTAACTGTCACTAATTCATCATGAGATTAATAAACTCTTACAAGAATGCTTATGCTACAATATTTGTTCTTGTGCTAATCATTCCTGGCCTGCTATTAATCCACAAAGGCTCAGCAACACTATAATGGCACCATATCTTAGGGATTTAGGTGAACATTTAAATGCAATTACAGGTGATGGAACCCTAATTAGCACCCAGTTTTGTTAAATGTAACTCATGATAATGAAATCCCAATACATATTTTCAAAAGCCCACTAAAACTGGCCCAAAATAATTTGTGGGTGATGAAATTCAGCCCAGACCAGCCCAATTATTTACAAATTTCCTCCTCTTCTTCCCTCCTCTCAGTCCCGGCCGTCACTGTAGTAAATTGATTAAATTCTTCCTTCGAAATCCTTCTTCCTTGCTCCCTCTGTCAATCATATGATTAGATAGTCGATTGACTATCTTTTCCAATACCTAACTCTTTACACAACTTCTCAAAATGTCTCAAGTTAAACCTAAACGTGGCCGCAAACCTAAAATCCCCACCACACAAGAAACCCTAGATGCTCCCCCCAGCACCACCTCCTCCGCCGCGATGGATGACGTTTTCTCCATCTCTAATGTTGAAATAATTCCCACCACCAGTGCTTCCATCCTCGCCACCGCCACCACGATCGCGACAACCACCACCAACCACCAGAAGCATCCTGATCACCGTCCTCGCCGTGGCCGTCCCAAGAAAATTCCGAAACACGAAACCCCGGAGGAGAAACCGCCCCCACTTCCCCCCATTTCTACCTTGGGAGTGTCTCGGCCGTTTGAAAATGGCGGGGATTCTGTTGAAGTGGGACCGGCCGTGGCCAGAGTCGTGCCGGCAATGGACGCTGTTGTGAAGGTGTTTTGTGTCCACACGGAGCCAAATTTTTCGTTGCCATGGCAGAGGAAACGGCAGTATAGTTCGAGTAGTAGTGGGTTTGTGATTAGTGGTAGGAGGGTGTTGACAAATGCGCACTCTGTGGAGCATTACACGCAGGTTAAGCTCAAAAAAAGAGGCTCCGATACTAAGTACTTGGCTACTGTACTTGCTATTGGGACCGAGTGCGATATTGGTATGGGATGTTGTTTTAGCTTATTTTTGAAAATTATTTGTAGTTGAAAGTTGGAAATGTGTATTAAGTAGGTATAGAGTACTGTGTAGTTGCTTCAGTTTTATGTTAGCCGGTCAAAGATCAAATTTGAATCATTGATATGATACATAAGATCCTCTTCTTACATAACAGTGGGATCCACTTTATAGGCCATCCTTTGAATAAAGTTAGGGCTTAAGTTATTTTGTTATAATTGAGAAATTTATTTGACTTGGATTGTTTTTTTTTTTTTTTTTTAAAACAAGAGAATTGGTTAGTTTCATGAAGTGCAAGAATTGTTTATATATGTAAGGTGAATATTATATATAGTGAAGAAGAACTAAATACGTAGAATCATGTGAATGTTATGCCTAAAAAGAGGATGGTAGGTTTCACTAGCGTATTTTGTGAGATTGAAGTACTCTTGTTAATACTGAATGTTGTAAATCTTTCTAAATATGTTTTGGATGATCTTTGTTGTTGAATGTGAGTTTTGGTTTGCGATATGTGGCAGCCATGCTTACAGTCAACGATGATGAATTCTGGGAAGGAGTATCACCAGTGGAGTTTGGAGAATTGCCTGCCCTTCAAGATGCTGTAACTGTTGTGGGTTATCCAATTGGGGGAGACACCATTTCTGTTACTAGTGGTGTTGTATCACGGATAGAGATCCTATCTTATGTTCATGGGTCGACTGAGCTCTTGGGTCTACAGGTTTTGGGATTACATCTAAGGATGTTGGTAGATTTTTGCCAGCCATCTGAGATATTGTTCTCATATCTGTTTCTGCTCTTATTTTTGCAGATAGATGCTGCTATAAATTCTGGAAATTCTGGTGGGCCTGCCTTTAATGATAAAGGCAACTGTGTAGGCATTGCATTTCAATCTCTTAAGCATGAAGACGTGGAAAATATAGGCTATGTCATACCAACGCCAGTTATCATGCATTTCATCCAGGATTATAAGAAAAATGGGGCATATACAGGTTACCTGGTTACAAGCTTGACATGCTTGTTTACAGATTTTGCTGTTTCTGATTACTGTACCCTTTTTTTCTATGTAATTAAGTTTAATCTTGAAATTGTTATGGTATATGCTGCATTAGCATCTCTTGCACTGAATCTTAGAAACTTTATTTTGACAACATAGGATTCCCTATTCTGGGTGTTGAATGGCAGAAAATGGAAAATCCTGATTTGCGTATGGCAATGGGTATGAAATCTGAACAAAAGGGTGTTCGTATTCGAAGAATTGATCCTACTGCCCCAGAATATGAGATTTTGAAACCATCAGATATCATTCTAAGCTTTGACGGGGTTGATATTGCCAATGATGGAACTGGTAACTGCATATTTCTCATTATCGTGGATTGTATTTGATGTATACATATTTATTAATTTTTTTATGTGCATTTTCATGTCTTACTTTTTGTGTGACAATTGCAATACTTCTAATAGTACTGCTGTGCTCTTTGTGACGTCACTCATTTCTCCCTTGCTTGCTGAATTATCAGTCCCATTTAGGCATGGAGAGCGCATTGGCTTTAGTTATCTTGTCTCTCAAAAGTATACTGGGGATACTGCAGCAGTCAAAGTTCTCCGTGATTCCAAGATTCTTAATTTCAACATGAAACTTTCTACGCATAGAAGGCTTATTCCTTCTCACAACAAAGGGAGGCCTCCATCATATTACATTATTGCAGGATTTGTTTTTTCAACAGTGTCTGTTCCATATCTTCGCTCTGAAGTGTGTATTCTACTCTAATACTGGTGTGCTTTTTTATATAGTGTCTTGGTCTAGAACAATGACTTGAAAGCTGTTGCTCCTTACATATATTCTCTATGCTTTACTGCTACTCTATGATCAGTGTAATGGTGCAAAGTTCATATGCTTGGATCATTGTTGAATATGTGTGGATGATTCTTTCTTTATTCATTCATGATATCCATAACTAATGTTCATTAGTTAGTGTGAAATTTTTTGTTTCATTTCCTTACTATTGTCCACTAATTACTGTCAATTTTTGCATTGCTGCATGAACATATTAGCTAATTGATATTGTATTTTTTTGTGTACAAGTGAAATAAAATTGGTGCTAACTGCTCCAATGTATATGAAAACTCCGTTCCTCCTTTTCATTTATCCAAATCATATATTCTTTTAGATCCTAGATAATAACTTAATTGTATGTCCTTACGATCATCTTGATGTCTTGGCATGCAAATTCTGTACTAACATCACTGCTACTGATTTTTACAGAAAGATCCAAATTATGTAACTGTTTAGAAAAAAATGAGGAAGTTCATGCTTAGTTATTTAAATTACACTATCTGTTATCTCCCAAATGTTTCTATTAGTTGCCATGATTTTGTACAATTATATTAGAGTATGTTTATCTATTACCGAAGTGACAAGTGAGGCTGTAGAAAGCCTTCCATCATATTATTCTGTGGAACGCTTAGTATTACCTGTCTGCTATGTCACATCATCTAACCTTTTTTTTTTCATTCCCTCCTTTTAATATGTGCAATTAGGATATGTGCTGTCGGTTACTGTAGTCTTAATGATAAAACACATAATTTTATTTATGTCTAGATTGTCTCCATCTCGTATGAGTTTTAATATAACTTGTTTACTTATTTTCCATTTTAGACAAGTATGGAATCTGTCTAGGTTTCTTCATGTTTTATCTAAGGAAGAAGTGATTGTTTTCATTCTGCCTTTGCCATTATGACTTCTGTTTTCCATAAAATTTGCTACTTCTTTATTTAAATTTTTTGTTTCTATTAGGATAATTTTACGTCTTGTTTGTGATTGTGAAGGTTTTGAATGTTCTAACATTCTGTAAGTTCTTTTTCCATATATGTGCAGTATGGAAAGGATTATGAATATGAAGCCCCTGTCAAGCTTTTGGACAAACTCTTATATTCAATGCCACAATCGCCAGATGAGCAGCTTGTTGTGGTTTCTCAGGTCTTTTTCCTCTCTTGTCTACTAAGAATATGATAAGGTATTATGTTGTTCCTCTCATTCTAACTGTTTCCTGGACATTTGTGGTAGGTGCTTGTGGCTGATATTAATATTGGATATGAGGAAATTGTTAACACTCAGGTGAGGAATGAAAATACGTCACAACTTCTTTGGTCCTTGTGTTTGATGGCATGTGTCAGTTGTTAAATACTTTCCATGCATTTTGTGAAACTGTGCAGGTTCTTGCATTTAATGGTAAGCCTGTGAAGAATTTGAAGTGTTTGGCAGACATGGTAGAGAACTGTGATGATGAGTTTTTGAAATTTGATCTAGAATATGATCAGGTCCTTCTCTTTCTCTCTCACCCTGTATGTATATGTGGATATGCACATGTTGAGGATGCATAGATGTGTTGCTACTCATATTAATCTGTTGGGTATGCATAGATATAATGCTACTCATTTATTGATGCACATGTTGTATGCAGATAGTGGTCCTGCGCACAAAGACTGCAAAAGCAGCAACCCTGGATGTTCTTACAACCCATTGCATACCTTCAGCTATGTCTGATGATCTCAAGAAATGAGTCTGGATTATAATTTAGGTTCACCAAATTTGCCATTTGTCATAGTTGTCAAAAATCACTGCTAATTTAGTTTTTAGCAAGATTTGGAAAGAGATTCAACTTCTGTGGGGTGGAGGTGCAAGCCATACAAAAAAAAAAATGCTTGGATACACTATGAAGCCTTTGGGGTGTCTCAGACAACACGAGTGTGATAGTAAAGCTCTCCTAAATACAGGTTGAAAAAATTGAATGGATAGCGACTTTTGTTTCTTTGATTCATACATTATTTTTTGGAGAGAGCTCAGCTATTTGTAATATTCATAAGATTATTTAGCGTTTGTTAGAAAAAAAAAATGAATGCAACCAAGAGTGAGAATTCTTCATTCCTCAGTGATGGATTTTCACCCAACATGGGAAAGAATGTTGCGTCTTTTATTAGCATATAGCTTTTTATAGCTAAGGGCTTTCGACTTCTCACCCCCAAATAGTCCGAGCCATGTGCACCAACTAGGTAAACTTGTGAGCAAGCTGTCCATGCTTTCCCAAGTAAAAGTTGAACAGCTTAAGCTTACTACATTGTTTTACACATTTATGTGGCTCTCTAAGAGAGATGCCTTTTGCGAAGAAACCAGTGGTCTGTGACATTTGTACCCTTCACCTTGACTCTCTTCTTCTTTGGACTGTGCCCATATCACACCGTAGAAACCCACAACAATTATGATTGCTCCGATGACACTGCAGAATGAGTGCTTTCAAGGTTAATCATATATTTTCTTCCATAGCTGTTTAATGTGCCTGGAAGTAGTAGAGAGATTGTTACCTTCCAATATGGAGAGTATCACCAAGGAAGATGGCACCCATAAAGGCAGCAATAGAAATCCCCACAGGCTTGAACATGGCAACAAACACAGGTCCTTTTCTTCGTATGCACCATGCTGTTACACCATATGTCACGATATTCCCAAACACTGCCTTTAAAAGAAAAAGAGAGCCAACAGGCTACTGAATTTTCGTAGTAAAGATTTAAGTTAAAGAAATGGTCAAGACTAATCTTGTATCCTTACTGCATATACAACAGAGATGAGCTCAATATCAGGCCTAATTTTCCATGCATCTGGGTTTTTCTCTGCAATCAGTGAAACTATTGTGCACTGAAGGGTGCCAAAGAAGCAGTAGAAGGTGATTAGAGTCATCTCTGATGGATATCCTTTAAGAATTGCTGCCTTCAAATATAGAACGAGCAGATGTTAGATTCATTCTCACAAAAATTATAAATTAGTGAAGAAATACACCAGTTTCTAGCCATGGCATGAAATTGCCTCTTGCCTGAGAAATGTTCAGTATAGCAATTGATAGACTAGCGGTTGCAAGGAAAATGCCTCCAATGACCCAATTATTTGTTGTGGTCACGGCAGCTGAGGAAGATGGTTGAGGATGAGGCACAGTGCCTATTGCAGGACCCTTGTAAAGGGTTACAACCAATGCTCCTAATATTGATACCAAAGTGCCCAAAATTTTTACCTGGCTTCTTAAACTTCTGATATCCACCTTTTCCATCCTAACAAAAACAATCTAAAAAAGGTCAATTGGCAAAATCCCATACAACCACTAACCCTCTATGTTCATCATACATCTTTAATCTTCTCAAAAAAATTGGAGATATTCACAGATATAAGAAAAAGCATTACTCATTTGAGTTCTTTGGATTCAAAAAAACAAAAACTTTGGCCCTTGGAAATTAAAAACAATTTTAATCCACATATATGTACATCTTCGCATACATTCAATCATCTTTTCTAAATTTCAAGCTAATTACAGGGCAAGCACTTTCCCATCTCTCTTCAATGAGTTACAAAGAAAAAAAATATAACCTGAAGACAGCTGCAAGCAAGAAAGTGATTGCTGGTGTTAAGTTGCCCATTGCAGAACCAAGAGTAGGGGAGCTGTAGTTAATACCAGTGCTCACACAATTTTGCATCAAAGTAATCCTACAAAACGCCCAGAGCACAATCAAATTCAAATTCTTCCACCATTTCTTAAATCAATCTCTTAGAGGTAAATACGCATACCCAACAAGACTTAGGAGAAAGACTTTACAAAGGAAAGAAAAGGTCAGTGGAGGTCCCTTTCTCCTACACATAGGATGCCGATCAAACAAAAAATAAATCTGGGTAACTGTTGATTATCAATAATAAGAAGATGGGATTTAGCTACCTGATTATGATAAAATAGTATGGGAGGAGGATGAGAGAAGCAATAACATTTGCGTATACCACAAAGACGAAATGACTCAAGCCTGTAGACATGGCTGCTTTGTTGAGTGTTGTTAGACCAACATCAAAGGTCTCAACAGCCACCATCGCCACAAATGGCAGAAATTCCACCACAAATGACTTCACTCCCATCTCTCTTTCCATCTGAGTCGATGTTAAGGAAAATTTGATCTGCGAATTTCACTATCAGAAGTATTATATTATTCTCATCGTCACACAGAACAGTGAACGGGTACCTTAGACTATTAGATGACTGTTTCCGCTTTCGCGGAAAATTTTCTAACGAAGACAAGCTTCTAAGGATAGAGTTTGGGAACTTACGAGCTGAGGAGCCATAAATATATTGTTCAACCTTCCATCACTATTGGCTGGATGTTCAACCACCATATTTGTTTCCTTCTTTACCCATGGATAAGAGGTCAAAGTGGAAAGGGCAGAACATTTCAAGTAATTTAAGTGAATTACTGGCTCTCACCCAAGGTTTGGGAATGCTATGCTAACTCAGTTTAGTGAAAAGAAAATGCGCCCTGAGTTTTTTTCTTATAATTTGAAAATCTTACCTATACCAATCGATCAATTTTAGCTGATCAGATATGTTTGCTCGGTTTAGTTAAAAAAGAATGTGTTCTGATTTTTTTTGATAATTTGAAAACTTTTATTCATATCAGTCGATTAATCCTAATAGATTGAATAGGTTAAACCCAGGGGTTTATGACTGTTTAGACGTACAACTATAGACCAGATAAATCTATCACCTTGAATGATTTTTACCTTTATTATTAGGTCAAACCATTAGGGTCAAAATCTAAAGATGTGTTCTGAGTCAATATTTATTTATCTAACTATTTTATTTTTATGAAATTATTATTTTACCCCTAAAAGGTGATAAAAAATCTAATGTCTAATAGTCAAAATCATATTGAAATGGTGTATTTAACTAGAACATACCTCTTTAATATTATTTCAAATAACTATTATTTGATATGATTTATAGATTGAAATTACGTCTAATGTATACTATGATTAAATTGACAAATTTTTATATAATGAAGTTGGCAAAAAAAAAAAAAAAAGAAAAAATCAAATATAAGATTAAATGTCAAAATTCATATATAAATGTATGAATAAAAGTTAAGGGTGAAGAAAAGAACCATGGAATACATAAAATAGTCAATTTCTCTTCTTGTGGTGCTTGACATAAATTTATTGAGTTGAACTCATCAATGTTACACTCCATGCTGGACCATTGAGTTTTATAGTCATTTCATATTCTGAAACATTGTCTATAAGGTGTGGTATTTTTTTTTTTTTTTTAAGTGCATCTGTTGATGTCAATTTCCCCGTTATGTTATAAAATTTGAAATCAAATTCACAATATAATGTTAAAATATGTACATGCATTATTAAGGTTTTCTAAAATAAATTTCTAAAATAATAAGATTGAAATGTGAAGCTGCATTTTTTATATGGGCAAAAGTGGAGGATTCTTAGTCATGTTGCTACTCATATTTAGATCAAATGTTGTTGATGTAGATAGTGGTCCTCTGTGACCTTTTTTCTCTTCTTCTTTGGATTGTGCCCGATTCATAGTGTAGAAACCCACGACAATTACGATTGCTCCAATTACAGCGCACAATGATGAGGAAATCATTAAAATTTCACCTTCTGAAGGTGTTAGATTTCTTCTTTTATGGGTCTTTTCAGGTGCTGGAAGCAGTGTTATAAGCAAAGAGATTGTTATCTTCCAACATGGAGTGTATCACCGCAGGAGATGGCACGATGGCACCCATAAAGGCAGCAATAGAAATCCCCACAGGCTTGAACATGGCAGCAAACACAGGTCCCTTCCTTCGTATGCATCATGCTACTACACTGTATGACACCGCATTGCCGAAAACTGCCTTCAAAAGATATTATAGAAAGGAAAAAGAGAGCCTAAGTTACTGATTTTTTATGGAAGATTAAAGATGCAATCAAAGAAGTGGTCAAGACAAGTCTTTTATCCTTACTGCATATATGACAGAGTGAGCCCGATATCGCTTCTAATTTTCCATGCATGTGGATTTCTCTCTGCCGTTAATGAAACTTTTGTATACTGAATGGTGCTAAAGAAGCTGTAGAAGGTGACTAAAGTCATCTCTGATGAATATCCTTTTAAGAATTGCTGCCTTCAAATACAGAATGAACATATGTTAGTTCCATTTCTCGAAGATTATGCCATTAGTTTAGTGAAGAATTACACAAGGCATGGAATTGCCTCTTCCCAGAGAAATGATCAATATAGCAATTGATAGACTAGAAGTTGCAAGGAAAATGCCCCCAATCACCAATCCTTTGTTGCTGTCACAGCAATCGAGGAAGATGCTTGTGGTAGAGGCACAGCGTCTATTGCAGGACCCTTGTAGGTTTACAATCAATGCTCCTGAGATTGATACCACAGTGCCCAAAAGTATGACTTGGCCAATTGAACTTCCCAACTCCAACCTTTCCATCCTTGAACCAACCAAAACTAATAATAAAAATAAAGTCAGATGGCAAAAATCCATACAACCAACCCGAGTATGTTCATCATACATCTTTGATCTCCTAAAAAGAATTGAGATATTCACTAATATAAAAAGGATCTATCACTCATCTCAGTTTTTTCTATCATCATTTCTCGTGCATGTATGTGAATGTTTAAATTGATTCTATAATCATTTCTGAATTTTAACTTAACTACAAGGCAAGAACTTTCCCAGTTCTCTTCGATGAGAGGAAAAAATAAAAGATGAACCTGAAGAGAGCAGCAAGCAAGAAAGTGAAGGCTGGAATTAAGTTGCCCATTGCAGACCCAAGAGTAGGAGAGCTGTTGGTTATACCAGTGCTCACACCATTCTGCGTCAAAGTAATGCTACAAAACACGCAGAGCACAATCCTATTTAAGTTCTTCCACCTTTTCTTAAATCGTCCTCTTTAAGGGAAACACACATACCCCACAAGACAGAGGAGAAAGACTTTACAAAAGAAAGAAAAGGTTAGTGGAGGTCCTTTTCTCCTACACATGAAGATCAAAACTTAGATAAATTTAGGTTTTGTTGATTATGTATGAGGAGGCAATTAGCTACCTGATTATGATAATATAATATGGGAGGAGTATGAGAGATGCAATAACATTTGTATAGACAAAAAAAAAAAACAATGAAATGGCTTAGTCCGTTGGACATGGCTACTTTGCTGGGTGCTGTGAGGCCAACATCGAAGGTCTCAACAGCCACCACCGCTGCAAATGGCAGCAATGCCACTACAAATGGCTTCACTGCCATCAGTCTTTCCCTCTTGCTAGATGCTAAAGAAAATTGGCCTGTAAATTTCAGTATTGGAAGAATTATATTGTTCAAATCACACGAACACTTCACAGTGAGCTTCGACTGTTGGACAGGACGACTTTCTGATTTCATGGAAACTAAACATGAAGAAAAGCTTTTTGATGCAAAATATATGTATAATTACGAGGCATAAATAACAACACTCGAATTACATATATACATTTTTCCATTAAAGTATCTATGGCTGGTCAGTCAGTTGGTCTGCACGATATTCCATCAAGACAATATCTCAAACTACTTAACGAATTGAATTCGTCTGAGGCTTCTTGTTTTTGTTTTTGTTTTTTTTTTTTCCATACAAAGGGTAAAATTAAATATTTTATAAAAGAGTGTGAGATTTGTCTTTTCAATACCTTAACAAAATTTTAATGATAATCTTTAGGCCGACTGAGTTTCCCAACCAAGGTTTGTAGAAGTAAATTTATCACCTTCTAAGTTTGAAAATGCAGTTTTCCTTTTATCATCTTATTTTGTTACTAAAATATGGATTTTAAGTGTGAAGTTAGTAAAAAAACCAAAATACCTTTTAATAGTTAAATTTGTTTTTCCATTTTTCTTCTCCCCTTTTCTCCACCCATCATGTCTAATGTCCTTTGTTCTTCTACTTCACACCCTACTATCCTCCATAACCCTACCGCAATTCTTCCTTCAAATCCTCATCTCAATACTCTCAAACCTTCTCTCTTCCTTTATCTCTAAGCTTTAATATGGAAATCCTCCTTATCAACAACACCATTTTCATTTTCAAGAAAATTCAATATAAAAAATAGGAAAAACAGGTTGTCGAGATTTAAGATCTATTTAAGAAAAACCAAATTTGATTACGTATAAGAAGCAATTATAGCTTCTCAAACTGAAAAGATTGAACTTTAAAATACGAACTAATCAATTGTTGTCATCTATGATAAAGAGAATAACAATGACTTTTTTTTAAAAGTGTTATGTCCTCCCTGTCTTTATTTCTGGCTTCTATTTCTTGTGCTAACAATAATCCTAACGCTGTTTTTTCTATATACTTTAAGCTTGTTTTTTCTCACAATTCACTTGTTTCAGTTCTTGAATTAGATATTTTTGTTTCAAATTTCATTACCAAGTGCAGGGATGATTTATTTGCAGAAGTTTAATACAAATTTTAATGAGCTTAAAACTGGGGCAAGAGGTGGTAAGTTTGACAATAATATTGAGGGTGACAATGAGGAGGATTAAGATAAGAAAACTTGAGACAATAGTTTTGCGAAGAAATTAAAGGATTCATAAAGAACAAGCTTAAAACGAGTTCGTTTTTCGATAGTTTGAGTTCATCATAAGTTTAAGCTTGAACTTTTCATGAGTTTGATTTGTAAAATTCAAATACTAATAAAAATTGTTTAAATTGATTAAAATAATATTATTTTGATTAAAAACATATTGTTTTGATTAATATATATCAAAACGATGTTATTTTGAATATTATAAACATCTGATGAGTTAAATCGAATTAAATTTGAATTTGAGTAAATTAATTTTTATTATCAAAAGTGAATGAGAGGTGGATAAACCTTTTAAACTTATAAGAATGAAAATCGTCATTTCGTCAAAATTCAAGTGGCATATGGTAGGTTAGGATTCACAAACAGTAAGAAATTGGGGTCATTTTGAAAACTTGAGGGAAATTTTTAATATTAGTATCCGGGGTTGTCGTTGATTGTTTTAAAAGTATGAGGGAGGAATGGACTATTTTTATCCACGTAATATCATATTGAAATTTAATTTTTTAATTATTTTCTAATAGTTAAACCATATATTTGCACAACGCGATTCCAAATTGGAATCGACAGGAAGAAGCCCACCAACCTAGGCGGCGAGGAGCTAATCAGGGCCGAAGACTGACAGTGAATAATTTGTGATCAGGTAACGGAGAAGATGGTTGCGGTGGAACCGAGTTTCGAGGACTTATTGGAGGAGAAGAAGCGAGTCAAGAACCCTCTTGTTCCTGTTGGTATATTTTTATTACCGTCTCACTGTTTCTTTTTATTTAATATTTTCCTTATTGGTATTTCTAATATTTTGTTAATCGAAGCTTGTGGACGATGTGGATTTTATTTATTTATTTATTTATGCTTATCTGCAAATTTTGTGCTTGGATTTGGGATCATTACCATTTTGTTACAATTTTTCTTGATGTGAAGGAGAACCAGTTTTACTACAGCCTTTGTAAACATCTCTATGGTTTATTTAGGGGTTAAATAGTTGGCTTTGTTGACAATACACAAAATTTACTTCGTCAGTTTTAGAATTCGTATTAATGATTATTCTCCTGAAGCGCCAGTCAATAATAAAGGAAAAGCTTTAGATTCATAAATTGTTTGTCGTATTCATTGGTTGTGGAAACTGGATGGGTTCACATTGCCTAAGTTGGATCATATGCATTATAAGTGTTTAATTTTTTTCCTCCAAAATGATCCACCACAGCATACATAAGATGAATTCTTAAGATATAATGTTGGTTTAGTGCTGTGTGTATTCAAAGTACTACTTGTAAAAGATGAAATTTCCACTTTTATGCTCTCTTCATGCTTCTCGGAGAAGGCAATGAAAATTTTAGTGGCAATGTGGATTACAGGATGCAATAGATTTTTGTGAGATTGGATCACTTATAATGGAGTTTTGGGTTCTTCATCTGGCACATTATTTGTTGTTTGATTAATGGTTTGCATCAAGCGGATTTTAAGTTGCACCAAATATCCTGAGTTAGTTATGGAGTTTCTTACAAGAAGGCTTCAGCTAGATAGGCTATGAATGATCATAGCAGTTCTGTCAGAACACTGAAATCCATCCTCTCCCTGTTAAATTTAAGCTGAGCTTACCTGAACCTAACCTATTTGGAACCTTCAAAAATTGGATTTTCTTCCAAGCTGATTGTTCAAAGGTCTAGATGTTTTGCATTATATCATGTGCATAATGGTTTTTGTATCTGTTCAAGTGTTTCAATCACTATGGTTGTATCCTTTATCGATTAGTTTGTTGTCGAATGTGGTCTTCTAGTTGCCCGTTTAGTTCCTTTTTGTGCAGGCTCATGATACTCTTTGCAAAGCTTTAGTCCCTTTTTAGCATCCTTCAAATTTTTATTTCACTAATATACATTTCTATGTTTCCTATAATGTCTTGTTAAGTTTGTATTATAATCCCATGCCTGCTTTTGTTACATATTCTTCTGATTGCTAAGATTTTAAGCCTGAAATCTACTCCAGTCTACCCTACCTTGCCATTTATCTTCTGAGTTGATGCCTCCAAGCTGAATCTTATTAGATTGATAGGTCGTATTATATTTAGATCCTAATTATAAGCAATTGAATTTCGTGTTGGGTTGCATTGCTAGCAGATGGTTAAGTTGTCTAAACTAGGTTAGTTCTTATACTTTCATCTCAACTAATGTGGGATAAGACTAAATTGTGGTCTGTTAGTTTTAGAGTAGTTCTATGTATTCAATCTCAGCTTTATTTGATGTATGTATCACAGGTGCACTTATGACAGCAGGAGTGCTCACAGCTGGCTTAATTAGTTTCAGACAAGGTAATTCTCAATTAGGTCAGATGTTAATGAGAGCTAGGGTGGTTGTCCAAGGTGCTACGGTGGCCCTTATGGTTGGCACTGCTTATTACTATGGAGATAATCCATGGAAATCGAGATAGGATAAATCGATTTTGAATTCTTCTAGTTAATTATGTAATTCTCATAATGGTTGAAATTATTTGCTGGAGACCCTGATCCAAGTCAGTTATATTTCAATGTTATTTTTTCAAAATCAAGGTAACACAGTTGCAGCCATCATGTTGTACTCTCAATGGAGGATTTTATGTTATATGCTTATGCTTAAATAAAACAACCATAACAGAGTATCTTTTGTTGATCTATTTTGCAGCTAGTCAGCTAATGTTGAGCTATGTATTTATATGCTATAATTTCCTTTCTTTTGTTCATTGGGAAGATGTGTTTTATATACCTCAGTTTGTCTTCACTAGGTGCCTTAGTTCATAAATTAATGTTTTTTTCGAATTGCATGACTCTAAGAATTGTTAAATTCCTTGCTAAACCCAGTATCCCTACGATTGTTATCCTGAACTAAATTTCTAAAATATTTTTCCATGGCTTCTATGAACTTAGTGTTTTTTACAGTAAGCATTTAGAGACCATATGGACTTATTCGTCATAAAAATCGATGAGACACGGTTGAAACACTCGTTCACAACTCTGCTGAAAACCCAGGAAAGCTTATCGCTTTGGAATTTTCATATCATCATATCAGCATAGTTCTGCTGCTGCATGCAGAAACCTTTAGAGATAAAATAATTTCTGGATTATTCCTCTCTTGGAAGCAACCTCATATTTGAATCGTATCCCTGGAATCTGTGGACCATCACATGATCAATAGAAATATATGATAAGATACTCAACATGCTAGATATAGCTCTGCAGGAAAATGTTTTGCTGTATCTGCTTTGATCAAACATTGCAAATTCTAATCCAGCTTAGCTGTGATGATTGAGGAAATTCATACATTTGAGCCCACCATTACTACCTGATACTTTCAGAGCATTAAACTCTCTTGTCCTTGTGTGGTATACTAATTCAGAGCATTAAACTTTCAAATACTGCGCATTTTGGCATCATTTTTCTTTTTCATAGCTCCATGTTTTAATCATTGCACGGCCATGCAAATCCATTAAAAAATCCGTGTGGGTCTATGTAAATATTGCCCAATTTAATTAAGTTGCATATAATTTAGTCCGGTTGTGAACCAATACATATTTTAAAGAGGCAAAATTTCAATCAAAAATTTTTTATGCTAGGAAAAAAAAAAAAGGAAATTTTATGACGATGGCAATGTCTGCCCTTGCCAATAATGTAAGGACAAGCCAGGCAAGTTGAGGAGAGGATCCAGGCTCATGAGACTGTTCAAATTATGAATGGATGGTCAATATGAATGCATTATCAGACTACAATGAGACCATCAGTCTAGCTTTATTAATTCAGGGCTGAAAGGAGAAATTGTGCCAGCTCTCTCTTACAAAACTGTATCTATGAAAGATTCTTAGCGTTAATGCGGCATCAGACATTATTAGAGAGCGGGAGGGGAGCCGTGCTGATTGATCTCTGTTTCTGTTTTTGTGTTGCCTTTCATGTACACCTGTTATGATTAAAATTTATGAATATATGGTGTGATACTGATATATATGTTCATGGGGCAAGAAGAAGCCTTAATTATATGCATGATTATTGCAATGTAAGTAATACTATTATCTAATAGTTATCTTGATTTTGCTACCTCGTTTAGGAGGACAATTAATTTGATTCATACATATGGGTCCTGCATGTGGACGATTTCAGTTTTCAAACGAGGTATAATGCATAAGCAATGTTGCTCAAGCTGATCATATAATATGGTATCATCCCTTAGTGCTTCCCCATCACTGATGACTTCCAAGAACTAGTTATGAGTCAGCCAAACTCTTCTACGAACGATCCAGAGCTACAGATAGATCTAGAGAACCTCGTTACATGTTCCATTAATATCACAAATTTGCATTGAGCTAGCTCTCTCTGTGTTGTGGCTAATAATCGTTCTGTTTTAGAGAAGCTAGCACCATGTCAGAAAACCTTGGTTGCATCAGGCGTATAGCTTTATATATAGGAAAACTGTTTGCTTGCGGACTTGTATGTAAAACTTTGTCATGTCAGAAATGGAAGTCAAGCTTGTCTTTTCTCAATTTGTATGTGACTTAGATAAACGAAATGTGCACTACATAGACACTGTAAATAAATATCAATGTAGCCAGCACAAGCTAAGTTTTACAGGTTTCTGTGCGTTTTGGCAAGAAAGAGAGAATAAGATCAATCATGTACACATGCCAGTTCATATACAATGATAAGTCAGGGATATGGTATAGACATGCATGTATATTGATATATGTGACTCATGAAAGTACTGGTAAGTTGCCATGAGGAATACATTCAAGAATTAATTGCATGTCTTGCTAGGTAATGCGGTACACTGTTTGGAATATGAGAATTTGGGAGAAAATTTTACCGGGGAGTAATTGAGCAGGATCTATTTGTCACTACGCTCGTCACTTTGTCAGAGAAGAGCAGGGGAGGAAATAATGGAGAAAGAGAGAGAGATATATGCCACAATGTGCTGTATTCTGGTTGCCTCACCTCAGAATATAAGAGGCTGCACTGATATATATAATGTAGACTACTTTGAGCGTAAAGAGAGGAGTTCACTTGATGGACGAGTATTCAATTGATAATAGTCCAGTAGTCGCTACTCATCTCCTTCAGCACACATTGAGAAACTTATGTTGTGAAAACTCGTTGTGGATTTATGCAGTTTTTTGGAGAATATTACCTAGAAATCATCCACCACCGGAGTAAGCTTAAGAATAGAATAATAATTTTAACTATATAGAGGCTGTTTTATTTCTCTTTCCTTTCATTTTTTTTGTTTTTTTTGGTTCAATAGTTGGGATTTTCTTCAAAAGGGAGCTCATAACAGGTATAGAGTGAACAGAAGGAACTGGTAAGTCCTTGATGTTGATTAAAGCTCTTTCACTGAATCCCACTTGATATCTGCGGATTTTTTAATTGTTCTATAATTTATCGTATGGCTGATTAATGTGTCCCAGGATGCTTGCATGGGAGGATGGTTTCTGCAACTTTTTGGCTTCGACAGCTGGGAGCAATCTTCCTGGAAGCTCATCATCGGAGGACAAAAACTGTGATATCCAACTTACAGGACTCCAACCTGAGCTGTTTTTCAAGATGTCGCATGAAATCCACAACTATGGAGAAGGGTAAGGAGAAAATTACCACCATTTTGTTATATGGTTCTTTGCCTTCTCAAGTCAAATTAAAAACTGATCTCTTTAGCAGTTTGATCGGAAAAGTTGCTGCAGATCGTGGTCATAAGAGCGTTTACAGTGAGCAAATCAACTTGTCTGTATGGCAAAACTCTATACACCTGGTAATAAATCAAGTAATCTGCAATTAATGCATGGTTTCTAATCAATATCTTCTTACGTACTTTCATCCGCTGCCCCCATAGAAATATTAATTTCTCATTGAATATATAATATATCTCTTTGCAGCCTCCAAGGACATGGAAGGCTCAGTTTCAGTCTGGAATAAAGGTCCATTGCAAGAATCTTTCTCTATTCTGGTTTATTTGCTTTTATTGTGCAAGCTAACTTAAAGAAACACAATAATAAATGATAGCAATTATTGCATCTTCTCCTGAACCAAACTACTACTGCTTTGATGGTGAAACTGCAGACGATTTCTTTGATAGCAGTGGACGAAGGTGTTCTTCAATTAGGAGCTTTAAGAAAGGTGGACCATTCTCTCTAACATTAACATGATCTAGAAATGTTCTTTGTGCTTCTTTCTTAAATAACCAAATTCATTTTTCATTCATAACATATTTCAGGTCCCAGAAGATCTCATCTATGTTGCTGAAATCCAGAAGAAATTCAAAGATCTCCAGATTATTCCCGGTTTCCTCTTACCACGTCCTTCATCTTCACCTCCATCTCCATCACCGATCCATTCAACTACTTTCCCCTTTCAAGTTACCGCTCCCATCTTCATCCACAATCCATTTCCGATCAAGGCCTTCAATGGTTCTATTATTAGTACACTTCCAGATGATCAGTATTACGAGACATCCCAACCAGTAATCAATAATGCTACTGCTCCCTTGACATCAATCATGGACGATGTCTCCGATTACTTTAATAAACCACCTATGCAGACTTTCTTATCAATGAATAGCCTCGAGAAACTGCTCATGAAGCTCCCCTCGGTAGCACCACCACCGTCATCTAAGTCTTTGCCTCCCTTCCGCGATGAATCATTGCCTTGGTTTTCACCCTCTCAATACCCACTGATGGGAATGGATCAGGAGAAGGCAAAAGATCATCAGATGATTCAGATTCATCATGAACAGAGAACTTGTCCTTAATAAGCTTGCTTCAACTAATGTAATTAAATCTCTAATTCAAGATATTGCTTACCTAATTTCTGCTTTCAGTCGCAATGTTTATGTTTAAATCTTAATGATCTAATAAGCACTAAAGATCAATAACATATTGAATGAAAATATGACTTGCAACCAAAAATGGGAGTTCAAATCCTAGCTGTAAGGATTCGAGGATTACGAGGACAGAAATTGTCATGATCCGAAAAGACTAACTAGTAGCTAACATGTGCAATTAAAAGCTGCCATAGATTTTTGTGCATTCCTGTATCAAAACTCGAACCCCACACAGAGTCACCACTTACTGCACAAGTTTGGCCCCCATTCCTTGGGAAATAGGACTAATTAGCTAGACAGCTTTATCATACAAATTTCTCTCCCACATGCAGTCTCCTTTCTTTTATTAAGCCTTTATCGCAGGAGTGATTAATAGCCTTGTTAGAACCGTCTCTTTTGATACATTTGTCGATGGGTTCGGGGCGTCCAACCAGGAATGTGGAAGAAAGGAGAAGGGAAGGAGAGGTGAGTGAAGGAGGGGTTCATGAAACGAAGATGGAAAAGCTTTGTCCCACGTCGACTGTAGATACGGCATCTTGATCAACTTGTCGTTCATGCATCTTTTATTTGAGGAAGCAAGTTTATGTCCTGGAAAGCTATTCTCAAACTGCACCAATCATGACCATTTTCATAGTGATCTTCAGGCTTTTTTTTTTTTTTTTCAAGATTTTTAACATTTAATATATGTTGTAGCATCCACTACAGTGGCCTGTGAAAGTTTCACCATTGTCAACTGTTTTGTGAATGATCATATGTTTCGGAGTTTGCATTTCTGGCACATATATCAATGAAGTCTATCACTTAATTAATATGTCCATTATGAAGATTTGTTTTTTTTTTTATTTAATTTCAGGCCTGATCTTCCATCACTTATGTCCGCGTCTTTTTATGTGATAAACATTCATAATAACTAGTGATTATTAGAAATAAATTGTATTAGAAAACCTAAACACAGAATAAAATATTATGTTACTATTTATACTCAGGTCTATTTAGATTTCAGAGAGGAAAAGAAAATCATTCGTGTCTCCTGGATGGCCATGTACATGAAATCAATGAAATCACCAATACTTTTACAACTTCTAAATGCCACCTTTTTTAAAAGGATAAAATTAGTAAAAATTAAATCTATGAACTTCTTAAAGTTTAAATTTTGAGTTGTAATCTCTGCTGAAAGTGGAACGAATTAGTAAACCTCTCTTTCCCTTTGACTAAATTCAAAACAACACCTAAAAGGAGAGTTAGAGGCATCTACTTACCATATTACATTATCAGCTTATCTTTTCCCTATATAACTAAATAATGATATAACTAAATAATGATATCTTATTTGTGTATAAAATAAAAAAAGGGTTTAAAATTTTTTATTTTAAGATAAAAAATGTAATGTCTAAGAAAGACCGTTATTTCTTATGTCTTATAAACTTAAAAGATCAAACGAAGATTAGAAACTAAATATAATTTTATATAACTATCGATATTCTGTCAAAATTATTTTAAAAATGTAAATAACATAATTTTGACATAAACTCTAAGTAATGGATCAAATTTATACTTGCCAATAAATTGTATTAGGATATAAATTTTATATGTATTTGAGAAATTATATTAATCGACACAATAAAGTTATTAGAAATAATCAAAATCAAATAATAAGTTTTAAATTTTAGTTCAATCTGACTAAAACACACCATTAGTTGAATTTAGATTAATTTAATTGAAATATTTAATTAGACAAAATAGGGAGACCTATGTTGGCCTAATCCAATAGATACCCTCATTAGACAATTTTTCTCTTCGTACAACATATCTTTTTAGCTAAAATCATGCATATATATATATATATATGCAAGCTTAAAAAGGAAACTCTTATCTTCTGGTTGCAACATATGGATCCAAATGAAAAATGGATTAATTAAAACGTAAATGCTCTTCAATCAACGATAAACATCACGACAACAACCCATGTCTAGAATAGAAGTTAAAGAGTATTATATTAAATAGGAAAACATGATGATGATGATGATGGAAAACTCTCATGAAGCACATGAGATTTGGTGAAAATACAGAGGAGTGAATGCTGTTTAGTACAGAATGCTGTTACACGTTCATTCTGCCGGATATGAGTCTCTTGATGTGTTTTCCACATGTGTGCATTAAGATGGCATCCATGAATGAATTCAGGAACATATCCTTTCATTTACCTCCCAATATTTGTGTGAGCCTCCGTCTCTGGAAAGTAGAATTCCTGTTGTTCCTGATGTTTGAATTGGAAACTCACATTTTCTCCGTTGTTTATGCAAGTAACTTGCAAGGAGATTAAGCAATTATTTATACTTTTTCAATCAACTGTTCCAATGGAACCTACTCTGAATTGTGATAGATCGTTTTAAATTTCAGGGTGGAGTCCAATTGGCTGTTCTTCAAATCTTATAATTATTATTTCTTAAAGTTTCCTTTCGTTATATGAATGTGATGCATGCAGGCCTTTATGAAGGTGGAGTTTGGAAATATCCATGCTGAGCTTCCTTGTGCTTATCCGTACAAGTCTCCTTCTATTGGGTTTGTGAACGAGGTATACCACCCAAATGTTGAGATGTGAGCAGCTCTCTACTTGCAGAAGCAAATTATCTTCTTATTTTTTTCATCTTTGAACTACTGTGAATACGTAGTTGACTTAGTCCTGATAAACAGAGGTGTAGGTACCGAAACAGAATATGTCATATGTTAAGAATTTGAAACTGTTCTGATCAGTTTGAAGAAGGTGATTACTTTAATTTATTTTATATCTTTCGATGATCCCGCTGACTCCTTTATATTTTTTTTAACACAGGTCTGGTTCTGTATGCTTGGATGTTATCAGCAAATCATAAAGCACAGTGTTTGGTAAATGTTTCTTGGGTTATGTAGTTTAGATTGTCCACTTTCTTATACACACGGAAATTTATTTTATTTGCCTAAACTATCGTACACATATATTGGTGTTTTGCGGTATAGGTCTTCGCTCCTTTCACATGAAACTGTAAACCCGTATTGCTTTCGGTTTTTTACTAGGATTTTTCACATGTATGCCACTGTTTCTGTTGCTGCAGCTTATTGAACATCTTTGAAGTTTTTCTTCCACAACTCCTCCTTTATCCAAATCCTTCAGACCCACTCAATGGTGATGCAGCTGCACTTGATGAAGGATCGGAAACACTATGATTAAGAAGTGATACGTGAAACTTTTTTTTTCTTGCAAATGAAATAATTTAACAAACAAAAAGGACGAGCCTGAAACAACACAAGAATAACTAACAAACTCAAACAAATTCCTTGTGGTTAGAATGGATCCAGTTTTCCTCAATTATTTTGTATCCTATAGTTCAACAACTTAAGAAATATGATGATACTGTAACTTTAATGATGGTACACTAGTGCCTCAGCAACGGCCCAGAGAGATCAACACTCCCTAAATATAAGTTTAATATCGTGCAGCCATTAATATCAGGATTCAAATAATTCCACGCAGTAAATGGGGACATCCAACCTGCATTTTTCATATCATTGAGTGGTTTTGAGACCAGAAGAACAATATATATTGCTCAGTTTCAGAAGTATATTGTTGCATCTTTGGGCATATGTGGCAATCTTAACTCTTGGTGGAAATATAAAACTGTGAGCGATATGCAAAGGAGAATATCGCAAACTCTCACAGCTGAAGACGAGACTGATAAGGTTATTTCCAAAGACGAAGTGCTTTGACTGCTGATGATATTGCAGGCCATGCAGATCTATAATGACCTGTGAGACTTGCCATCTTGTATTGATCTACTTGATTGAGCAGCAATGTATCCGTATAACCATCCCATCTGTACAAAATATATTATAGTTTTACAATGTAATACCTAAGGGATGTAAGAGTTGTTGCCTACCATAAAGAATGCGTTGAATTCAATTATTTTATGGGTTAAATTCTGCGGCGACATTATTTTTCCGTCTGCTATTGCCATCTGCATTTTCTGTTACTATTGATATAATACATTATTTTATGTGCACAATCCCTTGAAAGTAGAAGGTTATAGTTGATTAAAGCACAAAAGCACTAGCCTAATCAAGGAGCACAATCTAAATGAAAATATATTTCTTTCCAACGAATTGTATTTTTATCTTCCAAATTGAAATTAAGTGTTGTTTGCCTATTGCAAATCAGTTGGGAACCATATCTTTAATGTTTAGATTTAAACTTTTGAATATTCAAAAATCTTATATAAGTTACATATTTCAATCTGTATTTCTGTTATTCTGAAATTAGCGATTTGCCTTGCTTCTCTTGAGGTTTTATCTTGTGTGAACTGAAATAAGATTACCAATCCAGTTGATTGAAGTTAATTTCAAGATGTCCTTTTCGCAGGAAATGGATGCTCCATTTGTATCATATGTAGACAAGGATTAGTGAACCATTCACAAGAGAATCAGAATTTTGAGAAACCAATTTGACTGCGACACAATATTTGAAATTTCTGACTATTTCAGTCTGCCGGCTTCCAGATTCTGCAATGTTGATTTAGCCCATTGATCTGATCTTAAGTCCTTGGAGTCCTCCACAATTAGAAGCTACAAGCCACCTTTGTGAATTCAGCCAATTGGCAGTTAGCTACGACTTATTATTTGTTTCTTTCCTAGCCACTCTAGCTTCATTAAGGAGAATGCAAACTGTAGTGCCATTTTGCAAACACTCCACTTCTCAATCAAGAATGGATCGAATTTTCATCCGGGCACTGCTAATTTTGATCTTTCTTCTTTTCCCAGTTGCAAATTCTGAATTAAAAGAAGTGAAGGAAGCGCTAGTCCTGTTCATGGAGAAACTTTCACCAGGTAATGCCACAAGAGTTCAAAACTGGGGTTGGAACACAAGTTCGGACCCCTGTAGTGACAAATGGGTGGGCGTATCTTGTGATGATACTACGCAGCAGTTTGTTAAAAGAATTGTTCTTGAAGGATTTAATCTCAGTGGCATTCTTGATTCGAGTTCTGTCTGTATGGCAAAATCTCTTGCAGTCTTGAGCCTGAAAGGCAACAATATTTCTGGAAACTTACCAGAAGACATTTCGAGTTGCAAACAATTGACTCACCTCTATTTAACTGGGAACCAATTCTCCGGAAACCTTCCAGATTCTCTATCACAGTTAAGTAATTTGAAAAGGATTGAAATAGCCAACAATAACTTCTCTGGCGAGCTTCCTGATGTAGCCCGTATTTCAGGCCTCATAACTTTCTATGTTGAGAATAATCAGCTTAGTGGAGGAATACCCGATTTTGATTTTCTCAATCTTCAGGATTTCAATGTCTCCAACAACAACTTCAGTGGTCCAATCCCTGATGTCAAAGGGCGGTTCTATGCTGACAGCTTTTCAGGTAATCCTGGATTATGTGGAAAGCCACTATCAAATGTTTGCCCACCAACTTCCCCACCAGAGAAGAAGTCAAAAGGTTCAACTAATGAGTTTCTTATATACTTGGGCTACATTATCATTGGTCTGCTTGCTTTGCTCTTCATTGCCTTGAGATTAGTTAGGAAAAAGAAGCCAAAAGCAAAGAAGACCGATACTGCAAGGAAGGGAGTAGCACAGGATATTGGAACCAATAAGCCTAGTAGTACTTCAAGTGGATCAAAGACTGGTGAGAATAGATCAGAGTATTCCATTACATCTGCCGAAGGTGGAATTGCCACATCATCGCTTGTAGTTTTTTCGAGTCCTGCAGTGGAGGGATTGACATTTGAAGAATTGCTTCAAGCTCCAGCTGAATTGCTTGGAAAGGGAAAGCATGGAAGTCTCTACAAGGTCATGCTTGACAGCGGGGCCATCATGGCTGTGAAAAGGTTGAAAAATTGGGACATTTCAAGCGAAGACTTCAAGAGAAGAATGGAAAAGATAGACCAAGTGAAGCATCCAAATGTATTGCCCCCAGTGGCATATTATTGTTCTAATCAAGAGAAGCTCTTGGTTTACGAATATCAGCCAAATGGAAGTCTCTTCAAGCTTCTTCATGGTAAAACTTCTCTTTCTATGCATATGTTTCTCATTTTTTGAAGGATTTTGGCGTTGTTGTGACATCGTGAAAATTGGAATTAGATTAAGTAGGGATGAACCATTTGAAAAGTCTTCACAAAATTATATGCAAAAACAAACTTCAACTTGAAATGAACTGGGAATTTTGTTCAGTTTCTACGCTGCTTAGAATGCAGCTGGTATAAGTTAAAAGCTGATCCTCTTATTGGCTCCTGATTACATGAATCCCTGCTTTGCTGTCCTTATAAATTAGCATCACTCTCATCAATATAGAACAATAAAATCTAGCTGTAATCAAATATTACTCATATGACCATGCATTATTGTTGATTGCTGTATTCAGAATCCCAAAATGACCGATCATTTGACTGGGGGAGCAGACTAGGAGTTGCAGGTGGAATTGCACAATCTCTGGCATTCATGCACGAAAAACTTCATGAAGTTGGAATTGCTCATGGTAACCTAAAATCCACCAACATTTTGTTCAACAAGAACATGGATTCATGTGTGAGCGAATATGGCCTAATGGTAATTGAGAATCATGACCAGTCATTCCCTGCTCAATCCAGCAGCTTCAGGAGCGATGTCTATGGTTTCGGTGTGATTCTTCTTGAGCTTCTAACAGGGAAGTTAGTCGAGAATAGCGGTTTTGATTTGGCTGAATGGGTACACTCAGTGGTTAGAGAGGAATGGACTGTTGAAGTTTTCGACAAAGCCTTGATTTTAGAAGGTGCAAATGAAGAGAGGATGGTGAACTTGTTACAAGTAGCATTGAAGTGCATAAATCCTTCTCCAAATGAAAGGCCAAGTTTAAATCAGATTGCTGCAATTATCAATGAAATACACGAGGAAGAAGGGAGATCCATTGGCTCGGAACCATGATTAGCCAAGCAAATGACTGCAGCAACATGTTTGATGTGAAATAATTTGAGGGGAAATGCCTGTTAATAAGTATCATAAAAGATAATTAGTTTTTAAAGTTGTAGTACTTAATTGATTGAGAAACAATTCTTGCTTCAAAATTCATTATTGCATAATTGTAATTTATTCATATATTCAACAATTTTCAATATTTCATTCATTGTCTTGTTTTACTGCGGTCGATTTGTTGGCCATTTAATGAATCTATGGCTTGATTACTAGCCTGTTTATGGCAGAATATGCAGAATTACTATGCAGGTCAGTTGATAGAGAGCTCCTCTTAAAAGTTATGCATATACATATATATATATACACACACACATGATTCCAAGAGCTTGTCCAAGTACAAAGAAGAAATATCAAAAAGCTAAGAAGAAACAGTATAAATCACCGAGGACTTTTAAATCAACATCAGGAAAAATTGTCAACCATTCTAGATCATGGAATTGAGTTATGACGAGCTCTCTTTAATGGGCATAATCATTTATGCATTTAGGTGGCATGCGTTAAAGAAAAAGCTATAGCACATACGAGTCAAGAGACCCACCACCATGAAGTTTTGTCTTTTGATATGTCTCTTGTATCATCATAGCTAACATGTTTAATTTAATAATTAATCCATGGTCTTATGCCCCATAATAGTAGATTACTCCCTCCTAATAACATCATTAATGACATGAACTTGCATCAAATCTAGATGAATTATTGTTTCTTGATCATCATTGATCATAGCCTCTCTTATGTTGGAAGAATCAGAATCAATACACTGCTTTTCTGCCAAGATTGATGGAAATTAGTTTGCCGTGATTAGAAGGCAATCACACAGAAAAATCAATGTAAGTATTTATAAATGTTGACAATTCTGATAAATAAAGCAGTCTCATGGAACTGTGGTGGTAGCCCTTTTAATCATTCCCCATCTTCCTTGCAGTCTCCTCATTCTTGCTCAACTTTTTCTTGAGGTATCTAAACCTTGATAAGTGTGGCAAGAAAGGACAACAAATAGTCTTTGAGGCTTGTTTGGATAAAAGGGTGGCCGCATAATCTTTTGAAACACCTCTTATGGTTATGGAATCATGTAGCCACTGCCACTATTTCTCAACGTTTCCTTCATTTATTTTGTTCAAGAAAAGTTAACACAAAAGCATCTTATCTAAGGCTCCTGTTGCACAAACAAATTTCAAAATAAACCTCCATCCATCGCCAACCAAGCTCATTAGTTTTTAGAGCTGTCATCAGTTTTTCACTTGTAGTCTCTTAGAACAATCTTCTGCCTTTCAGTCGATAGTATCATTTTCATGTTCATTACATTATTTGAAGAAAATTGAATCTTTTTTCCTTCTTATTTTTTCATCCCCTGTTCCACTCATAGAATATATTCTTATCTCGATCTCTCACTCCTTTATTTCTTACAAATTCCGGGCCAGAAAGAGTTTCTGATAAGAGTCTTGGTTTTAGGCCATTAGCTACAATGTTTCGAGTTCTGCATGAAACGAAACATAAAGACGGTTTTTTTATATATTCACCTCCTCAGCCATCATCTTCTTCTTCATTATCAAGTCCAGACAGTGCTGTCAAGTATGAAAATGAATCAACCCAATCATCATCTCTTGGCAGACTCAGTCCGGTAATTCTTTTTATTATTGTAACTCTAGCTGTTGTTTTCTTCGTTTCTGGTCTTCTCCATTTGCTTGTCAGATATCTCATAAAGAGACTGTCGCCTTTACCAATTCATCGATCCAATAATCAACACCCAGAAACCCCTCGTGCTTTTCAAAGACAGCTTCAACATCTTTTCAGGCTACATGACTCAGGTCTAGACCAAGCTTCAATAGATGCGCTACCTGTATTCTATTACAAAGATATAACGGGCTTGAAGGAGCCATTTGATTGCGCCGTCTGTCTATGTGAATTATCAGACCACGACAAGCTGAGGTTGCTTCCGAGGTGTAGTCATGCTTTTCACATCACTTGTATAGATACATGGCTCCTCTCGAACTCCACATGCCCTCTTTGTAGAGGGAGCCTTTTGAACTCTGCTCCTCCTACGGAGAACCCAGTTTGCAGTTTTGACGTTTTGAGGGAGATAACAAACGGGTTCTCGATTGAGGTAGAGAATGGATTTGCTTGTCATCAGAGTCCAGCAATTACAGAAGAAACCACTGGCCCGAAAAGGGTTTTTTCCATTAGACTTGGTAAGTTTAGAAGCACGAACGAAGAAAGCAAAGAGAGCGGGACAGGAGAGATAAGCAGCTGTAATTTGGATGCAAGAAGATGCTACTCAATGGGAACATACCAGTACGTGGTTGGTGATTCAGATTTGCAAGTGACGTTGTCCCATGACAGCGATGGTACCAGTAGTGATGTAAAGCCTATCAAAGAGAAAGAAGAGCATGGAAATTCTCTAGTTGACGCTGAAACAGACGGGAAGAAAATCAGTAGTAAGAGTAGAGGCGAAAGCTTCTCCGTTTCCAAAACATGGCTTTGGTCCAAGAGGAGCAAGCTGCCGACTTCCTCGAGCACACATATGGAAATTCCTCCTTATCTCTCTTACCATAAGTTCTCCAATGAAATATAGCTCGAATGGGATAATTTCGGCGAAGGTAGTACAATAGAACAGTGCCTATTATTTCCAGATGAATCAATAAAACACACAGTTGATATCCTTTCACAGAGAAAAAAAAAAAAAAAAAAAAAGAAACCATATTTGTAGTACACTCATGTATTTCTTCTGACTTCCATGAGAGACATGATGAGTTTGTCTCTGTAAGATTTAGAATTGGAATCCCCTGCATATGTACTTCCCTGCTTCAAAAGCAAGAACTGCTTTCTTCGTGGCTCTTAAAAGCATTTGCATAATCGTGAATAATTTTATTTAGAATCTAAAGGCGTTGGTGATCTTGAACTCAGTTTAACCCATTTTGGAATCCACATAAACCACACTCACCACGTTCTCATCATAATATATCTGAGTCTCATCGTCAATATTAGATTTTTTTGCAAAAAAAGGGAAAAATGTTAGGCCATTGCTCACCTTCATATTTTGTTGTTTTAGGTGTTTAAGATTTATTTACGTAAACATTAAATGTTAAGATCTCATGAACATGCAATTGAAAATTTTCAATTCTAGGGTTTATTTGTAAAATAGATTAAATTGATTATAAATTTCTGGAATTGTGTAAATATAATTCTTATAGAAGAGAGTTAGGACCAAATAATATAGAAATCTAGCATGAAATTCACTGATTTTTCGCAAAATTTAAACCATAGTAGTGGCAAATGAAATTTTACATAATTACATAAATTTCGGATTAAATGATAATTAACACATAATTAAGCATACGTGATTACGATAGATAACTTAATTGTTAAATTCTATATTGTATAACAAAATATAGATAACCATAGATCGATAAACCCTTTCACAAGAGTATAAATTAAAAATTTTTAATATGACACTCTCTTGTTATATATAATACAATATCAATAAGCCCTAGTATCGTATATGGTTAAATTTCAATAAACACTCCCCAATGGGTTGAGGGCATTTTTTCATTTGATTATGATTTTTTATTATATTCATTAAATCGATGTATAATTTCATATATAATCTCTTATTCAAAATCTTAAATTAGTCAAATGACTTAATCCTATTTAAGATTTTTCTGAATGATAAAATTTCATCTATTAATTTTTTTTAAATTTAAACATATGTATATAATATTTTTTTTATTTAATTATGTCGATTTTATGAAATGATTGAAATAATTTTAATTAAAAAATATGAAATAATATTAAAATATTAAAATAAGATTAAATTATTAAATGTTAAATAATTTTAAAAATAATAATTATTATTATTATTATCATTATCAAAAATCGAATCAGATAATTAATAATGACCATTTAATTTATAAGTTGATTGAATCTAATCATTTTGTGAGTTTAAGATAATTAGATTTTATTATTTAATAATTATGAATCGATCAAATTTAACTATTTTTATTATCGTTAATGGTTAATAATTGACAAAAAAAATTGATAAAACCATTATATTTTAACATTAATAATGTTGAAGATAGTTCGGTAAAATGGTTTTTAAACTCTTTAATTTAACCGACAAACAGTAAAGTTTAGGTGGGATTGAGAGGCTTGGCCTTTCAGGTTAACCAAGCAATACTTTGCTCCGAAGACCTAAAAGAGCACAACCAGTTGCTGTCGTGCGTTTCAGCAAAAGGTCAGTGACGAGTCACTCCAGATTCACAATGGGTGTTTTGGTAGAGAGACCCACAGTGTGGGTCTCAAACATTCCCCAATCCATCATAGCCGAGGACCTCCTCCATTACCTCGAGACCCGACTCGGTCAAGACTCGGTTTTCGCTATCGAGATACAAACTGAACGCAAAAACTGGAAGTCCCGCGGCGTTGGTCGTGTGCAATTCACTTCCTTGGATTTTAAAACCAAAGCTCTAAACCTCTCTCTGGGTCAAGCCCTAGTCTTTAAGTCTCATTGTCTCGAAATCTCTGAAACTTATGCCGACATCATTGCCAGGCCCGTCAAGGACCGATTCAGAGTTGAGGGTAGTATTTTGCATGTGGGCTTTATGAGAAAAGAGGAGAGGTTGTGTGTATTGGAGAGTTGGGAAGGTGTGAGAGGGTGGCTGATGCCCGAGAGAAGCATGGTGGAGTTTTGGGTATGGCAAAAGGACAAGCGAGAGTGCGACGAATGTTGTTATAAGATTGAGATTTCGTTTGAAGATATTTTGGAGACTGTTGCGTGTTGTTTGGATGGGGAAGTGAACGGGATTCTTCTCCAGGTATGTTATTCGTTCTTCTTTCTTATGTGTATTTTGATGTTCTGATATACAAACCAGAAAATAATAGAAGGATAGAAGAACAGAGGAAGGAGAAAAAAGGAGAATTTATAGGGGAAAAGAAATCCTTTTGTCTTCATTATTCCGTCCTCTTCACCCCAATGGTCAAGTCTAAAATATCTACTTTTTAGAATAATTATAATGTAAATAGGATAATGCAAAAATATAAAAAACAAGATTACCGGCGACACAGTTTAGTTGCCACGATGCAACAATACCCCCTACTCGAACTTCCTTGCCCACAGGGAAGAATTCTGGAAAACGAAACTCCATATGTTCTGTAAATTCCCAAGTGGCCTCAGCTGGTGTTTCTCTCTCCAGTGAACCAAGAACTGAATGGCAGGCTTGTTATGACGCCTAACCATTCTGTGATCCAAAATCAATTAAGGGTACAAGACATCAGTTGTTGACACTTGAGGCAAGTCTGAAGGAGCAGATACCTTGGCATAAGCTGGTTTAAGCTGTGAGACATGAAAGACATGAATTTGAGCAGCCTCTGGTAGTGAAAGTTTTAAGCAACCTTCCCAATCACATCTGTCACCTGAAAAGTCCAAAGTATTTAGGCTGTAATTTTTTATTCTCAGTATGCACACTGGTCTGTCTATAGGGATGCATCTTGATATAAACAAAATCACCAGTGGAAAATTGTCAATTAGACCTCTTTTTGTCAGGTAATTGTTTCATACAATGTTGGGCCTTCTCAAGATGATGTTTTAACAATAGTATGGTGGATTCTCTATCTTGCAATAATAGATCAATAGCCTCAACTTTAGAATCATTTGGGAAATAAGGAATGTGGAGAGGAGGGACATATCCATATAAAGCTTCAAATGGAGACATATGTATGGTGGAGTGACAGGAGGCAATGGGAGCCACTGAAACCATGTATGAGGATGAGGAAGCTTCCCTAACTTACACATCAAATACGTCTCTAAAGATCTGTTGACAACCTCAGTCTCCATCAATCTGAGGATGATATGCAGTTGAAAGTTGGATTTTGACACCTTGTAACTGAAATAATTCCTTCCAAAACTTGCTAACAAATAGGGTTCTTTGATCACCAGTGATAGTAGTAGGCAAGCCATGAAGTTCGAAAATACGATCAAAGAATAATTGAGCAACATTATGATCAGAAAATGACTGCACTAACCCAAGAAATGTGCATACTTAGTGAGTCTATTGACAGCTACAAAAATCAATGTTCAACCTTGTGACTTGGGCAACCCCTCAATAAAATCCATTGTAATATCTGTAAATATACAGCAGTTAGTGGTTGCAACAAGCTTGGAGTGGCAATGTTTTTAGGTTTGAATTGCTGACACGTGGGACAGTTACGAATAAAGTTCATCTCTTCGTCCTTCCAATATACAACAGCTGAGAGCTTCTTGATTGTAGATAGACTCCAAAATGCCCACCAATTGTAGAATCAAGAAACAAGGACATCATCTGGTGTCTTAATTGATCATCCTTCCTTGCCTAGAACCAACTTCCCTTTTCTACGAAGCTTGTTATGGGACCAAGTCCACTGATTATGATTAGTAAAGTTTTGTTCCTTGGTTGTAATGATGACTTGCAAGGAACCATCATTTTGCCATGAAGCTTCAATTTTCTGTAACAATTCATCAAATAGCAAGAGGAACTCAGAATTTGGAATGCAAGAAAGAGCCATGTTGAAGGATTAGTGCTCTGATACCAAATGATAGACAAACCAGAAAATAATAGAAGAATAGAAGAACAGAGGAAGGAGAAAGAAGGAAGATTTTTAGGGGAAAAGAAATCCTTTTGTATTCATCCTTCAATCTTCTTCACCTCAATGCTTAAGTCTAAAGTATATTTTCCTTCCTTACCGCTGTAACAGATAAGGAAGTCAAAGTTTCTAGAATAATTATAACTTAAGTAGGATAATGCAACAGTTTAAAAAAAATATTACAAAACAACACAATTTTGTTGCCGTGACGCAAAATGTTTCCATGTATTCAATGTTTATTTTGGGAATGTGGAAGGAAATAGTTAGAAATAAGGTTGCCTTACTCCGATGTTGCTTTGTTTTCTTGGTCTATTGTCATAATATTAATTAAGATCCAAGAGCACTGAATTGTCCCAATCATCTTACTTCATGTTTTCTGAAACAGTTGAGGCAAGCTACTTGACTGTTTTGTTTCCATATTGTTTATAGATCAAAAGTTTGAAGGATCAATTTAAAAAAAAAAAAAATACTATTGCAAATGGGTCAAATACAAATGTTGTAAGTCTATATAAGAGTTATCTTCAATTTTTTTTTGAAGAATTTCTATCTTTCTTTGATTTAGTTTTCTGGTAATTGACCAAACTCTTGGCTGTGTCATTCATTTTAGGATGTATGTGTGTAAATTTTGGAAACTATTATTTGTTTTTTCTGATATTACTTTTCATCTTACCTGGTTTATGGCATTAGAATGCTTTTTTAATTTGTTAATCTATACTGCTTCAGCTAAAGTACGGGCCAAAGATCTATCAGAAAATTTCTGGACCTAAGATAGCAACAAAATTCCGTAGGGACCGATATCACATCTGCAAGGAAGATTTTGACTTTCTCTGGGTTCGCACAACAGACTTCTCTGTTGTGAAGTCAATTGGACAATCAACTTCTTTTTGCTGGGAAATTAAAGATGAATTATTGATGTCAGATCTTTTCTCAAGTTTTCCATATTTAAAAGAAGACAAGAAACAACTAATTTTGGAGGATGGAGAAGAGTTCTCTTCTACTTCTGAAACAGTTCCCCTTGTAAATTGTGGACCAGTTTCTAATATAGCATATGAAGTCCTTTTCCAGCTTAATTCACTTGTTCATACTCATAAAATAAGTCTTGCTGCAGCAGATGGTGAATTGATTGAGAGACTCAGTGATTTAGCTGTGGAGAATGCATTAATGATTCTACAGAAGTTGCGGAAGTTGAAGTCAACTTGCTATGATCCTGTTTCATTCGTAAAAATTCAATCACATGTCTTAGGGAGAAATCATAAGAGCATTCCGTTGTCATCTAACAAAGGGTTGATAGATCGTAACATAATGGTCTGTTATAGGGCCTTAGTTACTCCTTTGAAAGTTTATTGTTTGGGTCCTGAGCTTGAACATTCTAATTATGTTGTAAGGAACTTTGCAGAATATGCCTCAGATTTTATGAGAGTTACTTTGGTTGAAGAAGATTGGAGTAAGCTTCCCATGAATGCCCTTTCGACAAGCATTGAACAAGGTATATTTGCTAAACCTTACAGAACTAAAATATACTATAGAATACTGTCTATTCTTCGAGATGGAATTTTTATTGGGGATAAAAGATATGAGTTTCTGGCTTTCTCAGCTAGTCAATTACGATCAAATTCTGTTTGGTTGTTTGCTTCTAATGACAAGGTGAAAGCAGAAGATATCAGAGAATGGATGGGATGCTTCAATAAGATTCGAAGTGTGTCAAAATGTGCAGCAAGGATGGGTCAATTGTTCAGTGCTTCTATGCAAACTCTCCATGTTCCTGCACAAGACGTAGAAATCATTCCTGATATTGAAACTTCTTCTGATGGCATTAGCTACTGCTTCTCAGATGGTATTGGGAAAATTTCTCAATCTTTTTCTAGGTCAGTGGCTCAAAAATGTGGACTGAGTGAGACTCCTTCAGCCTTTCAAATTCGATATGGTGGCTACAAAGGTGTGATTGCTGTTGACCGTAAGTCCTACCGGAAGCTGTCTTTGCGTAGTAGTATGCTTAAGTTTGAATCAGATAACAGGATGCTTAATGTCACTAGATGGAGTGACTCTATGCCTTGCTTTCTAAATCGAGAGATTATTATCCTCTTGTCTACCTTGGGAATTAAGGACGAAGTGCTTGAAACAATGCAACAGGAACAATTGCATCTGCTGGGCAAAATGTTGACAAATAGAGAAGCAGCTTTGGATGTTTTACTGAAGTTGAGTGGGGCTAACTCCAAAAGTATTCTGGTAAAGATGTTGCTTCAAGGTTATGAGCCCAATATTGAACCATACCTCTCAATGATGCTTCAAGCACATCATGAGAATCAGTTGTCTGAGTTAAAAAGCAGATGCAGAATCTTTGTTCCAAAGGGTCGGCTCTTGATTGGTTGCTTGGATGAGACTGGTTTATTAAATTATGGCCAAGTTTATATCCGTGTCACCATGACAGAAGCAGAGCTAAAAGGCAAGGATCAAAGTTTCTTCCGCAAGGTGGATGAGAAAACATCCATAGTTTTGGGGAAGGTGCTTGTCACCAAAAATCCTTGTCTTCACCCTGGAGATATCAGAGTCCTTGAGGCTGTCTATGAAGTGGACCTAGAGAAGAATGGTCTGGTGGATTGCATTCTCTTCCCTCAGAAAGGAGAAAGGTATAGATAAGCTCTCAAAAGTGCATTTCCTATTATACCTTCTGTATTATAGTTATGTTCTTAGCTAGTAAGGTATGTTTATTTTTTAATAATATCTTGTTTCCATGTTATTTAAGTAGTCATGGAGTTTTCAATTGGACGGTTGATAATTGCCAGATTCAGAAGTTCAGGTCTATCAACTTATGATATTGTTGCTGTATCAACTGACCTGGACTACCTGAAAAGGCTTTGCCTCATTCATCTTTTTCTTTCATTATTTTCAATACTGCACTCCAGTAAGTTTGCATTTGATGCCAAGCAAGGTCCCTGATATTCTGATAGATCTAGGCATTTGTTGCCCAGCCCACACATATTGGTTTCTTGCGGTTTCGTTTCTGCTGCCTCGGCTGTTCTTGACTCTTATGGTGTTACGTGATTATGTTGTAAGAGATATAAGTCTGTAGCTAAGACTTTCTGTCCACAGGCCTCATCCAAATGAATGCTCTGGTGGAGATCTCGATGGAGACATCTTTTTCATAAGCTGGGATAAGGATCTCATCCCATGTGAAACTCATCCTCCTATGGATTACATTGGAGGGAAATCACGTGTAATGGATCACGATGTGACGTTAGAGGTATTTTAAAGAGTTAAAGATTTTAATGTCATGATTAATTTTGCCTTATTTAAGTTCTAACCCTGTAAGAAAATCTATGAAATGTGCAGGAAATTCATAAATTTTTTGTTGATTACATGATCAATGACACTTTGGGTGCCATCTCTACTGCTCATTTAGTTCAGGCTGATCGTGATCCAATGAAGGCCCGAAGTGCGAAATGTCTACAGTTGGCAACCCTTCACTCAATGGCTGTTGACTTTGCAAAGACTGGGTTGCCTGCAGAGATGCCTCTGGCTCTGAAACCAAAGGAGTTTCCAGATTTCATGGAAAGGGTAGACAAACCCATGTACATTTCTTCTGGAGTACTTGGAAAACTCTACCGTGCCACCCTTAACTCAGTGAACCAAATAAGAACCAACCACCCCATCTGTTCAGAGAAGATAACTGAAGCAAGCTATGACAATGATCTTGAAGTGGATGGTTTTGAGGCCTTCCTTGGAATTGCAGAAATTCACAGAGGAATCTACAAGGAGAAAATGAGCACGCTGATGAACTTCTATGGTACAGAGACTGAGGATGAGCTACTGACAGGCAATATTCGAAACAAACCAGGGTATTTGCAACGCGACAACAGGAGATACGGAGACATGAAAGATCGGATCTTACTGTCTGTGAAGACCGTTCAGAAGGAAGCTAAAGAATGGTTTGACAGTAGCTGCAAGGCAAATGAACATCAAAAGTTAGCCTCAGCATGGTATCATGTAACTTACCAACCAGCATATTGCCGGGAAAGCATAAATTTCTTGAGCTTTCCATGGATTGTAGGCGATATTTTACTTGACATTAAGTCTGTAAACAGCAGAAAGTTGGTGAATAATCCACCAGTCTTTCTATCAGAAAACCCTCTTATACTGTAGCCATAATTAACATTTCTTTCGTCACAAACCATTATTGCTGATTAATCGTGCTTCATTGGTCCAGCATTTTTTATCTGGTGATGTATTTTTCATGAATATGATACAATACAAGATAGTACCAAGGCAATTTCACAAATTCTTATTACTATATAACCCAAAATTAAAATATAGAATTCAGATATAATACATCGTGATCCATACACGTTAATTCCCACAAGAAACAACTGAAAGATGAACACCAAACTTTTTATGGACACCTACACGCCATCTTTTATTTACACCACTATTTCACTAACAAATAAAATTGCTCCACCTTAGCGCCGCCAACCAATGTAACAAAATCGATAGTACAACTTTAACAGCGCAGATTTTCACGCCAACGCCGCCACATCCTTCCCTCAAACACCCACTACAGTAGTCGTCGTCGTCGCCGCTGTCGCCAACTTACTGGAAGCATACCGCGTCGAGAAATCCCGGAACCCGCTAAAATCGTCGTCATGATCGAAATTACAGCTCTCTTCGAAGTTGAGGGAATAACTCAGAGGGTCGTATTGGAATTTTCCGTGTGGGTGATTTGAAGAGCTGGTATTACTTCTATTTCTGTTGAATCTTCGGATGAAAGTCTTCCACTTAGGTCCGGCCACGATCTCTGACCACTCTCGGACTCTTTGAAAGGCAACAACCGCCGGGGTCCACCAGCGATTCTGCGACCGGACCCGCTCCCACCAAGACAATCCGACGGTGGAGGATTGACGAGAGTTGAAACACGGGAAACAAAAACAGCAGCGCGTGTTGCGGAGGAGAGAGTTGGATGTCGTTTCTCCCATAACGGCCGCTGATTCCTCTTCACCCCCCGTCTCCATATACAACTAAAATGGGCAGACGCTCTTTTCCTCTGATATCCAGAAGCAGGGTTGTACTATATACTATTGGTAGGGGGTATTACGGTAATTTGAACATGCAGTTCGAGCCGTTAGATGTAAAGGAGATGGAGTCAACAGTGACCAGTAAGAAATTCTGGGTGGGGCCTAGTTGTGATGAAGGGTCCAGATGTTTCGCTGCCAGCTGTCGACACCTACTAATCATTCATTAATTAAAATTGTAAATACAGTTTAATGAAATAATTAATTAAAAGACTAAAATGGTCATTACGGGAATTAACCATAGAGTGAGCCAACTATGCAGTCCCCCGCAGTCATCTCGGCTTGGATAGAGAAACTGTTCTGTCATGTTGGTGAGTGATGTTGAAATGGTCGATGAAATTAGGTCAATTTGGGTAAACATAAAGCATAATAATAGGACAAACTTATGTTCAAAAGCTGAGTCGGTAGAAATATAATTGACATTATTCTTTAATTTGTATAATTCAATGCATAATAATAAGACTAAATTATGTTCATACTTTGTATTGAATCACCATATTGTTCGTCCACCCTAGCTGAAAATAGACCAATCATCCTTTCAATAATTGAGATAAATACAACAGTTTGTATGGCCACAAAGTCATCTTTCCAAAGGCCTTCTCATGTATACAATCCTATCATCACCATCTGAATGAATCTGTGTGTTAACTAGATTAATGTTCTACCCCTGCGGATCTAAACTACATTTGTCTTTGTAGCCACCCAATTCGCCGTTTATCCCTACCATTTATCATATACTTCTGGGAAAAAAGGAGAAAAAAGAAAGAAACAACCTAGACCTGCATCAAAAAGTTCACATAAACAACCAGCTTCATGACAAATCCCTTGTCCAACACCAGAATGGCAGTAGAACCATTGTTCTTCCACTGGAAAAATCAATTACTGTTGTTGAAGAAACCTGGATTTATTATCTCCACAATTTGAATACCGATTCATCACCCAAACTTTCAATAATTGCATGAACATCTGTGATATCATCTAGGTAGTACTTAGCTTTACTCGGTTTTTGACCAACTGTACAATCAAAAATTTCTGGAGGAGGTTCAAGTGATGAACAATAGCTCAATATGCTTTCAAACATGTCCTCATCTGATCTATCATCCCCTATGCACAGCACAAAATCAGGAACTTTCCCATTACTGATCATTGAACTAAGTACTTTCTCTGCAGCATATCCTTTAGTGACTCCCTGTAAATTAATAAGTGATATTAGACACTTAAATCGTAACAAATCTTAACGAGAGGGAGGAGAGAGAGAGAAAGAATGAAGATAATGGAAGAAACATAGACCTGTGGCTTCACTTCAACTATATCATGACCCCTCTTAACAACAACAGGCTCATTTGCAAGAACACTTTCAAGATGATCCAATAGCTCCTTGGCCTGGCATGATCCAAAATCAGAGGCAGCATCTTGATGGTGCCACACCAAGGCAGTTTTCTTCATTTCTATATAGGAACCATCAGTTGTCTCTGTATATAATTGCATCACAGGTTCTACAACATTTTTCCAAGCAAAATCTGCAGCTCGCTGACTGGTCTGCCATTTGGAATCTCTGGTCCACCTATAGGAAATATTAAAGTAAATCCATACAACATGAGGAATAATAAAACTAGTTGGATATATATATTTGAATCAATAAACAGATAAGCACTTCATATCCGAGTAAAAACACAGTATCTATAATCGGGTAATATTTGTTTATGGACCTTACAGCTGTTTTATTACCAAACGTAAATATGGCTTTCTGAAACTAAACCTTGAAGTTAGTAGATATCAATATTCAAGAATGTACCTCATGAAGTATCCATGCTCGGCTGCTATACCGAGATTTTGGCATTCTGAAAACATTTTATCCAGAGAGTCTTGCCCCCTACCGCTAACAATGAACACTGCATTTTTTGAATCATTGCAGATACAGTTCAGATCATAAATGAATTTAGCAGAGGGGCGGTTTGCAACAGAAGACCGGTACACCACAGTGCCATCATAGTCCAAAAATATTGCCCTTCTAGATGTTCTTTTATATATAGAACGAATATGATCACAGGATAACTTCCTAAAATGTGGAGAAAGGAACAATATTCTACAATCCAAACCAAAGCCCATGCCCCAACAGCGTTTACTATAGTGATCTTTGCATGCTAGCTCCAAATCCTGCATGAAGCTTTGAGCCCAATAAGCAACATCGTGAGACCTAATATATTGATAGTGCTTCTCATGTCGCAACTTCTTCTCTGCATCAGGCATACTGATGGCTAGATGCAGTGCATCAGCTACAGCCTCGGTGTCCCAAGGATTGATCCTGATCGCCCCACTCAAGGATGGTGAGCAACCTATGAACTCCGAAACAATGAGTGTACTTGTGCGTGGGCACTCAGAGGCCATTTCCAAAGCTTCATCCATCTTTGGAGTTCCCTGCCGGCATACAGTATACTTGTATGGCACTAGGTTCATACCATCCCTCACTGCATTAACAATGCAACACTCTGCCAGAGCATAATAGGCAGTCTTCTCATGAAGAGTTACAGGTCTGTCAATCAAAATCACAGGTTTATAGCCTAAGAAACCATACTTTTCATTAATCCTTTCAGTCATCATATATGTCTCCCTTTTTGCTTCCTCAACATCTTTACCTGTCGTCCTCGCAGGATTTACAATTTGAATCAGCACAAGCTTACCCAAAAACTCAGTATGCATCTGCAAAAGCCGTTCCATGGCTTCTAATTTTAAACTGATGCCTTTAAATATGTCCATATCATCAACACCGAGAATAATCTTCTTCCCCTTGAATTGCTCTTGGATCTCTTTAACCTTGATAGCAGATATAGGATGATTCAATGCAGATTCAAGTCGACCAATATGAATTCCCACATGTAAGATTTTGATGTATATTGTGCGACCCAGATATTCAAGTCCAATATGCCCACGCTTTGATTCAGAGTGCAGGCCTAGCATCCTACCACAAGAAGATAGAAAGTGACGAGCATAATCATATGTATGAAAACCAATTAAATCTGCATTTAGAAGTGCTTTCAAAATGAATTTTCTAGAAGGCAATGTCCTATATATTTCTGATGAAGGGAACGGGCTGTGAAGGAAAAATCCCAACTTAATTCTATTGAAACGCCTCCTCAAAAATATAGGGACAACCATAAGGTGATAGTCATGAACCCATACATAATCCTCTTCAGCATTTAACAGCTCCGCGACCTTATCAGCAAATTTCTTATTGGCAGAAACATAGGCTTGCCACTGTGAGTCATCATAGCGATGGCCAAGATCTGGGCAAATGGGTAGCATGTAATGAAAAAGCGGCCACAGGTATTGCTTACAAAACCCATGATAAAACTTCTCGTGGGTGTCAGAAGAAAGATATGTAGGCACACAGTTAAATTCCTCAAGTAGTATCTGCGCAACCTCCTCTTGTTCTATTGGATCTACAACAGCCTTCAGGGACCCCACATAGAAAATGTCAAAATCAGATGAGAAACCAACCTTCATTTGGTATAAAGGTGAGTCCTCATCAAAGCTGAAGGACCACCTTCCAGAATTCAAATTTTTGTCAGCATGTAAAGGAAGAAAATTTGCTACTATAATCTTCTTTTTACGGGACATAGGTGAGGAAGCATTATCATTGTCAATGTCGGGTATAATTCCTGGAACAGTCATCACTTGAGGGAGTACTCTTAGATTTTGAGGGATACTAAACATGTCACTAGATGCTAAGTCCACCAAATTTATACAAGATCTTGACACCATGCTTGCCAGAGCAGGTTTATGAATTCAAAATTAAGCAGGAACAATATGTTTTCAACAAAAAAGATCTTCAATGAGCTATCCAACTACCTGTAGCAGGGAAAACAATGTGTGTTTAATGGACCATATGCAGGAAAATGATTGAAACTGCGATCGCCCAAAAATTATGTTGATAAGTGTAAGGTTTATCATATTTTCCTTAATAAAAAGATCCTGAAGGAGCAACCAAGAAAAAGGAACCAAATACCCTGTAGTGATGAAGGACAAGAAGTGTTATATGTGTTGTGTGCAGGAAATGCTGACCCTCAAAAGATGGGATATAACCGATGGTATGATGCATAAATATAGAGCTAGTCATCATGGACCAGAAGACTTTTCTTTTAGGAGCAGCAAATATTCTAAATACTATACTCGTCCATTCAGTATAAAATATGTTAATTTCCACTTAGTGGAATTAACAAGTCATAGTTGACAACAGCCCCAAAACTCAAAGGGCATAATAGAAGAACAGAAGCGAATTACGTTGCACTAGCAAGTTAATGCATTAACCAAAAGATATATAACAAATTTATCAGATATTATTTTTAACTCCTGCAGTTATCTAAGCATCTTTCATACCCATTAAACAGCTTGTTTGAAGGATAGTGCCCTAATAATAAGTTAGATGTAGGCGAAGCAATGACCTATAATCAAAACCATTTGATAAAATGATCCTGTCATATCTAGTTATATAAAATATCGACGATCAATCAACATAAGGAAATGAAACTATGGAATAGGAAAAAAGATGCCTCAGGTTATTTGTGAATTACAGATGATTCAAAAACAAAGAGCCCTTCAAACTTTGTGCATATATTCTATATCAACATTAGATCTTAAAAGAACAATTATCCTATTATAATCTACGATAGATTGCCCTCAGTGTAAAATAAATACCCATATGAATGGGCAATAAGCTCTCAGCATTGAATAATATAAACAGATTTAGAAGCCAGCATGGAAATATAACAATAGTGTATCAAAACAAACAACGAAGCCAGAAAGAACAGGTCCAGCATGAACCTTTAATGGATTATAATAGCCACCAATATATAATTATTGCACAGAATAGTGTGGTGTCATGAATTCAACTGTAATGAACCATAATGACTAATAGGTAAAGGGTAAAATGAGAGCAATCATTGATAGTGCTGATCTAGTAATGAAAAGATATATATATATATATTCAGAGATGGAATATGATTAATTGAAAAGATGAAAGTAAAATAAATAAATATATATATTTATACATCAAAGATCATTACCTCAAAAGCAAAAATCAGTTCTACCATATGAATTTTTTTATCAGTCTAACTTTTTTTATACACAAAAAAAACTAGGAAGAAGGTGAAATGAAAACAAATATCTGCTTTTCCAATAAGGTAATCAAAGTGATATTTATAACTACAACGAATCACATGAATACATCCCTTATATCATTTCTTTCCAGCAAATTCATTAAATCACCTTATCTGGCTTCTAATTACGGCAGGAATCACCAATTAATTTAACTGGCAACGGATACACACGTCATCCTTACCTTATTATTTGAAGAAATCACCTATACAGAATAGCATAAAAAAATAAAATAAAATAAAATAAAATGCAAATATGTTTGCATAAAACAGAATTTTCTCCTCTATTCTTTTCAGGAGGTTTTAATTAGATGATTAAGTGAATTTATCAATAAATTATAGAGACAAATGGAAGAAATCTCTGTTAATGCAATATACATGTATCATCATATCCTTGAATTAAAAGACTTGCCATTACTAATATTATACCAAGAAAGTAGTGGCGGAAACATTATTTTCCTATTCGTGTAAGGGATATTTATTTGCATCAGTGGATGCACTGATAAATCAACTATAACAGAATCATGCCATTATGTGCATATCATGTCAACAATCTGTGTCATAGGTTTTTATCCTTTTACTTTGCCATTTTGTCGTGAGGTAGACAATTTTCTATTAAAACAAACAAGAACTTACTAAGTTACTTCCGAAAATCAGCTCAATACAGAATAAATGAGGCTTTTTTTATGCCTCATCAACTGTTTTCTCGACAAAAAACAGAAGCAAACACAAAATAAACTTAGGAAACGTTATAATTACTAATATGTATCCGGAAAAGAGAAATGAATAGAAAAAAATACAAACAAAAAGACCGGGAGACGGGAGAATGTTGAAGCTATAAGTGCTTCTGGAACTTTTATTTGTAAGAAGATTGAACTTAGGAATAAACTCCAATTATTCTACAAAGAAAACGATGCACACAATCACAGAAAAAGCAAGAACAATATTTGCGGACACATTTAGAGTTCAAACCAACTGTTGCCACATCGGATCCAGATCTCAATCTTCTCAAAACTCTAACTTATGTGCATATACACATATCATGCATACATATAAACAAATTATGAAACCGAGAAACCGAGGGTGAGAGTATATTAAAATATATTACCTTAAACACTTCAAACAATGATCCACCAAATGAAGTTATGAGAAGCTGTTTAATAGCACAAAGGACTAAGATTTCTCTGCCAAAACCATCAAAAACATAAAAAAGTCAGTAAACCAGCCGAGAAAACCTCAAACCATGAACCATGAAAATGCCCATTATTCTTCCTACATTTTCCCACCAAACAAACGTACCAAATAAGATAGAAGGAGGAAGCAAATGAAACCCCGTGAAAGATGAAAGAAGGAAAGAAAGAAGTAATATAAATCAAACTTGGGAGATAAAGATATATACATATATATACACACATATATTATATATTGATGAAAGAAATAGTGCGTGGAGTATTAGATATTAAGGGGGAAAGGTGAGTTAGGTTCGAAGCTGGTGAGATTACTGTGGAGTTTAATGGGATCGTGGAAGCAGCAACAGTAAATAGAGAATTGAAAACTTGAAGGATCCGTTGGGTTGGATTGGGTTGGGGGTTTGGTGCTCGCTCATTCAACAAAAGGAGAAAGGGAAGAGATTAAACATAGAATATTAAAAGTCAAAAAATATTAATGGATATCCAGAGGGAAAAAGCCTCTGTTTGTACAGTGAGATTGCAAGTCCAGTCGGTCTTACGTTATAATCTTTTGCAACGCTCTTCCACATTTGCCCCTTTCTTTCCCACTTAACTACGTTATTGCCCCTTTCTCCTTTCTCACTTCATTTCCTTGCGTAACAAATCACCTTACTATTTTTTAAGCATAATATTTATTTATTTATTTATTTATTTATTTTTCCTACCATATTCTAATTTATTAAATAATTTAAAATTATTAAAACATGTAATAATATATCATTATTATATAAATTAAATATTATTATTATTATTACCAGTCTTTTTATAATTACTATCAAAAACATTGCCGTCAATCAAAGACGGAAATTTTGTTGAAAGGGTCTAAATCTGAAACATAGATTGATCTCTTACGCCACCCCATCACCTAATTAATCAGGTATTATCACATTAATTAATATTATCCTCACATAAATACGTTAATTTTTTAATTAAATTAATCTTATTTTGACCTCCAAGTCATATTATATTTTAAATTTTATTTATCGGACACGATGGGGACCTGTTTGTCTCGAAAAAAGAAATCAATCTTAATCAACGGACCTAATCGCTCTTCGATTAAATGATCACAACAAGGAACCAGATGTTTGGTCACAGAAATATTCTTTTCCGATACAGGGATAGATAAACCTGCATCAGATATTAAAACAGAACTAGATGAGCTGTAAGTTGAAAAATTACAGCTGGTGAAACGAAGTATTGAATAAAGAAGAAGGGCAGTGGATGGAAATAAAAAAAAATAGGTAAAAAAGAGAGAGATAGAGAGTGAACCGACAATGCATGCGGCTGCTCGACCACGCCATTTCGTGTCCGATCTGGCATCCATCATTTTGGATAAGACAACCTCTTCTATTTACCAAAATAGCCTTTCCAATTTTGTGTGGGCATGGGATAAAAGTTTCAAAAGCAAATTTCCTTCCAGTCGAAATTGGTCCCCGCTAATTCATCAACAAGAAAGCTTACCCTAATTTATGACACTTCAATGTCTTATCCTCTGCACTATCTTATAGTACATTTTTGGATAACGCAGTGCATGAAACAAAAACAAAAGAAAGTGGCAGAAACGTAAATAACAGAAAAGAAAAGGGTATACTGTAGATTGAGAAATCAACGAGGATAAAATCTAGGGAACAGGGATGTTTCATCCAAACTATCTCGTACGGACTTTTCCACACAATCAGCCAACACACTTGACCAATAGCAACAATCCACGTCACCCAAACGCCGCATTTCGGTTGGTGGTTCCATTCCACATCAATGCGATCGCCACTACTTAAAAACTTTTCTATTTTTACATGTGGGATTATTAGACCGGAATATCTTCAGTGGGGTCGCCCATATCCAAAAATATGTCACCGATTTATGCAGTAAATTATTGTTGTTAAAGTTTCGGGCAAAGCTTGGTCTGAGTGACGGGTGCTATTAAAATTTAATTTTAAAGCAAAGGAAGCAATTATTGATCATTAAATTGCATTAAGTTACAACTAACAATTTGTGCCATAATCCTACCTTCTAAATTTAAATAATAGTTAATCAAATTTGGCAAAACCCCTTGTAAAAAATATGTATTGCTTTTTAGATTAAATAAATTAATTTAATTTAATTTTAAGCCATCTTCACTAAGGGAAAATGAACAAATCAGGAAACTTAAATGGTTTATTTCAGGGCCAAGAAAAGGACAATGGACTAATTTTAGTCTTTAAATTTAAAAAAAAAATGCTAATTATTATTTATATGTTAAATTCAATCATTAATTTTAATAATAAAAAATATTTATTTATTTATATGTTAAAAATGCTATTTATATTATTTTTATAAATATTATATTTATCTTTTATATTTTAAAAATATACTATAAGTATAATAATTTGTAATATAATATATGTATCTCTAATTTGTTATATTCTTTAAAGATGTAATTATTATTTTTAAAGTTATTGAAAAATATATTGAAAATTTAACAATTTTAAAAACCCAACACTTTTTTTTTCCACTTTTAGAAAACTCAATTAAAATTTATTAACACCTTTAATATTTTTAAAATTAATATTTATTTTTAATCATATGATTATATAATATTAAAACTTTTATTATATTTGTGTTAATAAATTTTTTATTTTTAATTGAATTAATATAAATTAAAATAAAAATACTTAATAAAATTTTGAAAATAAAATATTATTTAAAGTGAGGGTATTATTATTTTTCCAATAATGCTATAAATAATTTAACAGAATTTATTAATAAATAAATAAAATTTGACTTTTTTAGGAAATAGTCATTTGACCCAAAGGAAAAATAGTCTAAATTTTTTTTTTTTTTTCAGACAAAACCGCCTTGATAGAGAAGCGTTAAGGGTGATTGGTATAAGAGAGCAATTATTAAAGATAAAAAGGAGATAATTGGAAAATCACATAAGTTTTAAGAGATAACCTAACTCTGACGAAAATTAAAGTAAACTTTAGTTAGAGTAACAGCCATGATAAAGGTAATTGTTACGGAGTTTGACTAAAAAGACATGCAAATAACGTGGGACCAGCGTTATCCGGTAAGCGTGTTGTACAGGAGGAGTTTGTGTGTGAGAGAGAAAGGAGAGGGGTAAAGTGGGGTCCTCTGAATTCTTATCCATTAAAATCAATGACTCTTTCCTTCTAAGTGGGGTCCTCCTAAGAATGTCTTGACGGGAGTCTTATCTCCTCTCATCATGACGCGTCAATACGGTGACGCTGTCTTAACCGACCCATGTAATTCGGGGATTTGTTCGGTCTTTGCCTTTGAGTGCCGGAGGTTCAAAGCATTATCCACGCTTGTATAGCTAACTATCAATTTACCCCTTAAAGTTTTAGAAACCTACAGAACCCAATAGTTTTATGAATTACATCTAAAGGACAAAAACCCTAGCAAATGTGTCGTTGGGTCGAGATTAACTGTCATTCTTGCACCTTAAAGAAAAAATCACATTTTCCCACACAAGATTTGGCCCCAAACCCTTTTTCACTTGTTGATGATTTAAAAACAATAATAAATTTGAAACTCAAAAAAAAAAAATTTTCTTTTACAAATTTGAAAACTCATAATTTAATCTTTAGAACCTCTAATTATCATTTTGAGTTGAATTTCATCATCACTGTTCTTAACATGTGGTATTAGAACCCTGTTACAAAATTAGATGTATTCTACAAATTTGTATTATATTATCATGAAATTCTTTAGACCTGGTAATATGGGCTTGTGACTTAAAATTGGCCTGTCTGATTAAAGGGCTTAGGCTGCTTGGTTCCTGCTGATCAATGGTTTAGGAAAATAAAGATGTGCTCAATTTTAATAATTAGGGCTGACTTGGACCAATCATTTCTCAAGGTGTAACTGATGGGCCATAAGAATTAGGGTGTGCCTTAACATAATTATTTTGTTTTAATTATTATGCTTAATTTAATGTTGGTCAGAAAATTGAACTACTAGGATTTGATGTATTATTTTATATATGTAAAGACACCCATGAAAATTATTCTTAGAGTTAAGTGTCACCCAAGCAAGAGTTTGGTTAAAAAATAAATGTATTCTCAATACTTTCCTTTCTCATTAATTAAATTTTAGTGAAGTTCCTAATAATATTTGGTGCAAGGATTCATTGCAAATTGAACCCCAAATCCAAGAAATGAGTTTCAAGCCTGCAGTAATAAGAAGACCTTACAGTAATAAATTCATTCAAAATCTTTTAAATGAAATTCCCTGTTCTCTTTGGTAACAGGAAGGAAAATTTATTTCATATTTCCTAATTGGGATAAATTAGGTACCATAAATGTTCTCCTCTAGTTTAATTAGAATAGGCTAAATGTATTCCCACCCGTAGTTTGAGGCAAAGACAAATCCCACCCTTCATGTTTCAAAAATTCAAAATCCCACCCTTGGATCAAATATTTGAAAATTTTGTAATATATTAAAGCAGCGGTGACTACTTTAATTTTTAAAATTTTATATTTAAAAATTATTTTAATTATTTTATTTGAAAAATTATAACAAATATTTAAAATTTGATCCAAATATAAAATTTTAAGTTTTTAAAATTTTATATTTAAAAATTATTTTAGTTATTTTATTTAAAAAATTATAACAAATATTTAAAATTTGGTCCAAATATAAAATTTTAAGTTTTTAAAATCTGAAGAGTGAGATTTTGTTTCTGTCTCAAACTATGGATGGGAATAAGTGCTTTGGCCATTTAGAATACTAACAAATCTCTACCATTAGATTTGAATTAAATATCGGTTGATATTTTTATTTAAATATAATTTATTCTCTTTTAAGTCCTATAAATATAAAATGACTACTGCAAGGATGGGATATGCTTTGTAATCATATAATATAAGGTTAGATAGAAACACTCTTGAACACATCTTATTCAGGATATGCTTTGTAAGCATCAATAATAACTGCACTGTTTTGATCATCCAACTGAAATAATATTAAAAATTATTTGTCTCAGTTATTTTTTAAAATCATATTATATTGTTGTAAACACCTAATTTTATTAGACTCAAACTCAAAATTATATATTTCAATTCATGATAAAAAAAAAATGTTGTTTACATGACGTCAATTGAACAGTGATGGTTGTGGTTGATCTTTAATTGGGGGGTTTTGAAAGGGCATGGCCAAAGAACTTATTGCCACCCAAGATTGGATGAGAAGACCATATTTTTTTTAATTTTAAAAAATTCAAAATTTCATCTTTAATTAAAATTAACAATCAAAAAATAATTTTTATTATTTTGTTAAAAAGAATTTTAAAAATATTAAAATAATTTTGATAAAAATATTAAAATAAATTATAAAAATATTTAATATATATAAATATAATTAAAAAAATAAAAAAATAAACACCGTTGTTGTCAATAATGGCCATTGATAATTAAATCATAAGATGAAAATAATCTTTTGATTTATTAGACAACTATATCTGATTGTCTTTGTCATCAACTGTAGTTATAAATAACAAAAAATAGTTGACCTTAATTTCATTGATAGTTTTTTATCATGGCTCGCTTCTATAAAAAATTAAAGAGATCGATTTGACATTCTCTACTAAATAGGACAATCATATATCAGACGGTAGTGGTTGTTTTTTTATTTTTTACTTTTATATTTGTATTTAAATATTATATTTTATTTGTATTTTATTTATTTTGTGTAGGGAGAGTAATTTAATTATTTCAAAAAAAATTAAAAAAATAGATAAAAAATAAATTTTTAAATTTTTAAAAATTAAACAAAAGAATTTTATCTTTCCATCAAACATTTGGTGGGAGTAAATCCTTTGGCCAAAGTACAACTTAGGTTGATCCAAGGGTTTATAAGGTCAACTCAATGATGCAAATTAAATTTATTATTTTTTGTTTTTGTGTATATAAATTCTACCGAATCATATTGAATAAACTTTTCTGGTAGGAAAAAATAAATAAAGGGGTGGGCAAGTCATTTCATCAAGGTTCGGGTGCAACATTGTTAATCGGCGGATTAGAAGATAGGAAAACGGAGCCAAAGGTGCCTGTCGTGTTCTAACTCTTTGAGGCAGCTAAACAGTCAACCCTCATCAGCAAGCAAACAGCCAGTGTTTTTGCATTCAATTTCTTGCGATTTTCTTCATAAGCCCACAGCAGGTTATTACATAATATTTCCTTTATAGCAGAAATCTTTTTTGTTTTTCTATTTATTCAGTGATCAAGGACATACAACGTTGTTTTATGCCGAAACTCAGATTGGGAGAGAGACCAATCCATGCTCTTTTACGCGCTAACAGCAATTAGATTTTCACGGTTTGATTGGATTTTCCTTGTGTAGGGTAGTCATGCCAGGCCCAGGTCCTCACATGATGTACGCGATGGGATCGGGGCTGGGACTTATGAGAGTTTCCAACGGCCGGTTCAGCGCCCACCACACCTTGACTTACACCATTAACGCTTTCTTCGGTCCTGACATCGGCTCCTTTTCCGAATGGCTCGGCTCCTTCTTCTCTGACTCCTTTGGCACCGCTATATTAGATGTCATTCACCATCCTTTTTATTATTTCTTGATTCTTGGCTTTCCTATGTGTATTCTTTATTCTTGGCTCTCCAGGTTTTTGCTACTTAACGGGATTCTTGATTCGGTTTCTGGGGTGAGTTCTATTATTATTATTATTATTTTACAGAAATTGTATTTTCTTCTTGTACTCTTGAGTTATATTTGGATGATTAGGATTGCTTTAGTTTTTTGTTGGGTTCATTGGGATTGATTTTGAATTGAACGAGATTTAGTTGTAAAGGTTTGTCCTTTATTGATGTTATGGGAAAGAAAGAACATTAAGTTTGATATTTTTTAAGTTATTATTAATATTTTTGGAATTATTGGAAATATTAACTTCCGTGGTTTTTGTCAGTGTGATCTGTTATTTTTAGTGGTACTATTTTGATAACCAAATCGATTCTGTTATGGAGAAGCATTTGGCCGGACTATGATACCAATTTCTACGCAACAGACTAGCTGGGTTGTTTATTTTACAAATGAAATTTGCTTTATTTTCTGTTGGGGTTATAACATGCAGGTGCCCCTGTCAAGGAGGCAGTGCTTCTTGTTGGTCTCCGCTGGTTCTCTATCTCATTTTTTCCTTGACCATTTATTTGAGGTAAATTTTGGAGTTTGATATGGTATTGTCTTTCTTTTTTAGCTGCTTGCCATGTATGACTCTGGGGATTACATGGAGATGGTGGTTTAGAGACCTGTTGTACAAGACCCATTTACTTCTATTTCTTTATTTTCTATAGTACAGTTACCTCTTTAAATTTAGTTCTTTAATTTGTAAATGGTGCATATGTTTGTTTAGAGAGAGGCCTTTATTTCAGTTATTTTGAAAAGATTTGTTCCGCTTCAGAGTGATAAATTTTGTTAACCAAACTTCTCAAGATACTCATGGATTGAGATAAAATTTTAAGTTATGCTAGAATCATTGGAATCAGTGCACTCTGAATTTCTTTTGGTTAATCTTGTAATCTAGTTGTACATATGCAACAAATATTGTTAGGTAGAAAATCTTGAATCTGTTTTATCAGAATTTTATTTTGGTGTCTGCTTTAGTTTTAAACCTGTCTCTTCTTTCCCTTTCTAGGTTGTAAATGGAGGATGCCCCAAAGTTGTTGAGTCAGTTTTGTATGTGCGGTTATGGTAGTGCTTTTGCCGCAAATTTCATAAATTGAACATCCTTTAACTGAAAATTGCCATGGAATGAGTGAAATCTGGGAAATTCAATTTAATGCTTTAGGGTACTGATGTTCACTACTTATCTTCTATAACATAGGCCGTACTTTGGCACTGTTGAAATAGAAGAAGTAAATGCAGACTTTTAGAACTTTGATAGGTGGGAATTTTTCTAGGATAGGATTATGTTTTTAAAGATAAGACTAGAGGCTTGATTATGCAGCAATTTCTAAGGAAATAGTTTTAAGCTTTTCTGGCTTGTATCAGAGGCTAATTCTTGAACCCCTTTCCTCTCATTTTCTTTTTCTTCTTATTTTCAACTTTGGTACAATTTTTTTTTTCTCATGCAGAATTTTTTTCTCATTATATTGATGGATCAAATATCTTTAACTGTACAGGAAAATGGTCAGTCAGCAATGTATACTTGGATATTGAGCACTGGTTGGTGGGAGGGTCGAGCACCTATAAACCCAGATTCTGTAATTGTTGTTGGCTTCTTGTGCATTTGCTTAATTGGTGGCTTCATTTATATAAACAGGTTTCAGAAAATGCTGTAAATCTGTTACATTTCAGAAAATTTATTTGGTGGTTGACTGACTTATGTTGCTTGATAATTTTGGTATGCAGAGTGAAGCCTGTAAAGTCAGCTAAAAATCAATCATTTCAATCATTGAAACTTTTGTTGATTATAGCAAGCTTGTATTGCTTATGGTGTGCTAGCCAGATATACTGGGTGAATCCCCGTCGAGCACCTGTTGGTGAAGAGGCTGATCTTGGAGTTATTATCTTTTTAGCCATTTATTTCTTTCTTCCCCATTGTTTGTGTATAATGTCCATAACTCCTAAAGATCTCGACACTGAGCCACTTCCACTTTAACACATTATTCTTGTTAAGGTTTGAGAATCTCACTGTTGTGTGTAGTTATCCTTGGGCAGGCTAAAGATTTCAGGTTGTGCAAACAGTAGTCAGTTATGAAGCATTACTGCTATTGCCTATTGTTCTACTATGTAGATGGTTGGGTATTCTCCTTGGATTTATCTCAGTTTAGTCTTTTCTAGCAAAGAACAAATAATTATAGATTTCGTTTTTTGGCGTAGTTGGCTTTTATAGTTTGAAACACAGCCTTAAAGAAATAAAATTAATTCATGTTCATGCACTTTCAATCTGGATTGGTTAATTAATTTGTGAGAAAGTGCAGAGTTTTGGTTGTTAGGCTGGAATAGTAATGTTGAGATTTTGTTTGATGTTTTTTCTTTTTTGTAACCCCCAAACAAATTAAAGGTGTGATTGGTTTAAGGCAATAAGAGATTACCCTTGTAATCTGTTTTTTTTTTTTTTAATTATTTGTTATTATTCTTTATCTTGTTACACTTTATTTTCTCATTTTATTTTATTAATTTAAAATTTGAATAAATTAGGGCTTATAATTAGGTTAAAAGACAATAAAGTAATTAATTTTGGGGGGTGTATTGTCATAAGTTGAAAATTTCGAATGTCTGTCAAGTTTCATCAAACCTTAATGAGGAAATTATTATTAACTCCACTGACATCTCCGTTTCTGAAGCCGGGGGCACCGTCAATTTTTGTTCTATTTGTTATGCTTGCAGCAAGGGGGCATCGTGTCAAAGTCCCTGTATACCTGAAGCTCTCACCGGCCTGGTAACATTCTGAAAATAAAAAAAGCACGGCTGGTGTTCTTATTTAAATATCCACAATCTAGGTGAAAATATATATAGGAAGAAACTACATAATTAAAAATGTTTTGTTAAAGATTTTAAGTCTGGAATGGTGTAATGATACTTGGATGGAGTTTGTTATCATCAAAATTCAGTTAGTACATTGAAATATTTAAGAGATGATTTCAATATGGTTTGAATTACATCTATGAAAGAAATATTATCTATTTGATAGGAGAAAATAATAAAAATGTATCTACTATTTTGAATTTATAGTTGTGTAGGTTAAAATTACATGTATTATTATTTGGATGAAGTGTAAAATTACATGACACAACAAATACTACTAAGATTTCAATATAATAAGAGAACAATTGTATTTAATTAGAAAGGTTGAGATTAAAGAAAATAATTCTAAGATAATAAAAAAATATTATTTAATAATAGAAAGCTGGCAGGCAAATCATGAATGAACTCTTTTGTTTATTTATAGTTTTTGGATATCTACTATTATTATTCTATTATTTTCCCTCTAATCTTCCCATCAATAGCAAAACCCTTATATTTCAATCTTAATTTCCTTTGTCAAATTGAATTTATGGTCAGATTCCTTCCCAGCTAGGTAATGTCCATGGCATCAATTGCAATATTGTTGCCTAATTTTATTTTTTTTTTCTCCTTTTAAGGCTGACAAGAGGGATTGTTGAAAATCCAAAATCTCCACATGGCTTAAAGCTGACAATTGAAGACAATCCATACACCACCAATGGACTTGTTCTCTGGGAAACATGGAAACAATGGGTGATTGATTATATGAACCATCATTATCGCAATCCAAAACATTTGACAACAAAAAGTACCCATTACTGTAAATCACATTGCTTGAATTTGATTTATAAACTAACGTTGACAACCGATGAGTTTTATTGAAAATTGAAACATGAATGAGTCTAACATTGATTGTGATTTCCGAGGCTGGAGTCTTGGCATATATTGAGCGTTGCTCTATTACTTCCTTCTGAAATCAATTCTGTGGATCCTTTATGTTTCAGTTGTAATGGTGACAACTCCCATAATTCGCACTTTAATTTCGGATGACTTTGGTGTTCTTTGACTTCTTTGCAAATGATGGCAGACAAAATGCGGCAGAATGTACCTGAATATATATGTAGCAACAAAGAAAGGAAAATTAATAAGTAATACATTGATGGCTCATCTGAGACGGGTGATTTGATGGGAAATACCTCTGAGTTGTAAAATTTCAGCGGCTCTTTTGCCACGCCGAAAGTTTGTTTTGGATCAATGGGGTTGGTGGGATGTTTGAAGTCCACAGATGGACCCTCGGTGGAGCAAAGCATGAATCCTATTACTCCACTGACCAATTCAAACCACTGGTTGCTTTAAATTAAATACTTATATAGATATAACACAGAGAGAATTAGTAAAAAATGAGGAGGATGCTTGCATGCCTTGGATATGTTGGAACAGTCGTCCATGCATAGCTGGAAGAGCCTTTGAATCTCCGGCGACAGTCTTCCACGAGAGCCCTAATATTGAGCTCCGGGTGCCATAGACTTTCGGCCTGGATACACATCACCCCACCCGGGCGGAGAGCTTTTGCCACCATCTCAAAGAACGAACTTTTGAGTAGCTCATCTCCAGGTCCTGTATTAAATTAGTTAAATATGGAAGTTTCGAATATATTCTTGAAGAAAGACGAGAGGAAGAGAGGTTACTTATTGGGTCAAAAGCATCTACTATTATAGCATCGTAGATACCGCATTCAACGGACTTCAAAAATTCAGTTCCTGAAAATTTTGGAACATAAACCTTTCAGGGTAATTATAGAGCAAAAGCTAGAACTAGCAATCAACTGAATTTACCATCTCTGACATGAAGTTTCACTCGAGAGTCCTCATATCCAACAGCAATTTCAGGGAAGAACTTCTTATACACCTGAAATAATTTTATATTATATGAAATTTACAGTCAGAATTTTGGGTCAAAGGAGAAAACTTTCGCAGGGTCATCCACGTGCTATAGTAATCAGACAAGACGACGTTGAATAATCCAGTTATATTATTTCATGTTTCACCTGAAAGTAAGAAATTACGACTTTTGTCTCTCTTTTTTAAATACCAATACTGAAAAATTAAATAGGACTCACGTTCACCAGCATCGTATCAATCTCGCATATGTCAATCTGCTCAACGGAAGAATGTCGAGAGATTTCACGTAGGATGCCACCATCTCCTCCCCCAATAAGCAACACCTGCAAAAAAAGAAAACAAATTCAACGACAGGCCAATGGTTTGAAGATAGAAATTTGTTGTCTGAGAGTTTGTATTCATATAGACATGGATTTGGGAAGGTTCATAGAATGATAATTATAAATTATGATAAAAGAGAAACCTTTTTGGGATTGGGAATAGAGCAAAGAGGAAGATGAGTAATCATTTCTTGGTATGAAAACTCATCCTTTTCTGTGAGTTGGAGAGCTCCATCTAGAACAAAAACCTTGCCGTATGATGATGACTGCAAGTATTACGAGGGGACAATACATTATAATAAATTGCAATGAACATGCAGAGAAATTAACACATAACAACGTGCAGCAATGGCATGCCAAACCAAAGTTTATTTTATTTTAATATCATATATATATATATATGTATGTAGATATACCTGAAACACCATCATACTTTGGAATTCAGACTTTCCTTGAAATATAATTTTTTCTACATTTAAGAAGTGTGCTTGGCCTGCAAGATACATCAACCAATCTGATTAACGTTCTGCAACCAACAATCATACTATCACAAGGCAAAATCATCACTTAGAAAGTTTGAGAACTTTCGGGTTGCATATATATGATTAGGTCTCCTTGCGTAAGCCTGAAATTTGCCAGCTTTTACAATCCCATTTTGTGCTTATTTATCAAAGAAAAGTAGACGGGAAGAACCAGTGCATTTTATGAAAGTGTCGGTTGTCAGGATACATAACAGGAGTCAAAGATCAAAAGAAAAATATCAGTTCAATTAATTTATCGGAAAGAAGGAAGTCCAATAACTTGCTTTTACATTGAAATGTGCTCGGAAAAGCTTCAAATCGATAAGTGCAGCAAATGTCAAACACATCACCCTCTTGACGATATTGTTTTCGAACAAAACCCCATAGATCGCTCAAAATATTCTCAGAATCAATCAGTTATTACCATTTTTTTTCCAGTTCTGCATGTCCATGTGTTTGGAATTATATATAATTAAAGAAAAGAATGATATTCAGTTATTTGCCAAAACAAAAAAAAGATGACAAACAAGGTGATGAAGCAAGAAAATAATTAGTCAGTGTAATCTTACTGACCTGGCCATGCTGGGCAATGCTCCGCAAACCAACCAGGAATGGTGGGATGATGATGCTCCTGAGTACTTCCGTTTTCTTCTTCTCTTCCAACATGAATCGATATCGGTACAGCAACTGCAGACTCACCATTACAAGCCGGAACTATGCTCTTTGTGTCTTCCATGAGTTTTTCTTTCTCTAGCTTCTTCCTGTATATATTCGATTTTGTGTTCCTCCTTCTAGTTATGTATTCAGAAACTTGTATGTGTGTATATATATATATACACATATTCTGAGACAAAGAAATTAAGCCTTGGTTGGTCTGACTTACAAATTAATTAGAATCTGTGATCAGACACAAAATCTCCCTCTTTTTCTTTCCTGCCTTTCTTAATTAATCTATCATCAAATTTTCTTGTCTTCACTTATAACAAAATGTGGCCGGTTACAAAATTATGCATTATTGAAAAGGCCAAATAACCATTTTTATCTATTAAATTAGAAAAAATCAGATTTTCACCCATTTTAGGATCTCTATATATAGTTATTTTTCAGCCACTGTAAAAGTAGGTAAGAACCATATTTAGGTTCCCTTGTCATTAAAAAAATGAACAAATAAATGAATGCTTTATGAATACTACTATAAAGTAACAAATAAAGAGGGTCAAATAATCCAGCTACTGGTTTTATCAAATAAAGGGAGGAAAATTTTCTTGAGGAAAAAGAAATCAAAACTTTTTCCCTTGTTTTAAAAATTAAAATTGAAGTTAACAAGACAATGTAATTTACCAAACTACTTTTACTTGCAAGTTTTCATTTTTAATATTTATGTCAACTGGGATTAGGAAGTCTGAAAGAGAAATTAGATGGGCCATTTTATATTATGTTTTTTTTTTTTTTTTTAAAGTTAAAGGCAGCGCAGATACATGTTTTGAAATAGAATGGAAAAAAAAATGGTTTCATATGTCTTTATTTATGTATGTCTTTTTCATTTTTATCTTTTCTACTTACCTTTTAATTTACTTTGACCATTTAATATTAAAGATAATAAAAACTTTTGACATCTTAATTCTGATTTTCACATTTCCTTTTATTGCTAGAAACTTGTGATACACATTACCTAACAAGATATGATAAAATACTATGCTGAGCCAGGATATAATATTAATGGGCCTTTTTTTTTTTATTATTTGTAAAGGCCCAATAAAGATTTTATTTGTGTTTGTTAATATATTATACACACCATGACCACCGGAATGACTTAATTTTTACTTTTTTTGGCTTTTTTTTTTTTATGACAGAGATCATTAGATTTAACCACTTTCATCAGATTTTTAACAAATAAATCTGATCGTTTTTACTATCTTGACAATTAAATTTGACTGTCAATAGAACCAAGTGATTGTTTTTTATTAGATAATGAGGTTAAAAACAGCTACCGTCATAGGTGACAGTGACCGTTTTTTAAATATTTATTTTATTTATATTAATTTATTAAATTTTTATTATTATTTTAATATTATATTATATTATATTATTTTAATATTTTTTACAATTTTAATTCAAAAAAACGAAAATTATGTAGCTTTTAAAACTGTTATGAATAATAATATATCTTTTGGCCTACGTCACTGGAAGATAAAAAATCCCACCACTATTGATAATTGCAATGCACAATTTAGGCAATTTTAAGGGCCTGGGAGCCGTTGGGCAAGAACTCCCTGTCTCGCTTTGTCCAACAACTACAAACCCGACTTTTATTTTTGTTTTTTAATTTTTATTTACCATAAATACCCCATCTTTCACACAAGAAAATAGTCTCCTAAATCAATTTTTAAAAAATTTCAAATTAATTTGTTTTTATTTATTTTCAATATTTTGTTAATTATTGTATTCATTTCATTCATATCAAAATAAATTTAAGATCAAATGACTTTAACATTTCGATTATTTTTAGATGATATTCGATATGAATTTAAAAAATTCATCATATTATAAATAAAAAAAGTAGCCAAACGATTAAAATGAATTCATTTTTATAGGTTTAAATAGAGAAATAAGTGAGAATGAAACCAAACCTTTTATACATTAATTACGAAAATACGTTAGTTTGAGAAATTTAATCGGAGTAGTAGATTGATTTTCCTCTTTTGCTTTCTTTGCTACTCCACTTGGATTTTTCGAACCAAAACATCTTAGTAAATAGCATATATAAAAGGTTTGGTTCCACTGTAACTTGTTTCTTCGTTTGATCTAATAAAGTGAATTCGTTCAAATAATTTCATATCTTCTTTATTTAAAATACGATGAATTTTTTAAATTTGTAGCCAATATCATTTCTTTATTTAGATTTTGATACAATTACGTCTAATTAAGTTTATTTTTGTTTAAATATATTATTTTCTGTCATGTAGCACTATTCTTTTAGCATAAATGAGACATTTTCAATAAAATTTTAAGAGTACTATAATCAAACGAGATTCATACAGTATTAAACTAAAAAATATAAAATATAAAAAAAATTGTGAAATTAGTGGGCTAATCCCCAAAAAATGCAGGCTGGCTCAAGGCCTAAGGATATACCCGAAACCTATCTTGACAGCCAGCCAACCTGATCTCCAACGTATGCCCATTTATAGACTTAGGCATGACCCGGGCCCTTGGCCCAGTGAATTGCTCCGGAGCTCCGCACGGCCGTTGCGGTGTCTACCCACAGGTTATCATCATAGAAAGGAATTTTAGGACTTGTTAACTATAAATATTATTAACTTGTGGCGTTGCTTTGAAATGTAGCTTGTCATCTGGTTCGTAATTCCAGTACTCAAATATACAACAGCTGAGTATGCCAACCACACTCTTTCCCTGATTGTTCTGATTCAACATGTTCCCGAATTGCAATTATACTCCCTCTCAACCGGCGGACTATTAAAACGGCTGGAATTGTGGCCAAAAGTCCATGGTCGGGGTCAGTTTACAATCTCCTCATGTACATCCTTATCACCCATCTGAGCATTTATATATTCATTTTCTTATATATCCCCGTTATCATAATTTGTCTCTGTTAGAAAAGTTTTAAGGTATGTCAGTTTGATATGAAATTGTTAGTTACAGGGAAAATGCCATGGCGAGTGAGCGAGATGCTTTTCATCCTCAACCAATGGAGGAAGAGTAGGATTCTACAGTTCTATAGTTCTCAGTCGGTGACTTCTGCGGTGAAGAATTATTGACATGGGCCTTGGTGTCAAACTCTCTAGTACACTCAATCTTCCATTATCAACTAGAACAGTAAAATCCATTACTGAAGTCGAGGCCTCCGCACTTCCAGCCGAAGCCCTTAAGCTTGTTGCAGGCCAACTTAAGCGCCTTCATGGCAAGCAACTCCAGCATGCATTTAGCTACTACTCACCCCAGTCGAGGGCTTATGGAGCTTACTTTATAAAGCTTGCATGGAGAGTCATGCTATTTAAAGAGAAAGGAGGCAATAGAGGAGGGGCTTATTGGAACCGGACATGATGTCTCTAAGTTGCCCTAAAACTTTCAATCAAACATGTACTACTTGCCCAGTCCCTTTTCTTCGCTTTGGCTTTGCCGTATGTAATTTGATGCCAAGCTTTTTGCTTGTAGTCGAGAAGATGTCACATCTCGTCCGCCATTTTAGCTTGACCGTCACTTGTGGGTTGTTCAAACGTCACTTCAAAATCTCAAGTGGGTCAATAATTTTCCAGTAGATTTTTTAAACATTCGTCATATTGAAGGTTTTATATTCAATTTTATTGTGTTTATACATAAAATTTTCACCATGTGTGACAAAAAACGTGGTGATTTGGTTTGTCTTTGTAGGTGATCGTGTAAAATAGAAAGAAAACATTAAATATATGATAACCCAAAAGGGTGAATATTTAGCTTCGTGTTAGATATTACTGTTCATCCCATTTTTAGCTTCTCTTCTCAACCAAATTTAATCATAAGTCCCACCTAACTCCCACCTACACATTATCCATTCAAAACACACCTTACCTTATCCTAATTTTCTCACAATTAATTATATATAATTTTCATATTTTCTCTCTCATAATTACTCAAATAATTTTTTTCCTATTGATAATGATGTTACATCATTGCCACCATAAAAGAAAAGGCCAAAGGACATTTTCCCACCCATAGTTTGAGGTGGCGACAAAATCCCACCCGCTTAAGTTTAAAAACCTGTTTTCCCACCCATCAGCCATTTTTTTATTAATTTTTTATTAAAATTATTAAATTACCCTTTTAAAAATTAAAAATTTATAATAAAAATATAAAATAATTTTTAAATATTAAAAAATTTTAAAAAAATTTAAAAAAATTTTTGAAAATCAAAAAATCTCAGCGACCACCGCCGCCAGCACCGGCGGCGGTGGCCGCCCATAATAGAATCAGGTGGCCATGAATTTTTTGATTTTCAAAATTTTTTTAAATTTTTTTAATATTTTATATTTATATAAATTTTATTTTATTAATTTATAAAATTTTAATATTAAAAAGATAAAAATACTCCTGATTATTACTGTATATATATTATTTTTAATAAAAAAATAGGTGAGGGGTGAGAAAACGGACTTTTAAACTTAAGCGAGTGGGATTTTGTTTCCGCCTCAAACTATGGGTGGTAAAATGTCCTTTGGCCAAAAGAAAAACCAGTATGATTTAATTTAGGCCAACCATCTATGTCCCACCCAAAGTTTGATGACGGGCCCTATTTTAATACTTAAGTTCGAAAAGACTATATCTTGACTCATCGGTTAAATTTTTTATAAAACTGTTAAAAGAATCCTTAAATTAGATATAATTTAATTATAGTACTTGAATAAAATAATAAAAATGCCTATAGTTAAATAGTAGGTTGATTTTATAAATGGGAGTAAAGTTAACTTTTTTAAATTTAAAGGGTGACCATATCATCTCATCAAACCTTGGGTCGGTAATTTTATTTAGGCTTCTATTTAGAAATAAGGCCGGCCATATAGAGTTTCGGTAGTTTATGTCTCGTTGTGGCAGTCTCTTTCTTCTGCATGAAGCACTGGCCGTCTCTGTTCACCCCGCTAAAATATCTTATCTCTTTTGTCTGTTTATTCAAAGGTGAGGCAACTCCTGAGTTGTTGGCTCCAGACGTTGTTATTTTTTCTATAAATAAATAATACAATATAATATATAAAAGATAATCATTTTAGATGGAGAAGAGTGGCGGTGGATAAGAAGTGTCGCGGTCCAGGTCAAGAGTAGAGTAGAATAGTAAGAGTTTGAGAGCCCGGAGAGATAGACAGGCGCTGTTCCGTTTTGTTTTTGTGCAAGCTTTTGCATATCTCAGAGTGAAGAAAAGTTAGGTGTTCTGATTTTCAGGGTTCGGCCATGGCTGCTCGCAGAATCTCTTCCCTGCTGTCTCGCTCACTCTCTGCTTCTTCTCTTTCTCTGCTTCGCTCTCTTGGTGAGTACCTTACTTTATTCTTTTTGTGTTTTTGATTTTTTAATCGGTGACATCCATTTGTTGTGGCTTAATGGTTTCATCATTTGGAGTTTAGATGTGTCGTTTTAATTTACGTATGCATGGTAAATCTGATATACTCTCCGCTTGGTCAATTAAACTAGAAAATGGAAAAGATAACATGGTATTATTGCGTTGGATTGTTTGTTTCCTTAATTATTAATTCTTTTTTTTTTTTTTTTGGTGGACTTCTTTAGAAAAGAAGTAAAACAAATTATTGTTTGAAATCTGGTAAAAGTTAGGAGATTCATTATTCAAAATAGTAAAATCAAGACCTGATAATTCATTATTCAAAATAGTAAAATCAAGACCTGATAACATGAAAGTTTAAGATTTTTTATTCGATTATTTTTTTTTTTGTTTTTCCTATGTGTATATGTTCAAAGAGACTAATCGAGTTTTTTTTTTTTTTAATTATATGTTAGAACTCACTTTGTTTGAAATATTCTCTCTTCTCAGGAAAAAACTCTAGCAGGGGAAGAGGAATCAGCCGGTTTAGCACTGCTGCGGTACTTGAGGAGCCGATCATTCCACCTGTTCAAATCAATTACACTCAGCATCTAATCAATGGGCAATTTGTAGATGCAGCGTCAGGTAATCCTTTGTTATTATGATTCAGTACTAAAATGTTTATTTTGTTTCTTTTTTACTCCTTTGAAATGATTATTTGAAGAAAGGGTAGGGTTCAATGTTTGTTGCTATGAATATTGTATGATGCTGCAATTTCTTTTGGCCACAGGAAAAACATTCCCAACCTATGATCCTCGTACTGGAGAGGTGATTGCCAATGTTGCTGAAGGTGATGTGGAAGATATCAACCACGCTGTTGCCGCTGCTCGCAAGGCATTTGATGAAGGACCGTGGCCAAAGATGACTGCTTATGTAATAAATTTTCTTGAGTTTTTCCATACTGTTACATCACAGTCCGATGATATCTGATTTCTTTGATGTTCACCTGTACCTTTTATTCAGGAAAGGTCGCGGATATTGTTGCGCTTTGCTGATTTGGTTGAGAAACACAGTGATGAGCTGGCAGCTCTAGAGACATGGAACTGTGGAAAGCCCCATGAACAATCTGCCAAATCTGAATTACCAATGCTGGTTCGCCTGTTCCACTATTATGCTGGTGGGTTTACTACAGTGCATTTCGCATTGTTGTCACTTGTTGAATATCAATTGATTTTCTCCTAAATTATCTAGGTTGGGCTGATAAGATCCATGGACTCACGGTTCCTGGCGATGGAAACTACCATGTTCAAACATTGCATGAGCCAATTGGTGTTGCAGGCCAAATTATTCCATGGAACTTTCCTCTTATCATGTTTGCTTGGAAAGTTGGACCTGCTCTAGCATGTGGTAATACTATTGTTCTAAAGACTGCAGAGCAAACACCTCTGACTGCTCTTTATGCGGCAAAGCTATTCCATGAGGTATAATTTAAAATATTCATAATATATTACCTTTATATAGTAGTTGAATATCTGAGATCCTGAAAATAGGTCGTACACATGAGAAATAATTTCTGTGATCATGTTTAAGAGGTGGTCTGCTTCTTGCATATTATACTCTAAATCAGGGGATGCTCAAATGCATGCAAGCAATCAGATAAAAATGTCTTACCATAGCTGGTAGTTATGGATTGCCTATGAAACATGAAAGAAGATGCTAAACATGTTAATAATTTGAGATATTGCGGTTTCCTCAAACTACTTAGACTTTGCACATGATTAATCTTACTTTACTATGATATTTGAGCTTCTAATGAAAATTACATCCTCTCACAGGCTGGTCTTCCTCCAGGTGTTCTGAATATAGTTTCTGGATATGGTCCAACTGCTGGTGCGGCTCTTGCTAGCCATAGGGATGTGGACAAGGTATATTTTGAGCTTGAGCATCCTTGCTCGTGATTTATATGTGCATAACGGTGTTAAGAGTTGAAATTAATAGCTTGATGAGTTGATAGCCTAGCCATGCTTCATTATCTCATGGTTTTTAGAATACCTGTGATCAATACCATTGCCACTACTATTGCAGATTGCTTTCACAGGATCTACTAAAACTGGTCAGATTGTTCTTGAATTGGCTGCAAAAAGCAATCTGAAGCCAGTGACCTTAGAGCTTGGAGGGAAATCACCTTTCATAATATGTGAAGATGCTGACATTGACCAGGCTGTGGAGCTAGCACACTTTGCTTTGTTCTTTAATCAGGTTATTTTTATGAAATTTTTGGCATAGAGCTAATTTGCAGCTTTTGAACACATAAAAAATATTAATGTTTGCTGCCTGTAGGGACAATGTTGCTGTGCTGGGTCTCGTACTTATGTACATGAACGTGTATATGATGAGTTTGTAGAGAAGTCAAAGGCACGTGCCATTAACCGTATTGTTGGTGATCCCTTCAAGAAGGGTATTGAACAAGGTCCTCAGGTCCTCCTCTGCCCTCAGCCCCTTTATCTTCTTCTCTTCCTGCAATGTGATAAGTCTTAAACGTTTGACTTATTTCAATAAATTATAGTATATTCATATGCTGTGTGGTAGGTTTTCTGAAATAGTCTCGTAGAAGTTTATGTAGGGCTCAGTTTCAACTTAATTTTGGGTTTCAACAAAAGTCAGGACTGAGAGGGTACATTCATTGTGTCTCCAGATTGACTTAAGTTTCTTACCATGCATAACACTAAGACTACTAAAATGCCTTTGCTTTCAGTCAGATGGAAATTATGCTTTCCCTTAAACTGAATACTAATTCTGATCTGCAGTTTTGTGAAAGTTTTCTGAAACTATACCTATGTGTCATCTTCATCCCATTCAAATTTAACAACAAATTTACATGAAGTGCTTGAGTTGCAAAGTGGTACCTCTAATGAGCCCTATCAAATTCTCAGATTGACTCAGAGCAGTTCCAGAAGGTCCTTAGGTACATAAAGTCAGGCATTGAAAGCAGTGCAACCCTCGAATGTGGAGGTGACAGATTTGGCACCAGAGGATACTACGTTCAGCCAACCGTCTTCTCAAATGTTCAGGTACCATTTGTTTATCTTCTGTGATTTCTTCTACCCATATGTAATCATATCATTATATCTGAAGTGGTGGTTACGTATAGGACGATATGTTAATAGCACAGGATGAGATATTTGGCCCAGTGCAATCCATATTGAAGTTCAAGTGAGTAAAAGCTTCCTTCCCCCATTTGTCATATTTTGACATCAGTTTCATATAGGCATCTCATCACAATTATCAAAACTAACGTATGACTTATTGGATATATACAAGATTTCAATTGTTGTGGACATGAATGATTAAATGAGACCATTTCCGGGACACTTGACAGTAGCCTTTGAATATGTTGATCTCTATCAGGGATATTAATGATGCGATAAGAAGGGCAAACACAACAAGATATGGTCTAGCTGCCGGAGTTTTCACCAAGAGTTTGCAAACTGCCAATACAGCCATGCGGGCATTGAGAGCTGGGACGGTATGGATTAACTGCTACGATGTGTTTGATGCTGCAATTCCTTTCGGTGGATACAAGATGAGCGGCATAGGCAGGGAAAAGGGAATTTATAGCCTTCACAATTACTTGCAAGTGAAGGCAGTTGTTTCCCCTCTGAAAAATCCAGCATGGATTTAGTTTTTTGAGTTTCCCCAGAAGAAAGTATGTTTGTAATTATGGATCCGAGGTGTTACATTCTGAAACTCTCTCTCTCTTTTTATTTGCTTTATTTGTTTGGTTAAGTTTTTAAGAATGGATACTATCAAATGACAGTCTTATCAATGGAGAGTTATCTCTATTTTGTTTAAAGATCTCGACATCAATTTATATACATAATTCTAAATATTGTACAAATTAGATTATAATAACAATAATTAAGATTTGATAAAATCTTATCCCATATTGTATATATTAACTATAATTTATAATAATCTTGTAAATGATGCTTACAAGAGTTGGGATGAATAATCTATTTATGGTCGTTATCATATAGGGAACAAAAGTTGTTTTAAATTATTAGTCTAACACTAGTTATTGATGGTAATTTTTTGGACAAATTTTTTTAAAAATAAATTATTTAAAAAGACGATAATTATGAAAACTTTGAGGTAGAGTGACATCTCTATCATCTTCATAGAATTAAATTCATTGTCAAAATATTTCGTAAAATAATAAATACAAAGGACTCCAATTCTAGTGTTAAAGTGCACAGAGATTCAAGTTCTCTTCATTGAAAGAGAAGCCAAAAAAAAAAAGACTAAAATTGATCTGGTTTTACTATACAAATAAAACTATAAATATATATTTACAAAATATTATAATTATAATTCATATATTTAACTGGGATCTAAAGTCTGGGGTGACCCGATCAAGGCCCTGCGGCATTGCAAGAACACAGTAAACTAGAGTCGAGATGGAAAGGCTAGTCCAAGCCTGGGCCAGGATGATCGAGAGGTTTTGCCATCACCCTACTTAACAGGACACAAGAGGTCCATTGTCAAAGCAGTCAAGATCAACATGTCGGCAGCCCCAGAACTCGATTCAGACTGCATTAATATGAAAGCAACAACAATCCCAACTCGAGGCTTGTTTTCAAAGAAACTTCCTCGTGGGCCTTTGCATTTGCATGGCGCCTTTATCTTAATAATAATAACAATAATTTAATGACAATTATCGCCCACAAACTGTAGCCGCGTATACATTCGTCGTTAAATGATTGGTCCACGTATTTTGCATTTGGCTTAAAAAAACAAAATTTAATTAGAAGTCATATTAATTTGCAGCCACAAATTCTAAAGATATTTATCACTAAGTTTGAATTATTACACGTAATCGGATTTAGGTCACGTGACAGTCTCATTAATATGGGTCATCAAGTTGTTCATTTTATTTTATTATTATTATTATTATTATTTTTCCTCTTATCATTAATGGATTATAATTTATACAATTGTGTTATAATTTTCAAGGTTTTCTTCTTCATGTAGAAAAAGATAACGTAATTAATTTACTTTACCATTTAAATCGAAGCCTTTCAACATTCAGACGTGCCTTCTTCCCCGTGTAACTTGCCGGCTTCTAATACGACCACGTTTCTAGTCGGTTTCTCTGGGACCTATCAACTCTACTGTGAAATGACAAAACTCTCCGTACAGGTCCAGCCCGAAATATATATCCGAATCTACTTTCGCCCATAATCTTAGAAATGAAACCTGGCCAATCTTTCATCTGCACGTGTCCGTACACGTGTTATGAAAAACTATGGTCAAACCCAATCCACTCGTGCCCTTCCCAGTCAACTCAGCTAGCCGAATGCATCATTGCCACGTGTCCTCTTGATTTTTTTTGGGGTTAATCTTAGCCCAGTTTTATATTTGGACCAACTGACACTCTTCGTTTTTACGTTCAAAACTGAAATCGTAAAACACTCGCTGCATTACTTTTTTTCTTCTGCAATGATTAAAATTCCAGATCAGATCAATCGCCGGATTTTATCGTTTCCGGCGGTTCATCCTTGCGAGGACATTTCCCCGGCGATCCTTCTCGGTTCTTTAATAACTCTCTCTCATAACATATGCAATTACCAATCTAAGTTTTTTGCAACTCAACGAAGAAATGCCCGTGAAACGATTCGCCAGATAGGAATTCTTTTGATATTCTTCGAGGAGATTCGGGACCGTGGATCAAGTCTTCCGGATTCAGTTGTTCTTTGCTTCTCTGAGCTTCACCTTACCTTTCAAAAAGTTCAATTCTTGATGGAAGATTGCACGAGAGAAGGCGCTAAGTTATGGATTCTAATGAAGTCCCAGTTTATTGCTGCTCAATTTCGTGTGCTAATTCGGGCAATCTCTACGGCCTTGGATGTTTTACCACTGAATTTAGTAGATGTTTGCCGTGAAGTTAAGGAATTAATCGAGTTGGTAGCCAAGCAGGCGAGGAAGGCAAAATTTGAGCTTGACCAAGATGATGAGCGAGCCATGAAACGAGTTCTTACAATATTGAAATATTTTGAGAGGGGTATACAGCCTGATTTGGGTTTTATGAAGTGGGTTCTGGATTATCTTGATATTAGAAGCTGGAGTGACTGTCACAATGAAATCAAGTTCTTGGAAGAAGTTACAGCCACGCAATGTTCCGATTTTGAAGAGAGAGAGGTTCCTTTTTTAAGCAGTCTAGAGGGGTTAATGAGCTATTGTAGGGTGGTTATTTTCGACACTATGGATTACCGGAGTCATGATCAAACTGAAGTGAGGTGCAATTTGGAGACCCTTAGTTGCTTGAATCCTGAGGACTTCCGGTGTCCGATTTCACTCGAGTTAATGACTGATCCTGTAACAATATCTACAGGACAGACTTATGATCGAGCTTCGATTCACAGGTGGCTCAAAGCAGGGAATATGATGTGTCCCAAAACAGGGGAGAAGCTAACAAATACAGAGTTGGTCCCCAATACAGCTCTGAAAAAACTTATCCAACAGTTTTGTGCAGACAACGGCATTTCGCTTTCTAAAACCAGTAGACAGAGTCGTGACATAACGAGAACGATTCTCCCTGGTAGTCCTCCGGCCGCTGAAGCTGTAAAATTTCTGTCAAAATTTCTTGCAAGAAGGCTATTTTTTGGGACAAATGAAGAGAAAAACAAGGCTGCTTATGAAATTCGTTTGTTGGGGAAATCAGACATTTTCAAAAGGTCTTGTTTGATTGAAGCAGGCACAATCCCTCCTCTTTTATCTCTTTTATCTCCGTCCGATAGGTCGGTACAGCTAGAAGAGAACGCAATAGCTGCTTTATTGAAGCTCTCAAAGCATACTAGTGGCAAGAAAGTGATAGTTGAAAGTGGAGGACTGGAAATGATACTTGCAGTGCTTAAATCAGGCCTAAGTTTGGAAGCACGGCAGATAGCAGCCGCTACATTGTTTTATTTATCTTCGATCAAGGGCTACCGAAAGTGGATTGGAGAAACACCGGAGGCAATCCCAGCTCTAGTTGAGCTGATCAAAGATGGTACAAGTTGTGGAAAGAAGAATGCAGTGGTTACAATATTCGGGCTGCTATTGTATCCTAGAAACCTCGAAAGAGTGCTCGCCGCTGGCACTGTCCAAGTGCTCGTTGACATTCTCGCTTCCTCATCTAACGCTGAACTCATCTCAGATTCACTAGCAGTCATTGTAGCTTTAGCTGAGAGTATGGAAGGAACAGTCACAATTCTTCAGACTTCAGCCTTGGCTGTAATTATGGGGCTATTGCAATCGTTAACATCTCGAGCGGGCAAGGAGTATTGTGTCTCGATACTGTTGTCCTTGTGCAGCAATGCCGGCAAAGAGGTGATAGCAATATTAGCCAAGGATTCTTCACTGATGCCTTCACTATATTCCCTTACAACAGATGGTTCATCTCATGCAAGCAGAAAGGCAGGCTCGCTAATCAAAATTCTGCATAAATTCTACGAAACAAACTCTTCCGGTTTGTTGGGTTCTAGAGTTCAACATGAACGACCAGTTCATGTCAGGTAGTGAAATTAATTGATTAAGAATTTAGATCCATTGTGCTGTAAATACACGTATACTATACACGGTGTGTAGACATATACTTCATGTTTCCCCTTTTTGCCATTAGAATATTTGATAATTAGCTCAGTTTTTTAAGAGCTAATTATACCATGTTGGTTTGATTATGTAAATGCACACACACAAGCATATGTACGTGGTTTGATCATTTTTCAAGTGATAAATAAAATGTGTATGTAATATATGAATTAAATAATAAAAAGAAGAAATTTTATTATTTGTTCTTTATGATTCTCTATCATACTCTTATAATAAATACAGTACTAATTAACTAATTCAAAATGTTATTGTGATAATCTATCTTATACAAAATTCAATACGTAGAAATTAACTCATATTATAATGAATTCATTAGATAATATGTAGAACCAATCTCATATTATATTGATAAGTTAAAAGTGCGTAGATCATAAGATGTTTTATCAACATCAACTATTAATGTATAAATAATTATTCAAATATTGAAAGAAAATATGCAGTTAAGTCTTAAATGTGAATAATACTTTCAATAAATAGATAACTCAAATTATATAACAGTTATAGTTTTTGGTGCATAATTATTAAATCATGTTTTAAAAGTAATATCAATCATGTTGTCCCAATGGCCAAATCAAGGACCCTAATCCCTCCATTAGTATTAGTTGCAGCAAGCAAGAACTCTTCTTCAATGATCATCACTGGTTTTGCCAAGATAAACAATGACTAGACTCCCCCAAGCAAGGGATCTCAAATCATTTTCAATATGTATGAATGTCTTAGACTTTACCTCCCACTGAGAGCTCCCTCAGCAAAGATGAAACTAAGACACTCTTAAGCTTAGGACTTGGAATCTTATCTAGCATGCAACACTTATAGAACTTAAAATTGTTTCTTATAGTGATACCAAACAACAATTAGTATTGTGTAGATACTATTTATAAACATAAAGTAGTTATCTTTTATTAAATAATTATAATATACTCTCTAAAAATAATTGATAAATATATATATTATATGATTTATCTAAGTCTAAAACATAAATAAAAAAAAAGAGTGTTTATTTACAAATATAGTGTTGAAAAAAATAAATTTTATTTAAAAAAATAATTTCAATAATGTAATAAAGAGTTTTAATAATGAAAGTTAAAAATGAAAAGTTTGCGCTAGTAGGCAACGGCACCGTTTCACTAACACTATAAGTTTCCCGTTAAACCTGGATATAATTCCCGTCCGAACCAGATCTCTCGCGCAGCGTCGACTAAACCCTGATTCTGAAAATCACAGTTAGTTGATGGTCAGCAGTTACTTTTTTCTTCATAACAAGTGTTTGTGTCTGCTGTGAGCATAGTGATGGCGACTGAACCACAGACAGTGACTGAACATGCGAAGATCGATCTGTTCGAAGATGACGATGAATTTGAAGAGTTTGAAATTAACGAAGGTATACCACGATTTCCTCGTTTTTTTCATTTCGAGGGCTGTATCAATTGAAAGAGTAGCAGATTATATTGTCTTTGCTCACTAGCTTAGGTTTTTTCTTCAAATTTACATCAAATGCATGCCGCTATCCAGAAATTTCCTTTGAATGTTGTAGTTTTAAATTTTAATATGAATATTGGTCTTTTTTTTGCGTTTAATTTGAGGATTGAAATTTTGAATGCTTAATTTGCTGTTGTTTTTTTCGTGTTTTTATAATGAACATGACAGAGTGGGAGGATAACGGGGAAGGGAATGATGTGACACAGCAGTGGGAAGATGATTGGGATGATGATGATGTCAATGATGATTTCTCTCAACAGCTTCGGAAGGAACTGGAGAGCAACATCGAGAAGAACTGAGCTACTTTTAGTAACATTAGTTGTTTCAACTCGAGAATATGACCTTTTTATTTTCAGATGTTTTATCTGCAAAACGTGTTTGAACTTTTAATTCATTGAAATTTGAAGCTTATTGCAAACTGTTAATGTGGAACAAAATGTTATGTTTTTTGTGAAGTAGTTTGGAATCCTTGTTAGAGTTATATGTGCTTTGATGTTGGGTGGGAGTATGACTGTTTGTTTAAGTGCATACAATGAATGGATTGTATGGTCGTTTGTGCACCTTTTAATGCAGAAGGTTACTTGCTATCTTAGGCGATATTTAGAATGGTCAAAATACTGCCCCTAACCACGTTATCGATGCTAGTTGATGCATTAGTTTTAAATTTTTTTTTTCACTGGTCTGTGTCTTTTTTTTTTTGTGCACTAGTATCTTGTTCTTTTTGGCGAACTGTTTCAATTTGTTGATGTGAACTGTTTGGTCTTGATTGAGTTTAATAAGGAGGCATGGTCTGTATGACTTTGCATGTCATGTTATATTATGTTGGAGATGTGGAGTAAATTGAAATATGAAGTTTGTATCTTAGCCAGTAAGTTGTGGAGAGGTACTTATTTTCTTCAGTAAGGTTTAGAAACTGATCTTCTTTTCCTTATAAATCCTTTTAACCCAAGGTCATTTTCTGTATTGATGTCAGCTAGATTTCATTTTTACTAGTTGGAATATGAGAGAAAGGATGAGTTATGGCCAGAATTTTTGTCTCGGCTAGAGCTTGAACTTGCATTCTTTTGCTTTGCTTGATCATAGGTAGTAGTGTGTACATTATATATTGAATTATATAGTTTTGTTCCCAATCCACACGAACTTGTAGATCTCTCCTTAAGCTTCCTTTTGAAATCTGTATCTGAAAAACTACGTTAGGATAGTCTGCTTGAGCCTGTGAAAAACTGAGTGTTGCCAGGAACAGTCAACCTAAAACCATTGCTATTGGACTGCCTTATGAATAGTTCTTTGGCATGGTACAGTTCTTTTCATCTACTAATAACATCAACGTTTCAATTATAAGAAATGTTATCTTTGTGGGAATTATTCATTATTGGTGAGTGAAATAATGTAGCATAATCATTGAATTGACCAATCCTTAGCAGGAGCCACTAGGATTCAAATAAGAACAGCACAATCATTCATCCTTGAACAAAGGAGGTCTTAAGATGCTGTGAGGATGATTTCTTCTTTGAGGGAAGAAAAAAAGAGAAGCTTACTAAGTGGGTACAGGTAGGTACAGCACAAATTTGGTGGATTCTACCGACGGGACATATCCACAAGGCTAAGCTCATTTGTGAGTTTGATCTTAATTTTTAATATAATAAACCTAATGTGTACTAATTTAGATACCAATGATGATACGTTGTAATTAGATTAAGTAATTTTGAATTAAAGATAAAATAATATCTAATCATATGAGAAGATATCATCATTAATATTAAAATTGATACTCATTATAAGTGTATATTATAAGTGTATATAGTTTTATCAATTGACAACAAGTATATAGCCAACGCAAAGAAGAATTCCTAAGTTGGAGAGGTGGGAGAAGAGAGAAATGGAACTGAAAGGCTTTCCACCAATGACTGGAGGCCAGAACAGAAAGCAGAATATAGAGATAAGCCTTGAGCAGTGAAACCAATTACGATCAATTTGCTAAACATTCACTTGAATCAAGATTTTTTGTTTTTTCCTGACTCATGATATAGTGTTTGTTTTGATGACAAAAAGAAGGAAAGAAAAGGGTGTCACCGAATGAATTTGAAAGGCAGAGGGATTGGGAACCGGAATATACAAAATTAGCAAACAACCATTTCTTTAATTTTAAATTAAAGATAAAATAATATTTAATTATGATAAAACAATATTATTGATACTTAAATTATGTTTATTTATATGTATCAATTTAGATATCAATAATAATGTATAATAATGTGAACGAACAATTTTAAATTAAAGATAAAATAACGTTAAATCATATAATGAAATATTATTATTAGTATTTAACTTGATACACATTATAATTGTATGTATCGTTATTCTAATTTAATTATTTACAAAAGAATAAATAAACAAAGCCAAATGATATATTTCACTCAAGGTTTAACCAAATTATAAATTTTTATTTTCTAAATTTGAAAAAAGCAAAATTTTAATTATTTGATAAAGTTTATAGTTACCTTTAACTATTTTTATTAAAATTAATATACATTAGATTAAAAGATATTTAATAAAAATTTTGAAATAAAATGTTATCTAATTTGAAGAAATCTTTGCCTTCCCATCAATTTTATAAAAAATTTAATAGAGTTAATCTATTTAACATATAAGTTGAATTTTTTATTTTTTTTTGGGTTATTTTAAAATGTGAGCATGAAACCTTGGTGGAAAATAGTCATTTCACTAAAAATAATTTGACAAAATAAAGGAATTAAGTGATATTTTATTTTTATTTAGTAATTCTGGTATGTATTAAAGACAAACTAATGATCTCAAAAAGTAAACTGAAAAAAAAAAATATAATGTTATCTTTCTCTATTGTGTATTTATATTATTTAACAACACAAATAATGATATTATAACAATCCTAATAACCTAAAATTCACAAAAAATATAAAGAAGGCTTGGAAGTTCAAACCCTAAAAATAAATGTTTTCTCGATATTAATTCCAATAGTAATATAAAAGCACTCTCCTCATTCAAATCACACCAAAATTTAGAGGACTAATTCCATTTTGACAAATTAGACAAAGAAGTGTCTTCAACAACGATAGATCCATGACTCTACACATTTAAAGTAAAAATAATGTTCGTAATTTGGTAATAATCTATACTTTTGTTTCAATTTGAGGTTCTCCAAATATATAATTAGAGATAATAATTTGATAAGCACAATCAGATTTTTGACCTATCTCTTCTTATTCAAGAAGAGAATTCTTTCATAAAAGTATGAAACAAGGATGAAGATAACTAAAATTTTTGCAGTTACGATATTTATTTCTGATTCATCATCTCTTCGATTTTTTTACTCTCATACCTATATTTTAAACACTTAAATATTGATTTATACATATAGAATTCAAAGTTCTTTATTAAGAAAAAAAAGAAAAAAATTGATAGAAGTTTTTTCACGAGAATGGAGAGGGAAAAGGGTTTTCATATTAAGGTTAAGGATAGAGACAAGAATGAGAATTCTTTATTGTTCTCGTATTAGGAATTAGATAAAAATGGGAAAAATTTTCTCTACAAAGGTGATGATAAAGATTAAGATATTCAACATCTATCCACCTCCTTACCATCTTCAAAGATAATACAATACGTAGGGCCACTCCCCCTATCCGTGGCAGCCTCTTTTCTAAGCAAGAAAGCTTCTTCGAGTCCTCGTTCGACATTCTGGTTTCACTAGTGTTGCTAAGAGGAAAAAGTTGCTGAGAGGCAAAATAACATGCTCATTGCCTCCACTGAATGCCCTCACAACAGTACAAACATGAATTATTGCAGAAGCTAAAATTCCCAAGAAAACTTATCAAAGAAAAAAAAAAAAAAAAAACCCCAAGAAAAGTAATCATCAAAGAGATTTGCTCAACTACTTGTCATTGCTTCGAATATTTATTACATAGACGACTCAAATTTTAGTTTTTTATAAACTAATCTTGGTAAATTAAGTAGAGTAAGAAAGCATATAAATTTAGTGCTTGTTAATTACAGGGTGTACAATTGTATACATTTTACTCAATGAATAATATATGAAAAGGTTTAGCTGGCTAATGGCAAATGACAAGGATCATGTTCAATATTTACAGGTGAAAGTAAAAAATATTATTGAGGCGTAAAAACTTGATAGCCATAATATTACCTAATTAACGGATAAACTAAAACAGATCAGAAAATGGTCAAAATGAGTGTAGCCAAGTTTTTTTATACCAAACACAAATAATTAACTAAATAATCCAACAGCTAGACTCCTAGTTTTTCGCAATCCTTTGTGATCATAATTAATTATAGCCATGTGTTTAGACGATCTGCTTTGCATATATATATATAAAATCGAGTTCGAGAAGCAAGAACTTGAATATCGTCAAAAGATAGAGACTTCTTAATTTTCAGTAATTGTAAATTACCTCACTATACAGCAATCGTCTCACCTTCTTCTTTCTTTTTCTTCTCTATTCGAAATTATGACGGTTTATAACAACGCCCTTAGAACCGCTGTAGGGGCTGCTGGTTAGTCCTCCAAAACACTCGTAACTTTGCATGCATGCATGTGAATAAAGAAGCATCAATGGTCTTTCATCTAACGAGTAATATTTCTTATAATTTTGGCAGGAAATATCGTCTCTTTCGGCCTGTTTCTTTCCCCATTGTAAACTTCTTTCTCAACCTTCAGATTAGTATTTACATACATACATACATACATACATACATATTTAATGAGAAGTTAATTGTTATTATAGTTAATTAAAGTCAATTAACATATGTTGATGAATTAATGCAGCCCAACAATGATCAGCATATGGAAACAAAAATCAGTGCAAGCGTTCAGGCCTGATCCATACTTAGCCACTATTCTGAATTGCATTATGTGGATGTTCTATGGTACACCCCTCGTCACACAAGACAACCTTTTGGTTATTACTATCAACGTTGCAGGTTTAGTTATGGAGCTCACCTATGTTGCCTTCTTCTTCATCTATTCTCCCTGGGCAAAACGCGTATGGACTTATATATTCAATCATATAGAAGTTTAATTAATGATTTAATATACTATATTTTTCATATAGAATTATTAATAAAAAATTGTTTCTGTATAATTTCAGAGGAGGATTATTATGGTTCTTCTATTTGAAGTAGTATTCGCAGTTGTTGTGATTTTCATTACCTTGTTCTTTTTCCGTACCCTTAAAGATAGAGCTATGATAGTGGGTTTTGTGTGTATCATCTTCAATATAATCATGTATACTTCTCCTTTAACTGTCATGGTAAGTCAATCAATCTTTCCTTGATTAATCCGATTATAGTTTTAGTTAATTAATATTTTAACATCATCGTATTATATGTATTAATTGAGTTCCTTTTTCTTGCAGAAAATGGTGATCAAGACAAAAAGCGTTAAGTACATGCCCTTTACTCTCTCCTTAGCCAACTTCTTGAATGGTTGCATCTGGGTTCTTTATGCAGTTCTTAAATTAGATTCGTATATCTTGGTAAGATAGCATTCAACAAAAATAAGAAATATTAAGTTGATATCAGATACAATATTTCGTTTAATCCAAATACTTAATATACAACATTTGTTTTTGTAGATTCCCAATCTTTTAGGAGCAATTTCTGGTATAGTGCAACTAGTACTATACGCAATGTACTATAAAACAACAAATTGGGACGAGGATGATGAAGAGGATAGACTACCAGAGGTTGAACTCTCTAGTGCTTGAAAATAATGTTGAGATGGATGAGGGAGAGCGGAACCTGGGGCTGCGAAGCAATCATGTTGGAACTCACAAGCAATTTCTTTACACAACTTGGTTCACAAAATCAAACGACGTCAAGATGGCAAAATCAGAGAATCATTCTTCACATTCTCAAACCAAGCTGCCTTGACCAGTAAAATTTTCATTTCGGCCACCTTGTAGCAACTCAAGTGCAAGAGTTTCTTCAAACATTGCAATATTTGTTCATGATACTCCAAGCATTTAATATCAATGCATTGTAGTTTATCTTGGCAAGAATCTGACTGAAAAAAGTTTTATTTATTCATTATTATTCCCAGGTACAAATCTTCTGGGCACAATCTTAACATATATATCTAAATTTTAGTTTCATTGCCTTGCCTTTCCACCAAAATTGAGTATGGGCGGTATCTTTGTGGGAACCCTTCGTTGTATTTGTGTGAAATAACGTTGCATTATTATTGAATGGGCTAATCCTTATCAAAACCCACTCGGACTATATTTGAAATAATAAAAATAGCGGGATCATATTACATAGATTTACTGTTTTCCGATCTCAGGTTTGGGTTAGAAAATTAATGGTATAAAGGTAAATTCAAAGTATATTACGAAGAAGAAAAACTAATAATATAAGGATATAATAGTATTTTTACAATCCATAAAGTTTAAAAAATAAAAAACTAACACTTTTACATATCTTATCTTAACATCTTAAATTTGAGAGTTTGATATTTTTATAAATTTGAAAGTTTATAATTAAGTTTTTAAAGCTCTAATTGCCACTTATTAGAATCGCACTATTGCTACTAATCACACCGCCACAATGCAGAGGCTATCAAAAATGACAAGGTCATGTGATAAATGATGAATAGAGATTGAGCTACATTATGAAGGGAAATTTCAAAGTGACATTATTAGGTTTTGAGCGTAAACTAGTAATTAACAATGAAATCGACACTAAATAGAATGAAAAGTGGTAATATTAGTAGCATGAGTATCAAAAATTGTAATCAACATTAGATAGAGCTACAAAGGTGAAGATTAACGTGTGGGATAGATTACTAGACATTTTAATTAATTGAGCAAAATAAACTAAATAATGATATTAACATGGGAATGAGTAGTAGATGATGACAATAATATTAAGAGTGGGTGTGGAGAATGGAGCAAGGTTAGGGAATTGTCCTACTGCATGAGGACGAGGATAAAGACAAAGACAGAAACAACAACAGGTACTAGGATAATCATCCTCGTTTTTTCCCTCTCAATTGACATCTTTGTATATGTCATCAAGGCATGGAAAAGTATTTTTGGGTCATATATTGGGACAATTTTTGCCCTATGTAATGTGTTTTGATTTGAATCTGTTTTCTTCTTATTGTGGTGTGTTTATTGTTTGATAAAATGTCTTATATATAGAGAGAGAGAATTGAGTTGTGTTATTTATTATATTGATCATAAAAAATTGTTGTCACATATTTAGTTTTACATTTTGAAAGTAATTTTTCTCCAGATAAAATGTTTCATTATTTTTACATAACTCTAGTCTGTGTTAGTAGCAAAAGGGAATGTGTACAGTGTTTTCCTTTAAAATGAAGTTAAATTGTCATTGTAACCTTTATATATTTAATATAAGTAGTACATGACAAAATTTTAGGAACAATTGTCTATATGTGAACACACACATATTTTGTATATCTTTTCAATATATATATAAAAAAGAAAGTTTTAGGCCAAATCAATTTATATTTTATCCTGGTTTTTCTGTTGTCGTATTTCAGTTTAAGTTAGGTATTTCTGCTGTATATTATTGGATGTATTAAATTTTATGTTTAATAAAATATTATTATTAATTATAAAATAGTAGAAACAGTAATGTACAACAGAAGTGTTTATAGCAATTATGATCGATTTGCTAAACATTCACTTGAATCAAGATTTTTTGTTTTTTCTTGTCTCATGTTATAGTGTTTGTGTTTGTTTTGATGACAAAAAGAAGGAAAGAAAAGGGTGTCACTGAATGAATTTGAGATGCAGAGGGATTGGGAAACCGCAATTTACAAAATTAGCAAACAAACATGTCTTTCATTATAAAGTCATTCGCTGCTAATTCCTCTTTATCAACTCTTAAAGAAGCAAAAATTTGGTAAGTTTAATTTTTAGCTTTATTTTTAACTTGCTTTTACTTTTCATTCTATAATTCATTCTTAACTTGTACGCATTTTTAGTTATAATGAATTTGCTGTTGAAGATAAAGAGAGCATGGAAACTTGCCCTTGCAATTTTATTTTCTTAAGGTTTCTTTGTAGTGGAATTGAGAACAGTTTTAGCTGTGTCTAAGGTGTTTTGATTTAAACCTGATTTTTTCTTATTGTGGTGTGTTCATTGCTGGATAGAATGCCTTAGAGAGAGAGAGAGAGAGAGAGAGAGAGAGAGAGCAGAGTTGTTCATAATGCTTAGTTTATTTTCAAAGTAATTTTTCTCTGGATAAAATATTTTGATTGTTTTTACTCAAACATTGATTGTCCTAGGCGTGACTGAAGTGTGTGATAGTAGTAAGAAGGACTGTGTGAAGTGGTTGTTTTCAAAGGGAGCCAAATTATCATTATATCTTTTATATTTAGAAGGAAGAACATGGTAGAATTTTAAGCCAAATAATCTTTCTATCCTTATAATGATAGATGGGGAGAAAAATAAAATTTTTAAATTTAAAAGATAAAAATTATCGATTCATCCTGCTTGAGTGCGAAATAGTCCTTTATTATTATATATTATTATATGATTATATAATTTAAAATTAAAGATAAAATAATATTTAATTATGATAATACAACATTATTGATACCTAAATTATGTTTATTTATATGTATTAATTTATATATCGATAATAATGTATAATAATGTAAGTGAATAATTTTAAATTAAAGATAAAATAACGTTAAATCATATAATAAAATATTATTATTAGTATCTAACTTGATACATATTATAATTGTACGTATCGTTATTCTAATTTAATTATTTACAAAAAAATAAATAAACAAGGTCAAATGACATATTTCACTCAAGGTTTCACGAAATTATAAATTTTTACTTTCTAAATTTGAAAAAAGCAAAATTTCAATTATCTAATGAAGTTAATAGTTAATTTTAATTATTTTTATTAAAATTAATATAAATTAGATTAAAAGACATTTAATAAAAAATTTGAAATAAAATGTTATCTAATTTGAAGAAATCTTTGCCTTCCCATCAATTTTATAAAAAATTTAACATAGTTAATCTATTTAACATATAGGTTGAAATTTTATTTATTTATTTTTTTTGGGTTATTTTAAAATGTGAGCATGAAACCTTGGTGGAAAATAGTCATTTCGCCAAAAAAAAATTGACAAAATGAAGGAACTAAGTGATATTTTATTTTTATTTAGTAATTCTTGTATGTATTAAAGACAAACTAATTATCTCAAAAAGTAGACTGAAAAAAAAAATTATGTTATCTTTCTCTATTGTGTATTTATATTATTTAACAACACAAATAATGATATTATAACAATCGTGATAACTTAAAATTCACAAAAAATATAAAGAAGGCTTTGGAAGTTCAAACCCTAAAAATAAATGTTTTCTCGATATTAATTCCAATAGCAATAGAAAAACACTCTCCTCGTTCAGATCACACTAAAATTTAGAAGACTAACTCTATTTTGACAAATTGGATAAAGAAGTGTCTTTAACAACGATAGATCCATGACTCTACAAATTTAAAGTGAAAATAATGTTCGCAATTTGGTAGTAATCTATACTTTTGTCTCAATTTGAGGTTCTCCAAATATATAATTAAAGATAATAATTTGATAAGCACAATCAGATTTTTGACCTATCTCTTCTCATTCAGGAAGAGAATTCTTTCATAAAAGTATGAAACAAGGACGAAGATAACTAAAATTTTTGCAGTTACGATATTTATTTCTGATTCATCATCTCTTCGATTTTTTTACTCTCATACCTATATCTTAAATATTTAAATATTGATTTATACATATAGAATTCAAAGTTTTTTAATAAGAAAAAAATTGAGAGAATTTTTTCCACGAGAATGGAGAGGGAAAATGGTATTCATATTAAAGTTGAAGACAAAAATAAGAATGAGAATTCTTTATCATTCTCATATTAAGAATAAGATAAAACTGGAAAAAATTTTCTCTACAAAGATGATGATAAAGATTAAGATATTCCATATCTATCCACCTCCTTACCATCTTCAAAGATAACACAATATGTAGGGCCGCTCCCTCTATCCGTGGCAGCCTTTTTTCTAAGCAAGAAAGCTTCTTCGAGTCCTCGCTCGACATTCTGGTTTCACTAGTGTTGCTAAGAGGAAAAAGTTGCTGAGAGGCAAAATAACATGCTCATTGCCTCCACTGAATGCCCTCACAACAATACAAACATGAATTATTGCAGAAGCTAAAATTCCCAAGAAAACTTATCAAAGAAAAAAAAAAAAAACCCCAAGAAAAGTAACATCAAAGAGATTTGCTCAACTACTTGTCATTGCTTCGAATATTTATTACATAGACGACTCAAATTTGAGTTTTTTATAAACTAATCTTGGTAAATTAAGTAGAGTAAGAAAGCATATAAATTTAGTGCTTGTTAATTACAGGGTGTACAATTGTATACATTTTACTCAAATGAATAATATATGAAAAGGTTTAGCTGGCTAATGGCAAATGACAAGGATCATGTTCAATATTTACAGGTGAAAGTAAAAAATATTATTGAGGCGTAAAAACTTGATAGCCATAATATTACCTAATTAACGGGTAAACTAAAACAGATCAGAAAATCGTCAAAATGAGTGTAGCCAAGTTTTTTATACCAAACACAAATAAATAAATAATCCAACAGCTAGACTCCTAGTTTTTCGCAATCCGTTGTGATCATAATTAATTATAGCCATGTGTTTAGACGATCTGCTTTGCATATATATATATATATATATATAAAATCGAGTTCGAGAAGCAAGAACTTGAATATCGTCCAAAGATAGAGACTTCTTAATTTTCAGTAACTGTAAATTACCTCACTATACAGCAATCGTCTCACCTTCTTCTTTCTTTTTCTTCTCTAATCGAAATTATGACGGGTTATAACAACGCCCTTAGAACCGCTGTAGGGGCTGCCGGTTAGTCCTCCAAAACACTCATAACTTTGAATGCATGCATGTGAATAAAGAAGCACCGATGGTCTTTCATCTAATGAGTAATATTTCTTATAATTTTGGCAGGAAATATCGTCTCTTTCGGCCTGTTTCTTTCCCCATTGTAAACTTCTTTCTCAACTTTCAGATTAGTATTTACATACATACATACTTACATACATACATACATGCATACATACATATATTTAATGAGAAGTTAATTGTTATTATAGTTAATTAAAGTCAATTAATATATGTTGATGAATTAATGCAGCCCAACAATGATCAGCATATGGAAACAAAAATCAGTGCAAGCGTTCAGGCCTGATCCATACTTAGCCACTATTCTGAATTGCATAATGTGGATGTTCTATGGTACACCCCTTGTCACACAAGACAACCTTTTGGTTATTACTATCAACGTTGCAGGTTTAGTTATGGAGCTCACCTATGTTGCCCTCTTCTTCATCTATTCTCCCTGGGCAAAACGCGTATGGAATTATATATTCATTCATATAAAAGTTTAATTAATGATTTAGTTTACTATTTTTTTCGTATAGAATTAATAATAATAAAAAACTTGTGTCTGTATAATTTCAGAGGAGGATTATTATGGTTCTTCTATTTGAAGTGGTATTCGCAGTTGTTGTGATTTTCATTACCTTGTTCTTTTTCCGTACCCTTAAAGATAGAGCTATGATAGTGGGTTTTGTGTGTATCATCTTCAATATAATCATGTATACTTCTCCTTTAACTGTCATGGTAAGTCAATCAGTCTTTCCTTGATTAATTGGATCATAGTTTTAATTAATATTTTAACATCATCGAATTATATGTATTAATTGAGTTCCTTTTTCTTGCAGAAAATGGTGATCAAGACAAAAAGCGTTAAATACATGCCCTTTACTCTCTCATTAGCCAACTTCTTGAATGGTTGCATTTGGGCTCTTTATGCAGTTCTTAAACTAGATTCGTATATCTTGGTAATATAGCATTCAACAAAAATAAGAAATATTAAGTTAATATCAGATATAATACTTCGTTTAATCCAAATACTTAATATATAACATTTGTTTTTGTAGATTCCCAATCTCTTAGGAGCAATTTCTGGTATAGTGCAACTAGTACTATACGCAATGTACTATAAAACAACAAATTGGGACGAGGATGACGAAGAGGATAGACTACCAGGGGTTGAACTCTCTAGTGCCTGAAAATATTGTTGAGATGGATGAGGGAGAGGCAGAACCTGTGGTTGCGAAGCAATCATGTTGGACCTCACAAGCAATTTCTTTACACAACTTGGTTCACAAAATCAAACGACGTCAAGATGGCAACATCAGTGAATCATTCTTCACATTCTTAAACCAAGCTGCCTTGACGGGTAAAATTTTCATTTCGGCCACATTGTAGCAACTCAAGTGGAAGAGTTTCTTCAAACATTGCAATATTTGTTCATGATACTCCAAGCAATTAATATCAATGCATTATAGTTTATCTTGGCAAGAATCTGACTGAAAAAAAATTTATTTATTCATTATAATTCCTAGGCACATTCTTAACTTATATATCTAAATTTCAGTTTCATCGCCTTGCCTTTCGACTAAAATTGGGTATGGGAAGGTATCTTCGTGGGAACTCTTCATTGTATTTGTGTAAATTAACATTGCATTATTATTGAATGGGCTAATCCTTATCAAGACCCACTCGGACTATATTATGAAATAGTAAGAATGGCAGGATCATATTGCATAGATTTATTGACATTTTCCGACCTCAGGTTTGGGTTAGAAAATCTAACGGTATAAAGGTCAAATCAAATTTTATTATACAAAAAAAAAAATTATTAGTATAAGGATATAATAGTATTTTTACAAGCCATAAATTTCAAAAAATTAAAAAATAATACTTTTATGTATCTCATCTTAACATTTTAAATTTAAGAGTTTAACCTTTTTATAAATTTAAAAGTATATAATTAAATGCCTAAAACTCTAAATGTCACTTACTAAAACTATTGTTGCTAATCAAGCCACAATGCAGAGGCTATAAAAAATAAGAAGGTCGTGATAAATGATGAATAGAGATTGAACTACTTTATGGAGGGAAATCGCAAAGTGACATCATTAGGTTTTGAGCACAGACGAGTAATTAACAATAAAATCAACAAGTAGATAGAATGAAAAATGATAATATTAGTATTATGACTATCAAAAGTCGTAATCAATATTACATAGAACTACAAAAGTAAAGATCAATATATGAGATAGACTACTAAAAATTTTAATTAATTGAGTAAAATGAACTATAATAATGATATCAAATGAGAATGAGTCATAGATGATGATAATAACATTAAGAGTGGGTATAGAAAACAGGGCAAGATTGGGAAATTGTCCTACACTATGAGGACGAGGACGGAGACAGGTACTAAGATAATCATTTCGGCTTTTTCCCTCTCAATTGGCATCTATATTTATATCATCAAGGGGTAAAAAAGGATTTTTGGGTCAAATATTAGGACAATTTTACTCTATATAATGTGCTTTGATTTGAATATGATTTCTTCTTGGTGTGTGTTTATTACTTAATAAAATGTCTTATATGTAGAGGGAGAGAATTGAGTTTGTGTTATTTATTATATTGATCATAAAATATTGTTGCCACGGGTGTAGTTTTGCATTTTGAAAGTAATTTTTTTTTGGATAAAATGTTATTTTTTTTCTTACATAACTCAAGTGTAGGATTGTGTAAAATAGTTTATAATGATAAATAAAACAATAGACAAGATTACCAATTTAGATAAATGATGATATGTTATGATGTGATTGAATGATTTTAAATTAATAATAAAATAATCACATGATAATACATCATTATTGATACTTAAACTATGTACATTTAAAATGTATACTAATTTAGTTATCAATAACGATGTAATACCATTCTTGCATGAAATAAAAACGAACAAACAATTTAATATTTGAATAACTCTTCAAAAAAATAGTTCTAATTATCCACTTTTAGTTTTAAATTTTAAACGTTGTAAATTTGAAAACTGAAACAGTACATCTATTCACTTGATAAATTTTTTTAGTTTATCAGACTTTAGACTTGAACAATATTTGTTCAAAGCCTGGGTTTGAACACTTAAGGAACAAATTTTTTTATCCGAGCGCATTTAAAGTCTAAATTTTGTTCAATATGAAACTGAATTTTTTGAATTGAATAATTGAGCTTCGAACGTGGCCAACCCAATTTTCGTATGCCTATATCTTCCCATTAGTTGTCAATGACCCAAAAGGATGCCCCTATTTTCTAACTTACATAGATTTGATGATTTATCTAAAATTTTCATTTGAAGGTCTTCACCTCTGGAACCCAACCTCGCGGTAATAAGTTAAAGCTTGAACTGCAAGTTTAGTATATCTGGTGTTTATGTTGAACTACCGATGAACAAGAATTTATAAAAAAACAAAAACAAAAATAGGAAACCAGATAAAGTAAATCAAATTGTTGCCTACTGTAATTTGTCACATATAAGGGGAATAACAACATAACAGCCATACTTTAAGGTTGGAGATGATTATAGGTCGGATATGCGCTAAATATCTTAATCCTCGTAACAAAATATTTTTCTTTTCTTGATGCAGAGATAATAGAGAATTCTTATCTCCATCTTTGCAGAAAAAGCTTTTTTGGGTCTTTGTTATGTCCTTGATATGGAGAACTTTTTTATTCTCTATGGAAAATATTTTTTTTCTACTTTCTTTTCATCATTTTATTAAATAATAACAAAATATTTGTTAGTTGTCAGAATATACTTATAATAATTTAAAGTTTTTAAATATAATCTAATATTTAACAATTTAAGAGATATTTAAGAGAAAAAGAAAAAATTAGAAAAAGAACAAACCAGATATATCTATTTTCGTTTTAGTTTTATTTTCTGTTGTAAAAATTTTAATCATTCTTGTCTTTGCTTTTATCAGATATTTCTCTTCAAATGGATCAAATATGTGGTTTAACGGCCTGAATTATATTTCTAATTAAAGGATAAGAAATTGAAGATAGGGCTTGAAAGTTGAAACCCGATTAAATAATCCTAAAATTATACTCCATATTAAATCCATCAGCAACAGAAACACTATCTGCTCTTTCAAAATCACACCAAAACTTAGAGGACTAACCCTAGTTCGACAAAATATGAACAAATGGGTGTCTTCGGCGAGCTTGACTCAGAGTGAAAACTATGCTCTTAGTAAGGCAATAACATGCCCTTTTCTCCCAACCTTGTATTCCAAGCAAGGAAGCTTTTTCAAGTCCTCATTCGACATTCTGGTTCACTAGTGTTGCCAGGAGGAAAATTTAAACTAACATGCCCATTGCCTCCACTGATTGCCCTCACAACAATACAAATGTGAATTATTGTCAAAGCTAAAATTCCCAAGAATAATAACATCAAAGAGATTAAAATCTCCATAAGGTATCTCTCTTCTAGACAGCCCAGAAAGAGGTTACCTTACAACGATTGGAACCTCAATTTCTTGATCCCTTTTCAATCATAGCATGCTAATGTGACACTTACAATTACATTTTAGAGGAAAAAATCTTAGTTACATGTGTTGTATGATGGCTGAGAATTTTTATGGGTAATCAGAACATGAAGGTGGCATGAAATATTACAAGTGGGCAGGAGCTTTTGTCATAGATTTCTTATATATAAATGCTCTTGCTCTAAATAAAGAGATAGATTAATGTGAATGAAAGCAAACCTTATTCTATGTCCATTAAACTATAAATGAGCAAGGAACTACTGAATTCTAGTTTTGGCTAGATATATCGATTCAACCATTGATATGTTCGTCGATCAATTTGTTTCTTGTATAAATTGAATTTAACAGTGGAAAATAAAAGAAACCTTTAATCAAGGATTTTATTAACATGGCTTTATCCTATATTAATTTAGTGAAGCATTGAAAGTAGATAATATAGTTATTTTTGAAAAATTGTCCTTGAAGCATGAAACTTGATGACCATAATATTACCTATTTAACAGTTAAACTGAAACAGATCAGGAAATCGCCAAATGCGTGTAACCAAGTTTTTTTGCCAAATAATTCAACAACTAGTCTTCTAGTTTTTCGCTGTCCTGTGTGACCAAAATTAATCATAGCCATGTGTTTAGACTCTCTGGTTTGCATATATATATATATATATATAAATATAATCGAGAAGCAAGAAATTGAATATCGTCAAAAGATAGAGACTTCTTAATTTTCAGTAATTGTAGATTACCTCACTATACAGTAATCGTCTCACCTTCTTCTTTCTTTTTCTTCTCTATTCGAAATTATGACGATTGATGACAATGCCCTTCGAACCGTTGTAGGCGTTGCCGGTTAGTCCTCCAAAACACTAGTAACTTCGCTTGCATGCATGAGAATAAAGAAGCGTCAATGGTCTTTCATCTAATGAATTCAATTTCTTATCATTTTGGCAGGAAATGTCGTCTCTTTCGGCCTATTTCTTTCCCCATTGTAAGCTTCTATCTCCACCTTTAGATTAATATTTAACATATATACAAATACATACATACATACATACATACAAACATATATAACATTTAATGAGAAGTTAATTGTTATTATAATTAATTGAGGTCAAATAATACATGGTGCTGATTTAATGCAGTCCAACAATTATGAGCATATGGAAGCAAAAATCAGTGCAAGCTTTCAAGGCCGATCCATACTTGGCCACGGTTCTAAATTGCGTTGTGTGGTTGTTCTACGGTACACCCCTTGTCACACAAGACAACCTTTTAGTTATTACTATCAACGTCGCAGGTATCATCATGGAGCTCTCCTACGTTGCCATCTTCTTCATCTATTCTCCCTGGGCAAAGCGCGTATGGAATTATACATTCATTCATATAAAAGTTTAACTAATGATTTAATTTACTATTCGTTTTCGTATCGAATTAACAATAATAAAAAAATTATTTCTGTATAATTTCAGAGGAGGATTATTTGGGTTCTTCTATTTGTAGTAGTATTCGCAGCTGTTCTGATTTTCATTACCTTGTTCTTTTTCCGTACCCTTAAAGATAGAGCTATGATAGTGGGCATTGTGTGTATCATCTTCAATGTAATCATGTACACTTCTCCTTTAACTGTCATGGTATGTCAATCAATCTTTCATTGCTTTATCCGATTATTGTTTCAATTAATTTTTAATATCTTTGTATTAAATGTATTAATGAGTTCCTTCTTGCAGAAAATGGTGATCAAGACAAAGAGTGTCAAGTATATGCCCTTTACTCTCTCATTAGCCAACTTCTTGAATGGTTGCATTTGGGTTCTCTATGCAGTTCTTAAATTAGATCCATACGTCTTGGTAAGATAGCATTCAAACAGAAGGAAAAATACATTGTCTAATCCAAATAGTTAATATATAACATTTGTTTTTTCGTAGATTCCCAATTTGTTAGGGGCAATTTCTGGTGTAGTGCAGTTAGCACTATATGCAGTGTACTATAAGTCAACAAATTGGGACGATGATGATCAAGAAGATAGACCACCGGAGGTTCAACTCTCCAGTGCTTGATTACGACTCCATTCCCACCATCCAGCTTTCTAAATTTTGATACGTAGAATAATTTTTTAAATTATTATGTTAAATGAACAACAATGTGTTGTTTCATAACATCCGTTTCAAGATTCATGTATGAAGTATCGAGTTGTTCTTGCCAGAACACAACCTTGTATCAGATTGTGGGGAAAAAAAAAAATTCGAATAATCAAAACTAGGTTTATCGTTTATGTTGCCTCTTTTAGCATCATATTTCTCAATCGGCAAATGAGTTACTTTTCAGATATAATGCACAATGATAAAAGGTATTCAAGTCTCAGTTCATACAATGATGTTTATCAAATGGCATATATAAAGGGTGATTTTGCAGGAGGTAGGCAAGGCCAATCTACCACCGGATTGGCAAGTCAAATAAATGCACAACTTTGGAACCCCAAAAAAAACTAAAAATAGAGTAAGTGCAAAAGCTTTACACCATTCAATCAAGTGGGATGTAGTGCAGGTCCTCAGTCTGTAGCCACCTCTCTCCCCTCTTCTTTCCGTTTAATATGCTAATTCATGTTAATTCCTCGCACATATATTTCTTGGATCCCTCTCGGATCTCCCAGATATTAAAAACACCTTAACCCTTCATCTGCTTCAAGGCCCTCGATACCTTCTAAAGCAGAAACAACCTTGAGCCTGATCAACAGGGATCATACCACCACCCTTTGATGTATCAATGGCCTCCATCATTGAAACTACCTCATCCATCTCAGGCCGTTTATCTGGATTAGCATCCCAGCATCGTTTCATTACATTTGCTAGTGAACTTGGGCAACATCTTGGGATCTCTGGTCTCAAGTTCTGTTTCAAGAAGGATGTAGTAGAAATTAATAATTTTTGGTGTAATTAATCTTTTTGATGAAGCCTGATTTAAACACTCCCACGTGGAATGAACAAAAAGGATTGGTGTACAAGAAGCCACCATACCTGACGAACCACAGCTGAGGTGACTTCCGAGAAACTAAGGTCAGGATATGGCATGTCACAGCAATATATCTCCCATAAACAGATGCCAAAACTGTAGACATCACATTTTCTGTTATATGGGTTGCCATTGAGAACCTGAAACCCACCCATTAATTTGATGAGTCTCAAATCATTCTCTTTTTCTCTCTTTTATGATGTTTATTGGCTTTTTTCATCTTTAATTCACATTCACACACATTCAGCTAAAGTAAAATTCCTGCTGAAAAGACACTCTAAAGCCAAGAGTTCCCATCCCATCAGTAAATGCCCATTTACAGGTGCATCTACTAGACACGACATCTATTGATTATGTTTTTCAAAGGAACACAAAAAATGAAGCAAGCACTCAAATAATTTACTTATAATCCAAAAATCCCATATAACAGATTGTACATCAAACATAGTATAAAATGATGGTAAAATAAACATTAAAAAAACTCTATACCTCGGGAGCCATGTACCCTAGTGTTCCAGTCTCTCCAGTCATATCACTAGGATTTGAAGCTTCAACACGCGCAACACCAAAATCAGCAATTTTTACAGTACGCGTCTTGTCCAACAACATGTTCTCTGTCTTCACATCTCTGTGAACAACCTTCTGTGAGTGAAGGTAACTCAACCTACAATACAAAAGATGCTTTGAGCTCTTAATTCCCTAGGTAGACAAAATTTCAAGCCATATATCATCCTTTCACAGCCAACAACAGTACTGAAAGTAAACAAATAACAAACAGAATATGGATGAGATGTAGGTACCCTCTAGCCATATCAAGTGCTAGCTGCACAACCACTTTGAAAGCGAGTTTCCTTCTCCTGTTCTTTATGAGGAAAGATTTCAGAGCACCCCCAGGAAGATATTCAACAGCAAAACAACATATGCCACCTGGCATGCTAATTTGACCATTTTCAGTTTGTATTTGTAGATCTGATGAGCCCATTGTTGCCCCAATAAACTGGAATAGTAAAAAACTACCAACTTTAACCCTCATATCTCAGACAGCATCACTAGCACATGTAAAATATTTCCTTGAAGAATACACATCAATAAAACACTTATACGCCTTTTACATATATCCAAGAAGGTTTCTAATTCTTAGAGGTGTAATTGTTAGCTGTATGACGTCCAAACTAAAGGGAAAGCCACTAATCCACCAGCAGGACACAGGTTGCAGAGCCATCAAATCTTATAAAATTTTGCACCAGTTGATAACTAAAGTCAACACTCATAGGGAGTTACTTTTATGATTGAGAGGTTAGTAAGGCACTACTAGAAAATCTCAAACGGAGATATTAATCATTTTCAGTTTCATGTAAAGACAGTAACCGAAGTGACCTATAAAGGAACTTCTGACAAAACTCAGGACTGAAGAATAAAACAACACTTCACCCATAGTTTCAGAGAAACGACTAGATTCCGAAACTATGGACACAAGCTAGAACAGTAGATGTTCAATCAAAATCCTAATGAGGAATGTGAAACCCCAAACCCTACAAATCTTTTAAAACTAACCTAAAAGAATAATGAATCCTCACCATTGATGACAGCCTTGAATATTTTTCCTCAAATGCTCACAATACGATATTATTGGTTTCAACAATCAAAACTATGGCATTTCTAAGTACTTGCTGACTTCTTGGTCTTCTCTACTAGAAGGAAAGTAGTGAGTAATTAATTGAGATCAGTGTTATCAATGCCCAAGGTATGTTCAAAAATGCCAATATTAATGTCTTTCTTTCATATTTTTGTTTGACCACAAAAGCTAGCCATGCAAATTCTCTTAGAATTATGAAGCTTTAGAAAGCTAATGCTTTGCAGGTTCTCTGTTTAGAAAAAGAAAACCAAAAGAAGGCAAAATTTTGAAAAGTAGAAACTGACCTTAGTAACATTAGGATGATCAAGTTTATGCCAGACTGCAACTTCTTGTGTAAAAGCTAACCTTGACGAGTTAATCTCACCTTCTGTGCGATGGCCCTCCTCCCCCCAATCGAGCAACTTAACTGAAAAATAAGAAAGTAATCAAGAAATTACTGTCAGTGAAACAAAAATCAATTATAAAAGTATTAATGCAATCTAATACTAATGTTGGACATACACGGATAAGAAAGAAAGAATAGATCTAACTTAGTTGTATTAAGATTTAAGAAACTGATAAACATCATAACGATTGTTATTATAATATTCAGAACTGGAATCAAGCTCAGTATATTTTCCACTATTTTATTAACATGATCCAAGCAGATGGGATCACATGAAAGTTGAGAAGTGCAATACCATCCAAGTTCAGACTGTAACAAGCAGAATTCAACTTAACCCGTGAATGAGTCACGGATTTCATAAGACTCCATTTACCATGGCCAATCACCCAAAACACCATAAAAACCAACAATAACAAAAACTCAGAATTTTATTAAAAGGATCAAACTACAAACAAATAAAAAAGAAAACAAAATAAATAAACAATTATGGACTATCTATCAGTTGTTTGAACTAAACTATGCAAAATTTGTCACATTCACCAGTGCAAACCAACCAGGTATCATTTAAACAGCTAAAATGTTCGAAACTGGAAAGGAAATCAGAAAAGGGGAGAAATGTGCATTTAAATCTAAAAACAAAAAGCAAAATTTGAAATGTAACAATAATCATTATGATGACAATACAAATTAAAGATGGAAATTTGAGCATAGCCCAAAAGTAAAACATTCGAAAAGAGAGAGTAACGATGAATATAAATGACTGACCAGCGACATCCTGACCGTCGTAGATGCCACGGTGGACAGTGCCGAAGGTGCCACGAGCAATGACACTCTTGATGATAAGTTTAGTAGGATCGATCTCCCAGTCTTGTATTTGTTGCTTCTTAAAAGTATTGGGGGTTAGAGTGGCAGCCGTCGTGATCAGAATATTATCATCAGAATTTCTTTTCTTGGTCTTCTCCATAGTCAATGCTCTGTTTAAGTGTCTCTCCAGTTGCTCATCTAAACTTTTTAGATCAATCTGATCCGCTCTCACAAACCCGTCATTGTTTTCCTTCATTGTTTCGCTTTTCCCGACTCAAACTCTGTCTGTCTTCTCTCCGTTACTTTGGTTTAAGTCTTCTGGTTGTTGTCGTTAATGTTTCCCTTCTTGCTGTGGTTGTTCTGGTTATGTTTTTTCCACGAAATTTTGTTATGGTCTTTCAAATGAGTGCATGTGGGGCACATGGCATCGCCTGAACGCAGCGTGTGTTTCTGACCACTGCCGTCCCTGTATTTCCCTTTCGTCTTCTTTTTCCTGCTTATTCCTTCCTTATCACCCTTGATAATATATCATCAACACCCTTGTAATTTTAGAGAAATTTATATCGTTCCTAGATATCTGCCTTCGCGATTCAAATCTAAATAAATTGGGATCAAATTTGAATAAACTCAAAGTTCATATTTTACAAGTTTGGGTCTAAAATTTACGAGTTCAATTTATCAAACTTGAACTTGTAAGCTTTGTTAACTAACAAAACTATTTAAAATAATTAAAGTAATATTGATTCAACTAATATACATAATAAAACATTATTTTGGATATTTAAAATATTTGACAAATCTAATAGAGTTTCGAGGAGTGGAACTCGAACTTAACTTCTTTATAACTGAGTCAAATTCTAACTAAATTAAACTAAAACTCAATTAAATTCCAATATATCTTTATTTACTAGGAGAGATGTTGATAATTATCAAACTACATAAGTTTTTTTTAGACCAAAAGACTTATTCCCACCCATAGTTTTAGATACAAAATCTCACCCTTTAAATTTCAAAAATCTAAAATCTTATATTTAGACCAAATTTAATATTAAATTTAATAGTAAACCGTAATAATTAAATGGTATTTTTGTTATTTTAAGATTAAAAATTTATAAAATAATAAAATAAATTTTATATAAATATAAAATTTAAAAAAAGTATTAAAAAAATTTAAAAATTTTGAAAAATTAAAATAGTCACAGCCATCGGTCTCGATGACAATGGCGATGGTCATCGATAATGGAACCAGATGATCGTTTTCGACCACCTAATTACAGGAGAGGTCAGATATGGACTCTTTGTTCGTTGGAGGTGATTTTGGCGAAAGTAGCCAGACTGCTAGAAAAAGTAGTAAGAAACGGCCAGTCTTGATCCTACTAATCATTTTTTACCATTGTTTTTAATAGAAGTAGTCATATTTAACTACCTCTATCTAATGGAGAGGTCAGATCTGGCCTTTTCTAGAACCAGGTGACTAAAAATGACTACCTGATTCTGTTATCGATGACCATCGTTGTCAATATTGGTGGTTATAGCTACATTTAATTTTTAAAATTTTTAAAAATTTATATATTTAAAAATTAATGTATAATTTTATTATAAATTTTTATTTTTTAAAAAAGTATTTTAGTTATTTTATTTAAAAAATTTAAAAAAAAAACTAAAATTTGGTCTAAATCTGAGATTTGGAGTTTTTAAAACTTAGAGGGTGGGATTTGCCCGCCTCAAACTATGGGTGGGAACCAGTTGTTTGGCCTTTTTTGTAATAATAAAGACGGGGAAGGTCAGTGGAAGTAAAGATAGATTTATTTATTTAATGCGATTCTCCCCAGTCCTATCCAATTATCATTGACGATGAAAGATAAAATAATGTAGTTATTTTTATTTCCCTGGAGTCCCTGTATATTTTAATATTTATAATAATTATTTTATTATATACTTAAATTAATAGAAAATTAATTAAAATAATCTACTTTTATTGAATTAAACAATATTATCAAATATTTAGGCATTACATGATACAATTAAGAAATACATATTTTATCAAAATTATTCAATTTTATAATATGTGATAAATAATAACTGCAAATCTATGATAAATTATATATGCTGAGTCACTGTTTATCACAGATAGTTTAATGGATGAGATCTTTATTATATACTAATAATAGTATTTTATCGTTTAATTAAATATTATTTTATTTTTAATTTAAAATTATTTAATTATACGGTGATATGTTATTTTTTAATATACAAATTAATATTTATTATATAGAATTTTTTGTTTTTCAGATTCTATTTGAGAACGGGGAAATTGGGAATTAAGAAAGCCATTTAAGCTCCATTATTAGTTAATTCAGGGTTGATTTACAAGTATGTCACTTCTTCCCCACCATGCATTCACCTTGGGGATAAGATATTATGAGGAGATTATATTACTTTCATAATGCTTATTCCAAACTTCAAGAGCAAGTGAAAGCAGAACGTTTTTCATCATTTGAGTATAAATTAAAACTTGGCTTGCTTGCTTGCTTGCTCTAAGACGGCAATAGTATATATTAAAACTGATCAAAGTCCCAAGCAAAGTGCACTATCAGCATGAATATTATTCCAAAAAGAAAAGAAAAAAACTACATCATGAGTTGGATTCATGTCTAGTTACATAATGGAGAGTTTCTATTTTGTTTGATAGAAAAACTTGGATAATTTCGGACGTTGATGCGTGAGGCATTTAATGACAAGATCAGGAAATGGGAAGAGTGGTAAATAGATTCATCAACTGGCCATGGGAGAAGAAAAGATACAGATTGATAAAGCATGGTGGGTATTAATATTGAAGGAGCCATCGATGATGTTGATTCATTGTAAAATTCAACGGAGGATATCACATATACAAGTAATCTATGTAAGCGCTTCTGTATAAATTGCGTCATTCATGTTTTGCGATGGAAGAGAGAAAATTTGAAGTGATTGACTGTTAGTTAATTGCATATAGGAGAGATTATTTAGAAAAGATGGAACCCATCCAGTGTTGCCGCAGCCACAATCCAACACAAGCACGCGAAAGCCTACATTTTTTGACTTAATTTGGCCGCGACCCAGAAAGGCATGAAGGCGTCAGCTGTGAAGTTGTAATTCATATAGCAATTTTTATCACATGAAAATTAAGCTACTCATGGCAACAAAGAGATCGCCTCTTTCAACATTTGCTTTACTCTTAACGGTTCATTTCTCTCTCGCTCCTTCCTTGCCACCATATGATTGGAAAATCTGAAAATATTTGATAATCAAATTACTGAAATGCTAGAAGATAAATGGTAATTTATTACCTTCTTCAATTGTCTGTTGTAATCTAGGCATCCCGATTTCCAAAGCACTGTCTAGTGCTCAAGTTCTTGAACTTCAAATTGCTCTAGAGTCTCTAGATATGGCTTAAGATTTACCTCAGAATCTGGTCTAGGTTCCAGATTCAATTCGAATGCAGGATTACATATGCGGGATGAAGCTTGTTGGAGATTTGCTTAATGTATCCATAAGCAAGTATGGCAATCTACATAAACAAAATTCAACGACCCTGACCCTGATCTATAAAACATGAAAATATCATAATTCAAAGACTTTGATCTTAAACTTGAAAAAGTGGAAATCAATTTGATAGGAAGAAGTTAAAATCTTCTTAAACTCGAAAATTGGAATAAACTTTAAAAAAAGAAAATAGCATTCAAGTTAAGGAATAATGAAGGAGAATAATTGTTTTTATAGTAAACCAATTTCCTTTGATAGCTAACACTAGTAAAAACAGGTTATGATCCACTCGTTATATTTGTAACATAATTCAAAAAGGTAGGAAATGTGTCCATAACCAATTTATGTCATATGTACCAAAAGAAGTAAATATATTGATAATGTGATGACAAAGTGTCCTTTATATACACACAATAAACTATAAGATTTATGATCATGAAATATTCACGGCTTGCTTATAACATTTACAATTGTAAAATTCAAGATATTACAAAAATAAGTAGTCTAACTGTGCATTATTGTATTAATTCTCTAGTTCATATTTGATAAAGAGAAAGATAAGGTCAAGTGCTAGATTGTTGCTTATTTCTATACAAAGAGAAGAAGGTCCTTCAGAAATGAAAGAGACAGATTCCAGACATCTAGATTTTTCTACTTGAATTTCTGGGTCCTTGAAGGATATCCTCAATTGATTAAGCTGGGTTTGAGATGACCAATTGGTCACTACTATCCCATGTGCCCATTTGTGTCTTTTCCAAAGTTTTTTGTTTTATGGCCAATATATCCAACAGCCAAATCTTCAGTGTTTAACTTTGATGTTGGCCCAGGTGATCGTTATTGCTAGGTAACTTTGAAAATGATTTATACATAATTGAAGGTTTGGCCGCCAGCCACATTGCAAAATTGACAACAAATAAAATAAGAATGTCGTGTGTTAACTGATAGAATTATGCATCTACATACACTGAATCAAATTAATGCAAGAACTCCAATAAATTTCTAGTAGTTGGTCCTCTTCTTCCTGGAAGGATAAGACGACGTAGCTATAACTCACATCACAAACGAAATTGAAGTCAGAAACTGGACCTCATGCAGAAGCTGACGAGCTTTCATCTTTCTCTGTCGAGTCCAATGTCAAGGATGAATTATTAATAACGTTAAATATCAATATTACTTTCACCACGAGCAGTCACCGGCGCCACCATGCATCATGTTATAAACGTATTCTGTGGGGCTTACCTGGTGTTGCCTTCTTCTGCTCTCTTCTGTTTAAACTTTTAACCCATGTGCCCATTATTTCAAACTTTGAATTCAGAAAACAAATCAGGACTCATAGCACCGTGACCATGCGTCCCACAACTTCAGGCTAATCAAAATCACAGTATTTCAATTATCCTCAGTATTTCGCATATAATTCTGGTCCTTCATCAATCAATTATCTGTTTGTCTTAACCTGGTTTTGAAGACAATCACTTTAAGTCATCCATTGTTTTTCTCTTTTTTTGTTTTCTTCAAGTGAGGGAAGAACTTGTGTCTTTTATAAAGTAGTTGGGACCAGTTCGCTTAAATTTGAAAACCCAAAACTGAGTTTGCTACCTCAACATCATTTTCGGGATGAATAATCTCTGTTTCCTCGTCATTTCTCTACCCATAAATGACAATGGTAGGGAAGGGTTAAGATGGAGGAGGAGGAGGAGGATCGTAGCAACATATACATGCGTTCCACTCAAACGTTTGTTTCATTTAAAACCAGACAATTGCCTACTTATCCATCTTGGTTTGTAGTATTTATTTATATGGTATACATAATTTAACTCATACAAATTGATACATTATAGTGTGATTAAAAAATTTTAGACTAAAAGTAAGTCACATCCATTAAATCAAATGATTTCATTCCATATTTTACATGTGTATAAAAGACAAATACAGATAAAATTTCATTTTTGTTCTCTTACTGGTTTAATATATTTTGAATCCTCACTTAGCTTTCAGCTTTTAGTGAGATTGGCTGAGCAAAATTTTATAATTTTTTTTTTGCGGTCAACTAGAAATATTTTCTTTTTCATTCTATAGTATTCTGTTTGACCTTTGCACCTTAACAGTAGACTAATGAATGCGACCTTTTAAATTGATTTCTGAAAATTACACAGCTCAGGAAAAAAAATCTAGCTCGGGCCTGGCTGACGTTGGTGACAGTTCTCCGGTTAAGATGTTGCCATCATCCATTCCGCTGACTGCACTGAAAAATGCTTTATTTATTAAAAAAAAAAAAAGGGTAACTGTTTTTAAGCTCTTGCTTTGGGTAGCTATTTATTAGCTTATTAAACTATTTTTATTATTTTATTAATAACAAAATTATATTTATTTTTTATCACTTTTAATTTTAATATTAAATTATTATTTAAAATAATTTTAATTTTATTATAAATTCGTTCTCGTTTAAAAGTAGATAAAACTATATTCATTTTCAATTAAAACAATGAACAATTCAAAAACTTAGTTAATTTTATTACTTAATAATATGATAAATTAAAAATGGTTTAATTAATTAACTTCATTATTTAATAACATGAAAATTTTTAATATATTATTAATATTTTACAATATATATGAAATATTTTAACGTATAATATGATAGTTTAATTGAACATGAAACTAATTTATAATACTAATTTATAATCAATAATATTTTAAAAACGTTTAAGTAATATCTTAGTATTACATAATATTAATTTACATTCAATAATTCTTTAAGTAATCTATTTGACAGTAATATTTTATTTTTTATAATAAAAAATAGTACAAAAACCAAAGGCAACTTCATCATAAATTGATGAGATCAATAACTTCTATTGTTATGAGAAGGGTGTAATTTATTTTTCTGGAGATCATGCGATACAAAGACAGATAAGAGATAATTTGAGTGGCAAAGTTAAGAGTATCCAAAAAAGAACATGAGTTTAAAGCTATAAGTTGATTACTGGATTTAGGACGATCCAATTCTAATAAAAATTCTTCGTTAGTATCATCTTATTCCTTATTTTTAACATTAAATACTTGTTTCTGGGATCATAAATCAATTTTTTATATATATTTTTTTCTCTAAAAATAATTAATTCAGGCGATATTTTTTAACATAAAATTCAAGATGTGACATTGTATAGCTAAAAATCCTTACGTGGAAACTACAATATTGCTACAAAACCTACTAAGAATGCTGCACTTTGAATTATTCATAGAGCAATAACACATAATAAATTTCTTAACTAGAGGATGCAAAAACATATATAGAGTTGACGGACAAAAGGGGGACTTCATTTGTGTTCTCATAAATATATGTATAATTCTTAGATCCATATTGCCTTGCATATCGTCACGATCTAATGTTCAGAAAGCCAGCCAACAAATGAAATGAGCCACTGCAAAATCAACAGCTGACCTCCATTGATTTATTAACTTGGTTTAGTTCTTCATCGATCGCATAGGGGCTGATTTCTTCAGGAATGAATTACTTCATCAATAAACCAATTCCTGCAACCTTTGGCAGACTCTTGAAGTCTCTACACCAACTCTAGAAATTTTAACCTGCAAAATTAATTAATTAAGGTCACTCTAATGAAACATGCAACTTAAGAATTAAGCAACAGCCACAATATCACTCACCTGAGCATGTATTGTGTGAAAAAGTTTATCACCCAAGGTAGAAAAACTAGCACTGACAACTTCAGCTCCTTCTTCCTCAAGGATACTTATAACTTCATGCAACATAAAGTTTTTTTGCAGCCCACTTATTAGAACCACTTCAATACTAGGACCAAATTCCCTTAATTCAACCAGGGGTAATCTTAAACCAATATCCGTTGTCTCCGTTATATTACTATTGGACGTTTTCATTGACTTCATTGCTTCTTCTTTCATCTCCTTTAGTTTCTCTATTCTGTCTCGTAGCTGCTTTATGTAGGTTGCAGCTTGGTCGAGCTGATCTTGTTGTGATAATATATCCTGAAAAAGGGGAAAAAAAAAAAAAAAGGCATCCAGTTATTGGTAGAGAAAAAAACAAAAGTTCTGAAGAGGAATAAGATCGGTAGGAGGCAAGTGTAACATGCCCAAGTGATGCTACAGTATGATTAATCAATTCCTTCTCCGAAACTTCGTATTCGACATTCATTTTTCTTTTTCCATTAATAATTCTTTGAAAGAAACGGCTATATAATGATTATAAAAGACGTGAAGTGTGGTTATGAATAGATTCATAGTATCTCTTCTGACACTGAATTTTCCCCTCTTAATGTGAGAGAAGAAAGGGGACCCATTTCAGGAAGATGAAGCGATAATTTACATGAGACGTATCATTTTGTCGATATAGATTTGCATAGTGATGAAAGTTGATGTCAGAACCACAATGAAAATTAAAATTTCTGTGCCGATAGTGTAAATTATTGATTACATGGAAGACAGAGGGGACTGTAAAAAGGGTTGCTTAAAAGAATGTATTGTTCGATCCAAAACCAACATTTGGTAATTTTTGGAAAAATAATTTGAACCCCTAAAGCCGATTAAATTCTTCTTCACAGCTGCTTTGGGACTCACGAACAGAGATTTAATTTTTCTCGTCAATTTAAGCTGTAATTTTATTCATGGGAGAAGCGGTTATGATTCAGTACAGAACGTTAGTTTTAAGTTTTAATGATCAGGGCACTTAAGAATGTGAGAGAGTGAGAGGTAAGTAGAGGAATAATAATATACCTTGGAGGTTTTGATTTGTTGAGAAGGAATGAGAGAAGCAAGCTTGAAGCATAAAGTTTTCATGTGACTTCTGCGGTTCCTTTCAATAGTTTTTCGATCAAGTTTGGACGACTCGTCACTCACTTTTTTCTTCATCTCTTCACTCTCACTCAAATTGCACAACACAACAAAAAAAAATGACAAAGAAACAAAGAAAGAGGGAATATCCCAGAAGAAATAAGAGAGGTTTGTGAGTAGTAGAGCTAGGTTTCAAAATGAAAGGTAAGTAGATTGCATTATATATATAGACAAGAAATGAAAGAGGGGAAACAGCATACGAAACCTCAAAAGAATATGAATTTAAGATGATGACAAGGTGGGTCCTGTAAAAACATGGCAAACTTAATAATATACTTGAAATGCCCGATATCATTGAAGATGAAGATCCCTTTTGACTACGTTTCTTATTATCTAGGGTTTGTTCTCCATTTCTTTTCCTGACCTTGACTTTTCTTTCTGTATTTTATTTGCATTTTCTCAAGCCTGCCCTTCACCGACCACCCTTTCCTCCATCATCTCCCAATTTTGGCCTTTGAAGCCTTCAAGAGACCTCCAATTCACAGTTGGTTATTTTGCATCTCCTCTTCCTGTTCAGTTGTAAATATGGAAGATTCGTTGTGTGACTTAGGGAAAATAATTAACATGATTGAAGTTACATAGGTAGGAGTCATTGTCACGATATTTATTAAATTTTTTATGTGAATGTACGGAACAGTGCATAATTATGGAGAAATTCAGTCCATTTCATGGAAATCTAAGGCGTACGTAACATGTGATGTCATTGGTTTATAAACCGGCCAAAACAGTCCGTCCACCCATCTCCTTTCTCTGCGTCTTAATCATGAAAATGGAACCTTCACGCGGATTCAAACTTTTCAACAGTGAAACCATAAATATGAATCAGAATCTAGACGCAAGTATGAAAAACGTTTGAAGACTTCTGTTCTAAAATACACTAAATGTTCAAAGGAAAAACCAAAAAAATGGAAAGAAAATATTAAGTTCCATTATTCCTCCATCATACGAGTAATTCCGTAATATACGGATAGGTACTCCAATCTATTGCAATGGGCTTGTAATTTAAGCATATAGTCTTTGGAATTAAAAAAAAAAAATCCTTTTCATGAACAAGAGTTTGTGATGAATCATAAACGCTCAAAACCGAATTTTTCAACGAAAACAAAAGGCAATTTGGGATTTCAATTAAACATAGGATCAAGGATTTGGATTCAATACATTCTTTTTATACAAGAGTTTAAGATTACCCCTTTAGAAGAGGTTTTATTCTTTTTATCTTCGTGATGAATATTCCTATAAATCTTTACAAAGTAATAGGTTTTTACTCATCTATATGAAAGTAACTTCAAAGTACATTAACAATAAAAACGTTAACGAGATCATATGGTTGTCAGAATTATTTTTTATAAATTAAGGTTAATTTTAATAATTTTCATAAGGGTAAAATGGTCTAACACTTTATAAGGGCATAATTGTATTTTTGACAATTAATATAAAAGATCATCAAATATGTGTTTAATGGAAGCACATAAACATTTTCAAAACACATAAAATTGGTCCCCAAAATCTACTGAATTAAGAACTCATCTCATCTAAAAGTTTCAGTGTGCATTTTGGAAGCACTAGATTTCAACATTGACGAGAACGACCTTCTTGACGAGGAATTGCAGCAACTAGTATTTGGATCGTAGAAATTGACCATGACATGAGGTACGCTTTCGAATATGAAATCTATAAAATTAATTGGTTATTATAGGATAATATGTATGTTAGATGTCTTATATTTGGTATCAGAGCCTTAGATTTTTTGTATATATTCATTTTTTTTTGCTTAATTTTGAATTTAAAAAAATTATGGTTTTTGAGATAAAATTGGGGCACTATACAATGAGTGGCACTCTCGTATAGGCCCCATGCATCAAAATACACTGAATCAAAATTTCTTCAGATATATTATTACTCAGAATGAAAACATTTCATTGCGATGAGACGTCCCCACAACAAATTTTATAGAAAGTAATAATAATTTTGTCCTAAAATGTTAAGCAAAACAAAAACCAAACCGCCGCAAAAACTGTATAACCCTAAGGTAATACTAATGAAAAAAGAAATATTTTTTTAATAACTGGTTATTATGAACCAAATTATTAACTATCAATATGAATATTTTTTTGTTAATGCTTTTTTTGGAATAGCAGAGATTCAAGGCCTATTATGCTCTGCTATAAATAATAGATTCACCTTTTTGACTGAAATTTAAAAATAATATGTTTGTTGATATTATATTATCGGTTGTCGTACACTCAATCATTTACGAATGAATTAAATATATATATATATTTAATTAAGTGCTTCCTAATAGTATATGTTTTTAGATTAAAAAATTTACATGCACGAGAGAAAGGAAGTATTTCAACGAATGGCAATAATTGAAACTTAGGGAATTACAGTCTCTAGTTTGTTTTATTATTTTCTGTAAAATTGTCCAGTGTTATCTTATTCGTTCTGTTTAAGAAGCATTAAATAATTATATATTTATTAAAATACTTAAAAATACCAAGCATCTCTTCTAAGTTAAAAAAAAAAAAAAAAAAACACTTTCATATGAAGTATTTAATATTTTTTAAATATATAAGACCACTTATTATCAAAGTGTTATAAATTTCATAATTAGAAGGTAAAAAATTTTAAAAAATAATAATATTTTTGCCCATAATAGTTTTCTAAATTATGTTCAACTGAAGACAGTTTTCTCACACCATCAAAAAGTGTATGGTTACAATATTTTGTGGACAAAATTAAAATTTGTCCCATAAAATATCATTATGGGACAAAAAGGAAGTCACCCCTCTATGTTCATTTCCTAAATTTTTAAGTACTAATCTCCCTATTAATATTTTGAATACGAGGGCCACTTCCTTTGGGAAAAAGCACCTAAGTTCTTTCTACATGACAAATGTGATGTCAATGATAAGCCACACTTTCGTGTAGCTTTTTCCTGGGTGAATTTAGTATCCTGTTCAACACTATAGAATTACAGGTGATTTGGTCATCTTTATATCACAAGCAAACGACTCTGGTACTCTCCCACATGCAAAACCAATCTTATAAGTGGAATATTCTTGATTCTCAACACAGTACTCTACAGAGAAGCTGTTAAAATAGCAATTTGTGACACTGAATGTTTATTTTTTCCCCAGAAACCCTCCAGCTGACATTATTTCACTCCCTTAATTTTTCAAAAATAGAATTTTAAGAATTGAATATAAAGGATAACAACATGTGTTTATAATTTAGAAGCAGAGGTGAATAATAAGGAGCAAATTTTGAATAGAAGCTGCGATATTAAAGCAAACTTGTAGCAGTTATTTAAGCTCCAGGTTTCCAATTAATCAATACCATTTCAGCAGTGATAAAATAACATACAGGAGATTCATATCACTTAACATCCCATAGAAACTATCTCAAATGGGTTATCCAGTTCATGGTCCAATGATGAATATATAATCTCAGAGTAATGGTGTATTTCTGTGACTTACCAGAAAAACGCTATTTGTGCTGTGTGACTGGTGTTAACAATTTGACAGATAAAAGCAAGTAATTATCTACCTGAGTCAACCAGCTGCAGGTCAAGATTCACTTCAATTCTTTTGTGTATATACACTTTTAGTGGAGATTTAATGTCAATTACAGTTTGGTGGATTTGAACATTTATAAATAGCAGATGCAGGTTGCTTGTAAGTGGGTATGCTATTGGCATCAACAAATCTAACTTCCCCTGGGGCAAAGGAAATTTCACTATGCCTGAAAAAAAATGGAAAAACAAATTGTCAATATATATTTATACTAGATGTAGATGAAAATTGTAAACTATAATGTTACCTTCGGAGGTCAAGACCAGTTAATCCAGCTTGAAGGATTGTTAAATTGTCAGAATCCGGTGAGACAATAATCACTGTGTCTTCTGAGTACTGTGTCTCAAGAATTGACATGAGTTGTGTAACGCGAACAAAAACATCTGAAACACTCTCGTTCGGTGTTCCATCATCTATAGGAGGAGGCTTAATAGTTGTAGAAATTCCATCTGATGCATATATCTGAAACATTTTAATGAAAGCGATTACACAAAAACAGTTTTCTACAATGTCTATGTGGCTCAAGACACTGGGAGTCAGGCGTTGGCCTACATCCTGGAACCAACTCCTACTTTTTCTCTCTTTTTGGTAGACGACTATCCTACTCTGTTTTGGCATTATAATATTAACAACTACATGGCAGTCGCATCTCGGACCATTCATAGCAGGAAGAAAGTTAAAGATCTTACTTCTGAAACAGATTCCAATTTCTTGCCTTCATAAGCTCCCAATCCACGAGCATCCAGGAAGCTGTACTCAGGAACTATATAACTGCAAATTGCATGACAGTTTGTACCAATTGAAAGCAACTAAATATCATAAGAAGATTCTTGAAACACAATTATCAACTTTTATTCCAACAAGAAATCAAATTATGAGTTCATTTGACTATCCAATTGGTTTCAAAGAAGTGAAACTAAAAACATTACAATTTTACCTGTTTCCTAATCCAATATTCATCACAACTGAAATAAGAAAGCTATACTAATTGGCTTACCTTCGACTGATTCCATTAATAGAGGCGATGATCTCGGCAGCCTGGTAAGCTCTCTGGGTAATAGAAGGCCAAATCCAGCAGCCCCTTTCACAGGCCCCCATTGCCTTCAAATCAGAAGCAGCCCTGACTGTCTGCTTCTTCCCTATCTCTGATAACCCACTATCTACAGATGTTTTTGCAACTGGGTTCGTATTAATTATCCCCAAGCTCTCAAATTCAGACTCCCCAGCCCTCACCAAATAGTATCTTGCACACCCACGGCAAATCAGAAAATGAAATGGATGAATTTTAACCTTCATTTAAAGGTGCCAGTTTAAAACCTAACTTAGGTTAACTATACCAGAATTCATTTAATAAAATTACCCCAATTAAACGCAATCCTTATACTAAGTTATCCAAAATCAACATTTGGGACACAATAAAATTTCTAAGCAGATTAATTTAAGCTATGCAATTCTGATTCATTTATTCCATTTTCCTTTCTTTGTTCTTCAATTTTCTCAGAAACCAAACAGAGAAAAAAACTAAATTAATGAAACAAAGAAACCAAATTTGTGGTAAATTATTACCGGTTGGTGAGACGAACTGGGGGCATTTGAAAGAGGCCACGGGCATCAGCGACCTGCAAGATAAATGAATTGGGCTGACAAGTGAAGGAGATGGAGAGCGTTAGTGAAGTTAAGAGATGGCGCCGGGTAACTGGTTTGAAGGAACCGTGAGGATTTCGAATGGTTGATAATGAAGATAGTAATGGAGATGTTGAAGTAGTATTAGTAGAAGTGGCAGTACAATTAGTTATTGTCAACATTTTTGGCGGGCATTTCAGACACCATTCCATCTCTTCCCTTGCAAAGACTGAACTTTATCCTCTTCCAGTTATTGCATGGGTCCCCTGTATTACAGATTTTTTATTTTTTTTTCAGTTAAAACAAAAAAACAGCGAGTTTCTTTGTGTTGATCACTTAACATTTGTCTTCATATTAGTCACGAAGCATCAATTTTCCAGGTCAAATTAGGAATATCTCAGCAGGGATGACAATGAAAATCTTGAAATAGTGGTGGAACAGTACGACCGTTGAGCACGAGTCCACGTTTATGAATTCTAGCATGGAAGACAATTAATTAATTGGAGAACTTGGGCATAAGAGCATGGAAAGCATGGTCATGGTCTAGCCCACGTTCTACTTTAAAAATCAATCTTTCTTGATTTGCATACTTCCACAGGAGAATGCTTATGAATTCTAGGAAATTTCTTTTATTTCCGATCACTGTGGATTGTGCAAAAATGGTTTTTATGATACAGGAGCTATTTGAAAACTGCCCAAGATTATTTCGGTTCCCAAGTTTTTTACATCTAAGTATGCAAATTTGAATGAAATCCTCTGATTAACTAATTAGTAAAAAGTAATATGTGGGATATTCAAGCTGTGGAACAGGAAAGAATATTAAAGTTCCATTGTGAGCTGCAGGCACCAATGGCTATGATGAGAAACAATCTGCGGTTTCTTTTTGGTAAGTGATGAACAGTCATGTGTGTTTGTGGAGTTGTCACTCGTTGTGTCAATCTTGAACAATTCAAGAATAACTGGAATGTAGCAGAGTAGACATTGTCGACTAGGCCACTATAAGGCCGGTAGAGTTTTGATGATCAAAGATGGGCATGTGTGGTTATTATTAAAAGGAGTACTGATGAGTTCATTTTTCTGCGTGCTTTAAAAGGGGCCCAAATTAGAAGCGGGGTCCAACAACTTTGCCCGGTGAAAATTATGTCTTTTATGTTTATGGAATGGTGATGAATCATCATCATCAACAGCCATGACAAAAGAAGAAAACACCAGAGCCAGCACTTTGAAGATGCATTTCTTAAAGTTCACTCAAAGCTGCTGTCTGTCTGAGCTCTTTCTTTACTTTTGACCGCACTGTAAGTTACACTACATGCTCACTTTACTCATCTTTTGTTCCTCTTTACCAACTTCAATTTATATGACTAAATTCCTTTGGCAATCTGGGTTATGGACCATGAGCATATTTTGGATATCTATGGCGCGGACAACCTAACCCACTTTGATTTTATCCCTTCTAAATCATATTCAGCCTTTAGCTTTCTGCTACTTTTCACGTTAGTAGTATATTTTAAAACATCATACATATAATATATAGATTGGGCAAATAGTTTGCAGAGGAGACTTCAAGTCTTCAATTAACACGATCGTACATAATACTGATTAAGGCAACTTTCTGCACGATTACCGATATTGACACAATCCCATTAAAGATATATATACAACTTATTAGACTTAATTTCGGATCCAAAACGGCAATGACAGAAAATAAAAGCATGAGATGATTAAAATAGTTGGATCATGGGAAACTATTGGAATAAATTATCAGTAAATTCTCAAGAAGCTCCAGGACAATTACAAGCCAAATAGGAAGCTGAAACAAAAAGTTCAACTTTGTCCACTCAATGACAAACATGAATTTATAAACGTATATAGCTAACAAAATAAATGAAATGAAGGCGTTAGTCCTGGATCAATCTGCAATGGTCCAAGTCAGATCATTCTCGAAGATCCAGTGGCAGACTTCAATCTGTCCCGGGCTGGAGCCTAGTGCCACAAAGGCGCCATGCGTCGGACTCCAAGCTGATGTGTCAATATGACAAACAGCAACGCCATGATTAATCTTCTCCTTGCTCTCCGCTTCAAGTATATCAGCCTCGTAAACCCTAACCTTGGGCACAGAATGACAATAATACAGAAGATAGGGGTACAAACTCTGATGACAAGACACTGATTTGGTCACTTGCCCATTATTGATTCCTCTCACTGAGCCCATCATCACTTGTCGTTTTGAACCATTCACACTCTCTGTTGTCCTAGCCACAACCTTTTGACCCAATACTGACGTGGCAAAGTCTATCATGTCTTCCATTGAGCCCACGCACCGTTTGGTCTCACCCTGGCTCGGAGCCCGCTCGCACTCTGCCAGTGAGTTCATCATTACCACCTCTGTGCTCGAGTTGTCTTTTACCTTGAAAATTTCCTTCAAATGGGGTAACTCTGAAGTTGAAAATGGTAATTTAGACAAAATTGAACGGGGCAGAAATGACCTTTTGGGCATTTTATCCCTAATGTCGGGCATCACCATGACATTCCCCTGTTTCAGCATGGCTTCCCTAAAAAATTTGCCCGGTTCAACCCATCTGTTCTCGAGATTGCCACTCTGACGCGAAGAGCCACCTGTGTTGCTGTAACCGGCAAATGCGGCAACATTCTTCGCGTAGCCCTTGAATGAACGGTCCAAGCCATAACTTTTGAACCCAACCTTGGTCAGACCCTTCGATCCTATGCCGTATTCTTTGAATGTATCATTTCCTAGGTTGAATGTCTTCCCATAATTTTCGAAATTAGCTTTACCTGAATTTGCATTTTTGGCGTAAGATTGAAAAGAGTCATCACCAACATTGGCAGAATCTCTGTAACTTGAAAAGCTACTGATCCCCGAGTTCGAACCGAGCCCATAACTCTTAAATGTGTTATGTGGGTTGTTTCCTGAGTCACCATAACTTGTAAATGTGTCATTTGGTGCATTTCCTGAGTCACCATACGCTGTAAAACTTGACCCCACCGTGTTTGAGTTTACACCGTAGCCAGTGAACTCAGTTGGGCCAGTATTTCCATTCTTCCCATAGCTTATAAATGTTTCAGCTCCGGAATTTGTTTCGTCGCTGTAGCTTGTGAATTTGAGTTTGTGGTTGTTGTTATCCGAGTCATAGTTTGTGAACCGTAGGTTGGGGACGTTGACTTGGTCCGCGTAGCTCGTGAACTGACCTATGCCACCGTTGGCTCCTGGACCATAGCTGGTGAAGTTCTCATTGGCGACGTTACCATTTTTAGCATAGCTGGTGAAGTCTCCACTGTGTCCAGTTCCATCTTTACTGTATTTCTTGAACGAGTCATTGGGCTGGTTTATCCCTTCTGAGTAGTTCTTAAACGAGTCTACTCCACCGAGTCGTCCGCTGCCATAAGTTGCAAAGTTCTTACTGGTATAAACTGCAAAGTTAGCGTCTTGACTGGTATGTTTGAGTGTATTTGAATGTGAGTCAAATGAACAGATCAAGTTGGCCAAGGAACAGAAGGCATCAAGGTGTAAAGACAGAGAGTTTTCGTTGGCAAGTTTGGTGAGCTTCGCTAAATCAATGGCGTTTAGTGGAGAAGTTTTTGAGAGAAGAAATGGTGGCGGTTTAGGAAGGTTGCCGGAAATGTGCGTGTTCCAGTAACGAATCACTGATGCTTTTACTGTAAATGGGTTGTCTCGGGATGAAGTGTTTAGTTGTGTTTCTCTTGCTCCATCACAATAAACCTGCAAAATCATAGTGATACATAAATATACATTGATAATTTGAAGAAAAAAGTGATGCAATTGAGATCTAGAAACAAGATGGGAGAATAGTTCTTACATTGAAAAAGGAAAGTGATAAGAAGAAGAAGAAGAAGAAGCAGCAGAGAATAACACTACTCATGGTATCTTGAGTTGTCTATTCACAGAGCGAGAGGATTACAGAAAGAAATGGGAATAAATAAGCCGGAGGACCTCTTCTCTTTAACGAATTTTGTATGCTTGCTCTTCTGGCAAAGTCCTGCTTTACGAAGAAAAGCAAGCCCCATATATCTGACATACACATTATTAATTTTTAACACATACAAACTGGTCATTATATGCATAGTATACAGATTAAGCTTTCAAGCTATATATAAGACATGCACTTGAAATAAGCAGATATGAAAACAATAAGACAGATCTATGACAGAACGAAACTAAAAAATGTCAACTTGGGGGATATCTCAACTGGTCGGTGCCCTTCTAGAGCGTTTAAATGGAAAAAATTGTGGGAGTGCTGAATAAGATTAGGTAAGGAAGTTTAATTTTATAATCTCTAGTTACTGGGAAAGCACAGCATCGTATTCCAAATCAGTGTGTGGAAAAGAGCAAATAAAGTTTGGACATATTCGGAATCGGACACGAAAATCGAAAGGCAAAGAAAGTAGTTATTGAAGAAAATAATATAGAAGTTGAAGATTGAGCAAAACTCTGTTGAAAACACTGATGAGATGCTTCCCTTTTGACTTTAAAAAACTTCCCAGATGTCCTATTCTCACTGTTACCCACATCAATGGCTGATGATCCCTGTCCCTTTTGTATTTTCACATAATCTCAATAATTGTTGAAAACGGTTCTCAAGTTTTCTTCGTTAATCTTCAAAAACAGATTTTTTTTCACTGTTTTATGAAAAACGTTTTTTCGACTTGATTTGCCACCAGAAACAATCAATCAGAAACTTAAGAATCATTAATCCCGTCAATGATATTTCCCATCATGTTGTTTATAACGAGACTGTGTTGGAAGACCTTTTGAGACCTTAATTATCGCTGCAGTGTCACGTATATGATATTTCAGTTGGACTGTATTTAAGAGTATAATAAGCTTGATCGTCCTGCCATGGCTAAACAATTAGCGTTGGCTTTCTGACAAGATGAAGAATAATAAATAAATCTAGTACTCTTTTATCTGTTAGTGAAAAACTAATTAATTAGTGGGTAGATGAAAGTATTAATGAATGTGCAGAAAAACAATCAACGCTCTGGGCACGAGCCTCTCGGCTTACACACATACAATTAAGTCTGAAACATCTTTATTATTATCTGTATCTACGTAGACAAAACTAGACTCGCTGAGAGGAGTATGCGTGTGGTGTTTAAATCTGCATTCAAACATGTATGGGGAAATAAATATTCTGCACAGAGACTTGCCCAGTGAATTATCTTCAAAGGCAGGAAAGGATGATGATGTCTCCATATTTTACAGCAGAGCACCCGTAGAAACAGTAAGAAATTCTAGATTATTTCTAACTGGTATAGGAATTATAATGGGTTGCTTTACTCCCCTAAAAGCTTCATAATAAGAATGATGATCGACATGCATGTTCACAGCTAGGCAGGAAATTACTGCTTCTGCTGACTTTACTCTATTTTGTGGCAGATCAAGTTCCAGCATTATTTTGGCTAAATAGCACTCACTATTTTCTAGCCTTCATCCTTACAAAAAAGAATTAATCATTGCCGAGACGCAATATTCAGTTTTCCACAATGGACTGTATGTGACGTTATTACTCTTCTCCGTCGACTTCACGCCTAGAAATATTGACCCCATACTACTGTAATATCGTAAGCATTGCCCCATTGTTCTTCTTCTTCCACAACTGTATAAAGAGCAGAGTTCGTGAGTTGACACATCACCATTCATTTGAAACGTACAGGCATTTATATCATGTTATAATCTTGAATAATTGCTGAAATGGTGGCAACTGAGAGCTGTCCCATCCTTACAGCCAGCTGAGGAGCCATAAATTTGCTATTGCTGAATCCGAAGATCTGGTATGTACGAGTATCGTGGTGATGGAAGTGTTCGGGCCCAATGCATTGACTTCTCACCAAAACTATCAACTGCTTCAGAAAAAGGTGCCAATTATCATGACATTGGCCTGTTTCTGGAACACGTCTCTCACCTCTACGCTCTGTCAAAGTTGCTGGGTTTCCACTACATTTACATGAGCTCAGCTCTCTCTGATCTACGGGTTTCTGGGCCTTCCCTTCCATGTGAACCTGTTTCAAGTTCGGATCTTGGACTGCTGTTTCACTTTCTTATTAGTCTTCCGAAGTCCATATGTTTACCCGCAAATTTCGGAGAATAATTAATAGTGTTATAGGCCCACCCAAAGTTATATCTAAAGATGGAGTTTTATTTTTTAATTTAAAAAAATTAAATATTTATTCACTAAAATCAATAATTAACAGTTAAATTTATAATTAAAAAGATATTTTAATTATTTTTTAATAAAATTTAAAAATAATAAAATAAATTTTATAAAAATATAAAATATTAAAAAATTTTAAAATATATTAAAAAAATTTTAAATCAGTCAACATCACTCGATAATAAAATTAGATGATTCAAAACGGTCATTTGATTTTAAGGGTGACTAGATCTAATCACTCTATTTAACAAAGACTGTCGAATCAATTATCTCTTACTTTGACAGAGGTGATGGAGAGGAAATTATCAAATTTGATTGTCTCTGCTATCAAAAGAGATAAAAAAAACGATCGAAAATGATTAGTCTTAACTTTATCGGTCGTTTTCGGTCATGATTATTAACGAATATTATTAGGTGATTATTTTCAGTTATTTGATTTAATTATCGATAATCATCATTGTCGACAGTAATGACTATCTTTTTTATTTATAATATTTAAATATTATTTAAAATTTTAAGTAATTTATATTTAAATGTTATTTTATAATTTTATTATAAAATTTTCTATTTAGTATGAAACATTTTATTTATTTTATAAAAAAGTGTTAATAAAATTAAATGAAAATAGTCAAAAAATAGATGTTTGAGTTTTCAAAAGTTAAAAAAATAGAAATTTATGTTTGAGTGAAACCTTAGGTGAGAATAAGTCCTTTTGGTCAAGTATTAGAACAAACTTTTAATTTTTAGTTACGTTATTGGTTGAATTCACGGGTTTCTCCTAGAAAATTAAATTTAATATATAAAAAAATCATGTTAGTCGATAAGGGCCCTCCACTAAAGTTAAATTTAATATAAGTTATTTGAACACCAATTGTAATTTGAATTGAAATCAATAATTAGACTTGGCACCTGAATTCAAATTAATTCAAATTAAATTTAAATTATTTTTTTAAATTTAATTAATTAAGCTTTCATGGAAAGATTGAAATATATATGCCAAATCCAAATAATAAAAGAGAATAAAAAATATAAGATACGCTAGATTTTTCAAGTGACCATCGAAATGATTATATCTAAACGTTAAATATATTAGACATTTAATTAGGTATTTGGCTATCACTGTTATTGACAGAGAGAGTAGTTTTTTTTTAATTTTTAATTTTTTTAAATTTATTGATATTATATAATATTATTTTATTTAAATATTATCAATATTTTTGTTTGAAAGTAATTTAATTATTTTATAAAAATATTAATAAAATTAGAAAAAAAAAGTTAATTTATAAACTGATATATGATTTTTTAAAAAATTGTTGGATTAAATTTTGTTATTTACGAAACCTTAGCAGAGAGTTAAGGCTGCTGACGTTTTTGTTAAGTAGGATAGGATAACCATCTCTTTCATTTGACTAATTTAAATCTTTCAAGTCGTTATAACTGTCTACCATCCCCTAACCTTTCAAATTTAATTCATGGTATTAAATACTTAAAATAGGTCAGGCAACAGTTTCCCACCTAACATCTGCTGGAAAAACAAATTTAATCTACTAACTTTTAAAAACTTAAACATTTACTAGTTAACTAAATTTTTATCTGTTTGATAAATTTTGTTTAAAAAATAATAATAATAATATATTAAAATAAAATATAAAAAATTTTTAAAAATATAAAAATTAAAAAAATTAAAAGACAATCACTGCCACCGATAATCGATAATAGTTTTTTTATCACAATTGATAGTAATCGCTTCTACAAAAAACAGAAGAGGTTGATTAGACCTTTTCCACCAAATGAAACTGTCAAATTTAATCTCAACCTCCTGGTTTGTTTATCAGTAACCCTTATTGTCAATAATTTTATCGGTGGTGATTTTTTTTATTTTTTAAAAATTTTAATTTAAAAAAATTTATTATTTTTTTTTATAATGATAGTAGTTTAGTCATTTTCCTAAAAAAGTAAAAGAAAATGAGTGGGAAAAGGTCTAGGGCGAATGTTTGGGTTTTTAAAAGTTAGAGGACGGGATTTGTCGTTTCAGCAAATCTTGGGTGGGACCAAGTGCTTTGGCCTTTAAAATACAATGTTTTGCTTACTTTAACGACCCAATCTAACGTGGCATCCACTAAACGTACAAGATACAGCTGGTATATTCAGGCGAATAATATATATTGTATATATTATTTTTTAATAATTTATGTTAATTAAATATTAATTTATGTTTAGTTTAAAGTCACGTCGTCAAGTAACGGCGCAAACTTTTTTTTTCCTTCTCTTTCACTAGTTCACTTCATTCCGCCATTGGAAAGAATCAAATGGTTTCATTTTCACGAACCGAATCAGACAAGCTTTCAAGTTACTATTGCTGGAAGCGCCGACGTTCTGAGTTTTTTTAAACTGTTTTTTCGCTAATGAAGGAATCAAATTATTGCATCTCGGTCTTTGATGGTCTCGTTCTAGGGTTTTGATTTACTGAACTCAACACAGGCCTCTTTGTATCCTCTATGGCAATCAGAGGCGTCTACTTTAAGTGGTTCGTTTTAATATTTCAATACGAAGTTCTTTAAAATTTATTGATATTTTTATTTTAAGCTATAAATGTAATTAACAAATGTGAATTCTTATTATTGCAGGTACGATGGAGTTTTCTTGTCGATGCTCGCCACAAGTGTGTATCCTTTTGATTCTTAAGAGTTTGTTTTAAGTTTTGATTGGTTGCCAAGCAACGGAAAAAAAGAAAAGTAATTGAACTGTTTTTTTAGTGCTTATCTGTGAATGGTTTTAGGTCTACATTGGGTGGATTTATTGAAGTTTTAATAGTTCATGTGTGTTCTTCCTTAATAATTTTTTTTGCTATTAGAATCATTGTTGCAATCAATTGGAAGGGTTACCGTCTTTGTACATACCCCTTGCACATATGGATCGTGGTTGGTTTCTGAAGTTTGAGGAACTTTAATGGATTGAATTTTGGATTTCTTTTTAGTGTTTATATTTGTAAGTTGAAGTTTTCTCGTGATTCATGGCTTATTGTTTATTCTTCAGGTTGATTACACTACTGTGTTTTTTTTCCGCCTGTTGATGTTTGTAGATAATGGACTAGCTGCTGGAATGGGATTGTGAGTATAAGAGGTTTCTGCTCTTTTTTTTTGGATATCAATGTCAAATTATCAATACATGGAGTTTTTTAACACTGTAAATATTCTCTTCTATTGTATTGTTTTTTTTTTTTTGTTGCAATGTAGCTAATTTTTACATAATTTATCATTCTTTGACTTTACATGCTTTTAGGGATTTTGGGTGGCAACAGAGATATGCTCGCTTCTGTGGAAGAATAGTGGTTCTTTCAATTCTATCTCTGCTGCTTTATCCTTTTCTCTGGGCATGGACTATAATTGGTACATTGTGGTTTACGCATGCAAGAAATTGTGTAAGTGTTATATTTTCCAATTTTCTGAAGGTGGGTTGATCTGCAAACTCTCTTAATGCTTGAAATAATGTCAATGAATTCTTGCAGTTGCCAAAAGAGGGTCAGAAATGGGGTTTCCTAATTTGGTTGCTTTTTAGCTATTGTGGACTTCTTTGCGTTGCTCGCATGTCTATGGGAAAGGTTACTTTAATACTCATCGTTTTATGCAATTTCCATTTACTTTTATGTATTGTAGTTCTATGACATCGATGAGTATTCTCTTGTTCTTCGCTTAGTCACATTTTCTATCTTATGGCAATTGACGTCTTAAGTATATGAAAGATATTGGTCTTAGATGCTATTGCTTGTGTTTTAATTCTTTGAACTTCACTTATGGAAATTGACATCTTAAGCATACAAAAGATATTGGTCTTAGATGCTTCCACTCATGTTTTAATTCTTTGAACTTCACTTATGGCAATTGACATCTTAAGCATATAAAAGATATTGGTCTTAGATGCTTTCACTTGTGTTTTAATTCTTGTTCTTTGAACTTCACTTTGGCAGTGGATGACACGAAGACAAGCTCACCTAGTTCGTGCTCAGCAGGGAATTCCTGTTTCAGAATATGGGGTATACTTGAAATTTTATAGCATGTGGCATATTATTTCATGTTTAATTTTTCTTTTATCAAGTTCCGTCAATGCATTGATTAGATCCTTTATTCCAAAATTTTGATTACTGAAGTGTGTTGTTGAACTAGTTATCAAAATATAATGTGATGCATTGATTTTACGTGATGGTTAATGTAATGTGCTTAAAGATTCATGTCTCTGTTTTGTGATATTTTTCCACTTCATGCCAAAGATTAATATTTACTGATTTGGTTATCATTATAGTCCTCATTTTTTGTGGATAACAACAACACAATTCTTTGACCATGTACCTGGCCTGCTCAAATCTGGATGTAGTTGTAGTTATTAGTACCAAAGAAGTTCTGTGTTTTTCATTACTTTTTGATAATTCCTAGATCAAATCTCTTACTGTAATCCAGGTTTTGGTTGACATGATCCGTGTACCAGATTGGGCATTTGAGGCTGCAGGTCAAGAGATGAGAGGAATTGGGCAAGATGCCACGGCATACCATCCTGGACTTTACTTGACTGCAGCTCAGGTAAGTATTACATCACCAACAGCTAGAATGGACTGTTTTCCTTGTTTTAAAATGATTGTTGCACTTATTGAATAGGTGAGATAACCAACGAGGTTTCCTTACTTGCTATCATGATTTTAAAAACCGGATTGAACTCTCCAGTCTCACTGGTTGTACTGCCACATGCCAAGGGAAAAACTATTTTGAGAGTTAGATTGGTTTGAACCGAAAGATTTGAGCTGTTGGACTGGGTAAAAAACTGAGTTTGACAGGGTCAGCTGAAAAAAATAAATTTTTTTGAAAAATTCATTATTGGGACTTGAACCAAGACTTTATCTATTAATTTTAAGCATGTATATCATCAAACTAAATTTATTTTTATTTCATATTAAAATGATTTAGATTATATATTTAATAATTAATTATACAAAATTGTTTTGAGTATTATTTTTACACAATTAATAGGTCCGACCACCATTTGGACCGAACTGCTCCCTTCTTTGCATTGACCTCTGGTGTGGTTTCAATAACATTGCTTGCAATGTCTCCTTATAAAAATTCTTATACTATATTTATGGTAGCGGTTAAATATGAACTCATGACATTGACTGACTTTCTTAACACAGTCAGAACTTAATCCAAATTTGGGAAGGTATGATTATGTTAGTGTGTTATTGTGGCAAGTGGTTGTTTGGTGTAAAACATTTTTTATTGTTCTCACTTTCAATAGATGGGACAATTCTTTAGTTACATATGAGGGTGTATAAGCTGTCATACTCTTTTATTAAAATTTGGGGTTCTAGTAACGTAGGTTGTCTTGTCGTACTTGTTTCTTTTTTATTACAATTCTGTTTATGATGACATTTTTTGTTAGATGTTTTAATTTTTACAGTTTGTTTTATAAATTCTGGATCCTGATGTTGCATAGAGAGAAGCAGTGGAGGCGCTCATTCAGGAACTTCCAAAGTTTAGGCTAAAGGCTGTTCCAACTGATTGCAGTGAATGTCCCATCTGCTTGGAAGAGTTTTATGTTGGTAATGAGGTCAGATTCCTTGTATTCATTATCTAAATGGTCAAGATTTTACATGCCTTAAATATTCATCAGGGTCAGAATTTTTTTCTGTTTACAATGCAGTACTTCTTTACTGGTTTCCAACTGTGTGGAGTTGTCTAGTCTTTGATGCCTTGTAGCTCTATATGGTGCCATTAATTGTGATTGTCACGTTGAAAATTGTGTTTCTCAGGTTTTTCAGTGGTTAGAGGATAACCACGTGTAAAATTCTCATCTATTTTTTGGGAATTTTGATCTTGCTCTGTAATTGCTAGAGCCCTTGGAATAAGAAGACATTAAATTTTATTGTTAAGAGTTGCAGCTATAAACCTGCCTGTGCACTGACTTTTACACTTTAGTAGCAGTGGAAAGTAGATGTAAAAATATAGAAATGTGGAGATGCAAGCCAACAGTCTCTTTGCAAACCTTTTTATACACGTTGTTATCTTTTAAAGGGCATATCATCACCTCAGTGGATATTCCACTTTTGTATTTTTTTTAATATAATTGTATGTTTCTTGTTCCAAAAAAATAAATTTGAAGTGCATATAATCATAAGTTGTTTCTTGGTGGAAATGGTGCAGGTTCGTGGCTTGCCTTGTGCTCATAATTTTCATATAGAGTGCATTGATGAGTGGCTTAGATTGAATGTTAAGTGTCCTAGGTGCCGTTGCTCAGTCTTCCCAAATCTCGACCTTAGTGCTTTGTCCAATCTCCGCACTACTGATTCTGAGCGGTCATCAGCCAGTGTTGTGACAGCTAGTCGAGACATAAGAACCCAGCCTTCAAGCCAGAGCTATCTGGTGAGGCTGCAGGGTCTGCTCTGCCCTGTCCATACAGGGAATGCAGGATCGTCTAGTGATGCGGTAAACATTGCTTTTGAAACTGTGGATAATGGGGGAATGTCTCAAGCAACTTGAAATCAGACAGGCGTGGAGCCATTTGCTTCTGTCGATCATGTGTTTGTTGGTCAAGGCACCTCATCCCAACACTGAACTATTTCTCAGATTCTCACTGACAATTTTTGCTAGATAGTCTTCTAACTGCAAGAAGCAAGAAGCGAAGTAATATTTGTCCATGGCCATTGTGTAATGCTAGCCTAGGAGTGGTTAATGGTTGTTGAAAAGATTTATAAGTGGATGCATTGGTGTATGGAGTACTGCACATGAGAATTGTTTACGACACCAATGGAAACTAGATTTTCAGCTGTATAAATGATGTCCCAGCTTAAAGTTAATTGATTTCTGGGCTAATCTTTACAATCCATCCGTGCGAGCAACAGGATGCCAAGTTCTGTAGAATATTATGTCACATACATTGGTTGCCAATTAAATAGATTGGCCAAAATGCGAAACCGTGGAATCTCTAGGGTTTTTTAATGAGAACCAGCTCTGATGAGAACTGAGACTGTACTGAAAATAAATAGTCGTGGTTGAAAACTTGTAATAATTTCTCGCCACTCATTAGAGAATTTGTCAAAGTGGCTAATTTTTTTAAGAATTTGGTTTATTAAAAGTTTGTAATTGATTTTTAAAATCTTTTATAAATAATATATTATGTAAACAAACAGATTTTTATAGCCTAAGAATTGAAACGGGTCCGGATATTCTATAAAAGTCAGAACTTATCCAGCGACCCTATCCATATTCCAAACAACAGAAAACTGAAAGAAAGGGAGAGATGATTGTGGCAAATAATGGTTTGGGAATGAACATGAATATGAATATGATTCATACAATTTCGGCACCCCAATTGAGGCCTTTCCATTTCTCGGTCAAGAAATCTAACAGTTCAAGTTTTGTTTTGGGTTGTTGGAGTTCGAGTTTCGCTTTGTCTTCCAAAAACAAGAACTCTAAGAACCTAAAATCTTTCTGTTGTCTCTGCAGCAACGGTAACAATAACAGTAATACTAATAACTCTTCTTCTTGTTTGGATTGGGATTGGAATCGATGGACTCGCCACTTCTCTGAAATCGAACAAGCTGAGAGCTATGCGTCTGTTCTGAAGGTGCTTTTTTTTTTCTCTTTAATTTTCTTTGTTTCTATGCCTTTTTATTTGTTCTTGTTTTTATATTCTTTTTGTTAGCTTTCGTTCTTTGAGTCTCAGTTACATGTTTTATAATCGTTCATTACTGATAGTTTTCTGCATTTTATTAGTTGATATCATTGCCTCATTCAAACTGAGCAGTCTAGACATAGCCACATGGAAAATGTAAAAATGATTAATTGTTAAAAGATAACTAAGAATATAAGTAACCAGCTTTAGAGATACTATTTGGTTTTCTTAACCAGAATGAATTGCTCTGCTTTGTAGTTTCAACTTGAAGATGCAATTGAGAATGAAGACTTCCAAGGAGCTGCCAAGTTGAAAAAGGCTATTGAAGAAGCTACTTCAAAAGATACTGTAGCAGAAATAATGTCTCAGTTGAAGGTTTGACCTGTGAATTAGCCCCTTGAAATAAGCACCAACTGCGTAATGATCTTTTTCTTGCCTTGATCTGCTGTTTTGTTCAGATGGCCATAGATGAAGAGCGCTACAATGATGCTTCTAGGTTATGTAGATATACAGGAAGTGGACTGGTAATCCTCTGAACCTTCAATTGGTATTATGTTAAAAAGATTTATTAACTTGAAGACAATTTAAGAGTAGATTCTTTTAAACAAATATTATTAACTTCTTATAGAAAAAACAATACTCAAGATGAATTATTGTGGAATTATATTTTTTTGTTCAGCCAAGGTTCTAACCAGTCTTAGGGGACGTTTCCAGTGTTCTTGTATATGGAGGGTTTCTAATTTACCTTATATTCAGTTCAGATCCATATTTTACCTTCTTTTTTCAATGCCGGAACTCAGTTATTGGTTAAATGAAGGTAGATTGGGTGTTCATTTTTCTCATAGAATTTGCTGGTGGCTGTTGGCCTTAGAGGATGTAATGAATAGATTCTCTGCCCAATATCTTGACACTTTTTGTTTGTTATGGCAACTATTGACACTATTAGTTTTTCTTATTGCTTGGATTCACTACATACTGATATGGGGTTTCTTAAAGCTTACCCATGAGTGTGGCTATCTAAAATGTTTAATAACCTTTTATTTTTATTTTGGAAGGTTGGCTGGTGGGTGGGCTATTCCAAGGATTCGGATGATCCATTTGGCAGATTGGTACACATAACACCCAGTGTTGGCAGATTCGTTGCCAGGAATTACAGCCCAAGGTATGAATCCTTTGTGGTTTTATTTAAAGTTTGATATCATCCAGAGTATGCCAGTAATTATACTTTGCGACAGACAGTTGGCCACTGCATCCCCTGGAACTCTGCTGTTTGAAATCTTTGTGGTCAAAGATAATGAGGAATCCTATGTGATGCAGGTGAAATTCAAAAGCTCCTTTGAAGATAATAGTTTTCTGATTCCAAAAATGACATAACAATTGAATCTGATATTATCTGTTTGCAGGTAGTATATTTGCAGCGAGCAAAGGGAAGTTCAACAAACTCTGCAAGTTCATCTTCCAAGTCCACTAAAAATCCATCAACTTCTGAAGTAGATAATGCATCTGTTGTGGATGTTCAAGGAACTGAAGTTAAGGCAGAGAGAAGTGATGACAAGGGCATCAATATTGAGGGGGCAACTGAGGAAGGGATAAAAAGTGTAATAAATTTCCTTAAAGAAAAAATTCCAGGACTTAAAGTGAAAGTTATGAACATTGATGTCACTGAGGAAGTGATGGATGGTACCGACTCTGTGAAGCAGTTGATGCAAGATGATGAAGAGACAGAATCTAGTGAGGAATTGGAAGGTGAAATTAATAACTTGGAAGAGATTCAACCTGATGGGGTAGCTCTTGAAGCAGATAATGATGCCTCAGAAGATGGAAAGGATTTGGATACAAAACTTTTTGTTGGTGGGGTTGTACATAATAATGAGGACACTCCTTCCAAGGATGATTATTTGCGTCGTCTGCCAGCTGATATTACAGATATGGAGAGAGATTCATTTGTAGTGCATGTTCCTGGGAGAAGTCTTGATTATAACAATGGGGAAAGTAAATTGTCTAAAGTGAAAGTAGCTGCTATAGTAGCTAAAGGTGTTTCGGAACTTATGCCTTCTGAAATTGCCAAGGCATTTTGGAGTTCCGAAAATGCCTCTTCAAAGGTGAACATTTGGATTTTGTCTGTGAAACTGAAGAAATTGGGTTATTTACAAGTTTTTCTTATGTCCATTCAACACTGATTTACTTCTAGTTGGTATCATTGGTAAGGCTCTTTAATGAATGTGGATACAAACAAGAGTTGTTGAATCATAAAAAGACTTTCAATCCTCATAATCTCATTATCTGGTGTATATATATATATATATATATATATATATAAAACAGTTACTTTCCTATGCACTTTCTTGGTTTTCTGTCAAGGTTTTTTATGCATCAGCATCAGAATGGTTCATCTCAGAATAACAGGAAAACTGAGAATATTTTATGTTTCTGTAAATCTTGATAGCTGTTTGGTAAGTTTAATTTTTATGATGGGTTTATATTCATTTGCTAAATTTGAAATTTTTTTGAGGTGTATAGTCCTTGTTTTATTCATAGCTCCACTTTTGGGAGTTGTTGTGTTGCTTTTGATTGTGATGATGCTTTTCTTGACAATAACTAGGTTCTTTGTTAACTTTTCTTAGGTCTCTAGAGATGTACGTGAAATTGTGAAACTTGCTGTCAGTCAGGCACAGAAGCAGAGCAGACTATCTGAATATACAACTTTTAGTCGAATTAGCACTTCTGAAGGCAATACAGATCCATTTGAAGGTGAGTATAATTGCATGCACAAGGATACAACGCACATACACACACATGTATCATCTCTTCCAACATATTAATTTGAGATCTGCATGTTGACATGTAGGACTGTATGTTGGTGCATTTGGTCCCTATGGCACTGAAGTTGTGCAATTGAGGCGCAAATATGGTCAGTGGAATGGGGAGGATGGCAAGTCTTCAGATGTTGAGTTTTTTGAATATGTGGAGGCAGTAAAATTGACTGGGGACCTCAATGTTCCTGCTGGCCAGGTTTGTATCTGATAAAATAACTTAGTACATGTTCTGGTTTTTGTGTTCAATCATTTTAGGTTAATTTTCACGCAATGAGAAATTTGAATTTATCAAAACCCTTTTGGATCTTAGGTGACATTTCGCGCCAAAATTGGGAAAGGCAGTCGCCTCGCAAACGGTGGGAAATATCCTGATGAACTGGGAGTGGTAATACGATGTTCCCCCACTATATTCTTCAACACAATTTTCACACCACATAAGCTTTAGAAATATGTGTTACTTTTTGCAAATCCCACACCCAGGTCCATTTCATCATATGACACTGTCCTTAAGATAGAAAAAGGTGTCTATGTGGCATTGTTGTCACCTTTTTGCAGTCATTAGTTGTATGCCTCAGTTTTTAGAATTATTTTAGGTATTTATTACAGTGATGAATAGTTTGTTTAGCTTTCAGACAATGACTTGTTTGTTTATGCCCTTTTCTCATTTCCAGGTTTTGTAAAGTATAACACAGAGTTACATTTATTTTCATTTGAAATTCAAATTTAGCAATTGAGGCACTAAATTTAATTTCAAAGCCATTGTTTAGTGATATATGTGTGTAGTAGAAAAAATTACTTAGAACTAGGGGCTCACAAGTTAAAATGCTGTGAACTATTATAATTCAGGGCACTTTCTTGGCCTCAGAAGTTTTGTTGGATTAGACTGATCAGAAAATCGATTCATGTAAAAACTCTTTTTTTTCCAGGTTGCAAGTTACAGTGGCCAAGGAAGAATAGCAGATTTTGGGTTTCGAAATCCGAAATGGGTTGATGGTGAATTGCTTCAACTTAATGGCAAGGTAGCCAGATTATATTGCCCAGGATTTTTTATTGCCTTTCTTTTCTATATGAAAATCTTATGAGGAAGTACAACTTAACTAATTTGGTTGCATCTTTAGGATGTATTTTCAAAGGATTTCTTTTAATCACTGTTATGATTTTCTGTAGGGCATAGGACCATATGTCAAAGGCGCAGATCTTGGTTTCCTCTACATTGTCCCTGAGCAAAGTTTCCTTGTGTTGTTTAACAGATTAAAGTTACCCAACTGAGCCATCTGGTAAAATTTTCATTAGCCTATTATATATAAACTTTAAGAACAGCGAGGGATTAAGCATCCAAAGCTAGACGCGAGTTGTTTTGTATACTGTGAATGAGAAAAATGAGAATTGTTATCATACCTTTGATGTTTGTAACTTGTACCTTCCTTCTCCTACATGTTTTGTTTCGAGGAATATATCAGTTTTATTTATGGCTTATTATAGGCGTTAAATTATGCGGCATCTAAAATTATGTTAAAGAATAGAATGGATAAGTTTGCCTGCAAAACAGTTAAATGTAGTTGCTGATGAGTGAGGTTGTATTCTCTTTAAATTAGTTGCCATGTTCCTGGTATCCAGGATTGGACCTTCTGCCCAATTCTTTTCTTGCGTTGGAGGAGTGTGGTCATCATTGAGGGTGTTCATCAATCCTCCTCCAGTCTTTGGGATGAACTTGGCAAATCAGAATAATGTCTTGTCCTTCGGCCTGTCTTCAAGTTTCGGTTAGCCGATTCTAATTTTCCAATGCTGTTGGGTACAAGTTTGACTCAAAGTCTTTTGGTGGCCCATATTTTGCTTCCTTCTTTTTACTGGTGCATCATGTGCACAGAGGCAGAGAAACGACTTCATGGAATGGACAATTTTACGCTTAGAAGATTTTGGAGATTTTATATTTTATGGAAGGATTTATAAGTAATTTAAAGTCCACATAAATTAAAACTAAATGTCAATAAAGATAAGTTATTATTTTAATAAACTATTTTTTATGACTGCATTAACCCCAGTAATCTTTCATTATCAGGATACGGTCATTTTTACTAAAACTAAATCAAAGGGGCAAATGTGATGCAATTATACTTTTTGAAATATTAGGGGTGATAATGAAATTTTTAAGGGGTTTTTTTTTATTTGAAAAAAATTGAGTGTTAGAAATTTTTAAAATTTTAATATGTTTTTAATAGTTTAAAAAAGATAATTACAACTAAAAAAATAAAATAAATTGAATTAAATGTGTAAATGTTATATAATCATGTATTGAGGTTAAATTGTAAATTTTAAAAATTTTAGAAGTGTAAAACTTTTAAAGGTTTTTGAAAATTTGAAAATAGTTTTGGATATTTTTAAAATTTTAATATGTCCAATAATTTAAAAATAATAATTATACCTCAAAACAAAATAAATTAGAGATAAATTTCATAGAATCATGTATTTGGAGATAAATTATAAATTTTAAAAATTTTAAGAGTATTAATGAAATTTTAAAGGGTTTTGAAATTAAAAAAAAAAAAAGCTTGAGGAAGTTTTGACGATTTTAAAATTTTAATATATTCTTAATAATTTTAAAAATAATAATTACATCTGAAAAAATATAATAAATTAAAAATATAAATATTATTTTATATATTATTAATATTATTGACTTAACCAAATACAATAGTTATTTAGACATTTAAGTAAAATAATATTAATCAAATACAATAATTATTTATACATACTAATTTTATCAAACTGTTAATTTAAGAATTGGTCAAATGACTTACTCTTATCCAAAGTTTCTCTAAATGACAAACTTTCACCCTAAATTTTTTTTTAAAATTAAATACATATCCGTTAATCAAAGTTAATAATTAAATTTAATAATTAATTATTAAATTTAACTGATTAAATAACATTTTTAAGTAAAAATAAAAAATTAAATTTAAAAAATATAAAATAATATTAATATAACGATAAAAAAATATAAAAAATAACAAAAATAAAAATAAAATTTTAAAAAAATAGTCACTACCCCTGACAATATCATTGATAACGATGACCTCTAAAAACTTAATTAGATGATTGAAAATAATCATTTAATTTGATTGATGATCGAATTTAACTATTATAATGATAGAATTAATCAGATTTGGAATTGTTTCTACCATCAAAGATGACAAAAAATAGTTAACATACTTAAAATTAATTGTTTCTGATGGAGATGATTTGATTTAGTTATCAATCGAATCAAATGGTTATTTCTAACTATCTGATTAAGTTTAAAATAACCATTATCGATGAAATATGATTTTTTTTATTTTTATTTTTTTAAAATTATTATTATTATATTAATATTAATTTATATTAAGTTTATTTTTATATATTATTTATTTTTAATAAAAATATTTTAAATATTTTGTTAAAAATATTATTAAAATTAAAAAGAATTTCACTTAGATACAAATATTTGGTTTTTTAAAAGCTTTTTTTGTTCAGGTTGTATTTAGAATAAGTCATTCAGCCTTAAGTATTCTTTCAGATAATTTTTCATTTTTAATAATCAAATATTATCCCAATAAAAACAAATTGTACCTTTGATTTCATGATTAAGGTCGAGGGTTGAATGGTATACAGAATTTCCAAACCTGAAGGGCAGAAATATGTCTATTTGGCAAAGCTTGCGTAGTATATTGAAACGGAAGCTAGACAGCTTTTAGTACTTCAAAGAATTAATTTGGAATAAACGAGGAGGAGCAGATTGATGCCACTGTTGAAACATGAAGTTGAAGCTTTGCTTTCAAGAGTCTGTCTTGCTTCCTCTCTCACCTTTTCCTTCCCTTTAAATCCCTTAAGTTGAAGCATAATTATTGGAAATCAATTCATCAACTCCAACCGAACAACTAAGTATGAAAAAATCTCCAACAAGATGAACCCATCACCCTCAAACTCCGATCCAAGCGCTCAGCTTGACTCGCCACTCCGTTTCCACACCCCGCTCCCCCCTCATCAGGGCAATCCCTACCCTCTGGATTCCCCTTCCTCTCCTTTTGCTTCACCCGATACTACCTTCCCTCAAAAATCACCCAAATATTCCAATGAAAAACCCACCTCGAAAGCGATAGTTGCCATGAGCGACAAGTTCACGCAGTCTTCTCCTGAGAAGATGGTGGAACCACCTCCGCCGGGGAGTTTACACAAGGCTGTGCTGGAGAACGGTGTTCCGCCGTCGAACGCGGTTGACCCCGGAGAAGGTGTGAGATCGGGTTCGGCGAGGAGGAGGGGATATAGGACTGGTGAGAAATTGAGACTGGTTAATATAGGGTTTAGATTAATCGAGGTGGTTTTGTGCTTGATTTCTTTCTCTGTTATGGCCGCCGACAAGACTCAGGGCTGGAGTGGTGATTCCTATGATCGTTACAAAGAATACGGGTGACTCTTGCTCTTGTTCATATTCATATTGTGTACTAGTACTATGTTATTTGGATTTTCTTCACATAATCGAAGTGATTTGAACTGTTACAGCAGTAAAAAGAGTAGCTTTAAGATTGAGATAGTGTGATTGTGAGTGTTCCTTATTTGATTTTTTTGGCTACTCAATTCTTTTCATTCATTATATTCCGCTAAATCTATACATATATATATATTTTTTATGTTGTCTGTGTTTGGACCTTATTTAAAGTTTTTTTTCAATGATTATTGATATGATGATGCATCTTGATGACAGGTATTGCTTATCAATCAATATTATTGCGTTTGTATATGCGGGGTTTCAGGCTGCCTATTGTCTGATGATGGGGAGCCAAGCGAGGCGCATACATGTCAGATGTCTCTTTGATTTCTTCATGGATCAGGCAAGTCTATTACTCCAAAAGTGATGATTATGCAGCTGATCTAGTGTTAAAATTCCATTCTGATGTTGCTTTGATATTTAGGCTCGTATGTGTTCACTGGGTTGAGGGTTTAGGGTTATGCAAACGCTCTGCAATACCTGAATGTAGAAAATATAAAAGCTACCATTTCTTTTTGGTTTGTTTTAACATGCTTAGCTGTTGCTGTCCTGTTTTTTATTTGTTGGCATTTAGTGATTTTTGTCTGTGCATTGGATTCAAGAGGGTGACATCAATTCTTGGCATGCATGCTCAAAATAGTTGGGGGCAAAATATGGATGCTACTCTTTGCTAGTTTTCCCAGTGAAGATCTAATAATGGAGTTTTACTACTTGACAAACACACACACACAGACATGGTCACAGTTAGATATTAGGAAAAGGGGTTTACAAATCTGTAGTAGTGGGAGAAATGTAACTTTGTTGGTTCAACTGGCAGATACTGGCTTATCTTCTGATATCAGCATCATCAGCAGCAGCCACCCGGGTTGATGATTGGCAGTCAAATTGGGGTAAAGATGAGTTCACGGAGATGGCTAGTGCATCAGTTGCAATGTCTTTTCTAGCTTTTACTGCATTTGCCTTGAGCTCCATGGTGTCCGGTTACTGGCTATGTAATCGCGATGCCAAATGATTTCCAAAAGCAGTCGTAAGTTTACATTTTGAAAAAACTAATGCCAATTCAATTTTCAATATGTACATATATATATATGTATGTATGTATGTATGTATGTATGTACGTAATGTTCTTTCAAAATTGAAAAATAATGTAAAATGACTGGAGTTTCATTGTTTGCAATAGATATCATCAAGCTTTTCCACTCTAGTCTGTTCTTCATGTGTATGAAAAAGAGGGGCTAAAATTGGCATATTTGGAGCCCAAGTTGCTATACCTATGGATGATGAGGCAAGTATACATATGTGATGAGATGATGATTGACTTGAACCAGTAACATTATATCGCCATCAAAATTACGTGTTGCCTTGTAAGCAAATCACTAAGATTATGGGGGGGATTGGTCTGGCCACAAAAACTAGAAAAAGAGGGAAAGTGATTGTGCTTAAATTATGGAGATAATTAGAATCAATTAATTAAGGTTCTCAAAATATTATATAATTGAACCATGACAAGGACTTAACACCTACGACGATGTTTGTAATGAAGTAATTTAGAGTCGGTAATATCATTAAATAACATGGGAAAAATGGCTCCATGCTCTTTCTGTGTTCCGTACATTCATTGGAGGGGTAGTATTCCTAGGTGTTGACTTGAATACTTTTACGAGGAATGCAGCATCCAAATTCGATCCATAATTAATTTACTTGCTGTTGTGGCTGTTGTCGTATGTGGTGGGGGTGGGTGGGTGGGGGTTAAAACGGGCCAAAGGACATATTCCCACCCAATATTTTACTCAAAATCAATTTTATATTTTAACTTTTAAAAACTTAAATATCTCCTTATTAATTAAAATCAAGGATCAATAACTAAAACTTGACAGTTAAAGGTGTACTTTGATCATTCTCTTTATAAAAAATTATAAAATAAATTTTATAAAAATATAAAAGATTAAAATATAAAAATATATTAAAAATATAAAAAATTAAAAAATTAAAAACAACCACTATTATCTATGTCAATAATTGTGACTGTCGATAATAAAATTAGGTGATCCAAAATGGTCATTTGATTCTAAGAATGGTCAAATCTAATTACTTTATTTGGTGGTCACCTTTTATTTTGGAGAAGACTATCTTCACTAATAAAAGTAATAAAAAATAATTGAAAATAACTATTCTTGATTCCACCGACAATTTCTTAGTATAGTTATTGACAGAGATAGTTAGATTTTATCTTTTCCATTTAAATAGAAGGTATTAGACTGCCTCTAAATTAGGTAGTAGTTTTAATCACCTGGTTTAATTATTAATAACTATCAGTATTGATGATGCTATCAGCGATGACAACTATCTTTTTTATTTTTAAAATTTAAATATTTTTTAAAATTTTATAATATTTTTAAAATTTAAAAATTTTAATATATATTTATATTTAAATATTATTTTATAATTTTATTATAAAATTTTATTTTTAAATAATAGTATTTTAATTATTTTGTAAAATGTTAGTAAAATTAGATTAAAACAAATGGGCATTTCGATTTTTACAGTTAAAAGGTGACAAGTCTTTCAGTGAAATCTTGGGTGGGAATAAGTACTTTGGCCGGTTAAAATAAAACCACCGTATACGGAAGGGAAGTGAAAGGACCATACTTTATTTACGGCTTTGTATTGTCCCTCTTTCTTCTCTTTTACTTAACTACCCCTCGTCCTTTTCTTCCTCTTTTACTCAACTACCCCCCTCTTCTAATTTCTCTTCCTTCCCATTTCAATATTCTAAATTAATTTGTGTAACACAGCACTCCTATTTTATTATTAGCATTAATAATATATTTTGTCAAAACTATTTTCTACACATTAATATGACAAACTTGTATAGAGTTGAGTTATCTTTTTTATTATCATAACATGCAAAATTTGGATTAAACTTGCTTATATATGTATGTGTGAATAATATACACCAACAGGGAGAGGGTATTTTGGTAAATTGGGAATCGCAGTCAGGGGTATTGAAGTAAACAATAGAAGGACAAAAAGAGAAAAAGAATATAGTATGGCGATGAGAAAGGACCTATTTTGTCTCCTCCGAAGTAGATCGTCGCACGTTATGATTACCACCCCACCATGAGAAACAATGAAAAGAGTCCCACTGTAAATGACACTCAAGTGTTACTGTTGAGAGAGAAAATAGAAAGACAGCGAAGAAATCGCGAGCCCGGCTGTTTTTTTGGCTTATGCTTTTCACTGCTCATCATCACTAAGAACATCTTTACCAACAACCACCACCACCCATCTCTCTTCCTTCCTTCTTTTCCATTCCCATCCGCTTTGTTCTCCGGTTGTGTAAGATGATTGAGAGATGTGTTTGGCTGGGTTTGTATTATTCGGTGGTGGTTCAGTGGGCATATCATTTCTCGATATGTAGTTGAATGAGTTGAGCATTTTCAAGCTTTAAACTTTAGTTTTCTCTTTTTGAGTCTCGACATATAATTGTTGAAGATCGTTAAAGGTTTGAATCTGATGATTTTGTATCAAATCTTATTACAAATCCATGAAGATTTTTCATTGTTTGAAGCATATTAACACCAAACCTGAGAGGAGGAGGCTCTCTCTTGGTGAATATAAGAGAGCTATTTCATGGTCCGACTATTTAGTCTCTTCCGGTGCAGCCATAAAAGGAGAAGGAGAAGAAGAATGGAGTGCAGATATGTCACAGTTGTTTATTGGATGTAAATTTGCTTCAGGGAGGCATAGTAGAATCTATAGAGGGATATACAAGCAGAGAGACGTGGCAATCAAGCTTGTTAGCCAGCCAGAGGAAGATGAGAACTTGGCTTCTTTTCTTGAAAGCCAATTCACTTCAGAGGTGGCTCTCTTATTTCGATTAAAGCATCCTAATATCATCACCGTAAGCTCCTCTGGGTTCTTGATATTCTCTTGTTTTTCATGTTTCTGGTAATGTAGTTCAATGCTTTACCTTTCTTGTAATTTTTAATGACGCAAGAATGGTGAAGATGGGCTAATGCAAAACACAAGTACTAGTATCACAAGGGAACCTCACTCACTGCTGTTGTTTAACAAAGAAAAAGTGCTTTGTTTCTACTTCAGTCATTTCAAAATGACAACTTCAAAGGTTTTTCTGTTTTTTTTAACTTTTGGGATCAAGATGATACTGATCTACAGAACAGCAGTAACGTCCCTTATGTGTAATTCTTTCCTCCTTGTTTATCAGGTACCACGGTATTCCGGCTTTTTGTATTGAACAACATCAGTCAGCATTTATTGATCAGTGTATCATTCCTATCAGTTACATGTTACCCATGTGCACATTTATTACTGTTGCTCTTTCACTTGTGTAGATAAGGTTTGGTTAGAATCCCGATTGTGGCATTCAATGTTCTTGCGAACTTTTAATGCTGACTTTATTTGATATCTTTAAAGAGTTCCTTCCTTTTTATAGCTAGGATACTGTAGAGTGAAAATCTAAATCTAATACTATAAACTGTATCTGTGTTTCTAATACCATATTGTAGGCCAGCTTCTGTAGTGTATTTCTTCACTTCTCTATAGTTTGTCCACCTTTCCTTAGCGGTCAAAGTTTAAATGTGAAAATTAATTCTCATTAAGAAACCCATAACAGCAAGGGACAAGTGGGTTGTGTTTTTCTTTCAAATTGATGATTTAGGATTGAACAGACAGATCGGAAAATTGGCAACACGGTTTATTGAGAGGTTAAGGATGACGAGAGTTGCTTATGCAGGTAGTGAAATGGGCCACAGATGCCTAGGTCCTTAAATACAAATTCCTTTCCCCCCTGCTTATGCCTTTGAGATTGCGTTATTCAATTCAAGATTCATGGCCTAGTAGTTTTTCCTTGTATTTAATAAATGCTCTTTTCGATTGACTTTCCATGTTATTCTTTTTGGTGTTAGGTTGTTTTGGATGTGTGGGTTATATGTATCTCTGAATCAATTCGTATTGCATGTCAAATAAGAGCGGAAGCATATAATTTTGTATATATTATTGAATTTTACTGTTCATCATAACAATTAGTTGGTGTATGTTTTGAGAGTTAAATTTTAGTTGGAATCAGTTATATTATACTGTGTATCTAATTTGCTCTCTTTTGTGCAGTTTGTTGCAGCCTGTAAGAAACCTCCTGTATTTTGTATAATCACTGAGTATCTAGCTGGAGGCTCTCTAAAAAAATATCTTCATCAGCAGGAGCCACATTCAGTGCCACTCAAACTTGTTCTGAAACTAGCGCTCGATATTGCCAGTGGAATGCAATATCTTCATTCTCAAGGAATACTTCATAGAGATCTCAAATCAGAAAACTTGTTGCTTGGAGAAGATATGTGTGTGAAGGTAGCAGATTTTGGAATTTCGTGCTTAGAATCTCAGTGTGGTAGTTCTAAGGGATTTACAGGCACTTATCGCTGGATGGCACCGGAAATGATTAAAGAAAAACACCATACAAAGAAAGTTGATGTCTACAGTTTTGGCATAGTTCTTTGGGAGCTTTTAACTGCATTAACACCATTTGACAACATGACTCCAGAACAAGCTGCATTTGCAGTTTGTCAGAAGGTAAATTTACCTGATTCAACATGGAATGCTACATCACCATGACACAATCCAATTTTACTATTGCAGCAATACTACAATTGCATATGTTACCTACTTCTTAATTCAATAATGACATCTCATCACTATAGACCATAATTTCTCCATTGTACCTATTTTTGAAGCACAGAATGGACTGCACTTGACCTATTATATGGTAGAAAGAGATGAGACTGAGGAAAGAAAATGGTGAACCTTGTTTGGCAATTGACATTTGGTGTAAGAGCGTCTAAGTGATTTTGAAAAACTTATCCATTGCAGTTCTACAAACAGCCTCTTTTTTTTAAGTTTAGAAAACGTCATGGTAGAAACACATGATGCAAACTTTTCTGTTTTCAGTTACCTTAAAATAAGTGAACATTTATTCACACATCTTGTTTTGTTATTTATGTATGTCTGTGTTCCCTATTACTAAGTGCATGACATTGCATAAACTAGAATAAAATTAAGAACTTATATTTATGCTCAGTCAGGTCATTTATTTTCATTATATTGCTCTTCCATTTTTCTTTATTCTTTTTCGAAGGTATGCTAATATTTTGGTGCAGAGATATGGAATCACGGAAAGTATGTAATTGAAAATATAATATGTGAAGCATTTTTTTGCCGCATTGCAACTAACAAAATCTATTGGAAAGACAGATTCGGTAGAGCAACACTACTTTTTAGCAAAGTTCTTATTAAATATGGTTGACTTACTACTTGCTAACAAGTTTGTATATAGGTCGTTCCTCTTTGCTGTTTATTTTTTTGATTCTTTCATTGCTATTTACCTTACGTATAAGATCATACAATTTTTTTACCAAAAGAAAATTTTCATTTACTAGTGATCACATCCTTTGAAGTTCTTGGTCATCTAGATGCATCTTCACATGGTTTAGGGGCACGCGTGACAGTCACTCATATGTGCCTGTCCCAGTTATAGTCATTTAATGTGTAGGGACTGCTGTTTTGTCTGTTACATGCACACACACAACCCCCTAGACAGAGGCCAGTGCGGAAAGTTGTAGATGTTGTCATTTGAAAGAGACTTGTGAGAGAAACTTTCAGCATCTTCTGAGTTGAACTGGTTAGATTTGATAATATCTCTTTAACATTATTGAGTTTCATAATCTTGCTACTGGGTTTAAGTCTCTCTAGAACAAATATGGTTAAGAAACGTTGGTTTATCATAAATCTATAGAAAATAGGAACCCTAGTTTGCCACCTATGAAGAACTGCAAAGTAGCTATGATCGCTACATACTGTAAAATAAAAAATCAAAGAGAGGAACTCTTGCCGTGAATTATTGGTCTCATGGCACATGTGTTGTGCTTGGTTGTAATTATTATGGTTTTTCCTTCATGACGCTTCATTCTTTAGTTTGCATTTTCATATTTTGTTATTGTTTAGGTACTTAATTTAAATAATTCACAATGTTAGAATATAATTAAAGACTTATCATAGAAACCTCATTTTACTTGCATATGCAAAATGTTGACTCATCCTGCAGCTTGCCATTTCAACTCTAGAGTGCTTTAGAAATTTGGGGAAGAGCTTCCTCTATGTATCAGTAACTCTGATTTCACATTTCTGCTTTTTCTTTGTCTCAGGGTCATGTGGTTTCATATTCTGCCTGTTTGCATACATTGACTGAGTTTAGTAGGATCTTCTTCCCATTCCTTAACTTGCTCACTTGATTCATGCATTAGGCATCTTTGGAAAAATAATGCATGCTCATCTATCTGATGGTTACCTACATTGTGCAAATTTCATTGATCATAAATATTTTTCTTACATCATTTGAGTTGACTGCAGAATGCCAGACCACCGTTACCACCAACATGCCCCAGGGCATTCAGTCATCTAGTAAACCGTTGCTGGTCAAGTAATCCAGATAAACGACCACATTTTGATGAAATAGTTTTGATTTTGGAAAGTTACTCGGCATCGCTGGAGGAGGATCCAGAATTTTTAACGAACTTTGTACCTTCCCCTGATCATACTACTTCAAGATGCTTACCAAACTGTATCTCAAGGCATCGTTCTGCTCATTTAAAGTCTCTTAGCTCTTCTTAAATTAAATGTGATGCAAAGTGCACCGTATACTCAGCTGTCTATGTTTATATAAACTTTTAGATGTGTCATTAGCTTGTTTACTTCTTTATGCTTTCCATTTGTATCAAGTATATGTGAATCACATTGCAGCTGCTGGTGGTTTTTCATCATATGTAACCCATTCTTTATAAATTAATATGGCAACCGAAGGTTGAATGTACAGAAACATCGGTTAAGGTGCACGTATTGATCCTGTCATGGTCTGAAAGGATGAGTTCCGGACGCATGAAAACAACTGAGCGGAGCAGCAAAGTCATAAATCTACTAGGATACTATTTGTAATATTTTATTAATCAATACGACATCAAGTGACAGTTTGGCCGAGTGGTCTAAGGCGCCAGATTTAGGCTCTGGTCCGAAAGGGCGTGGGTTCAAATCCCACAGCTGTCAATTTATTTTTGTTTTTGTTTCGGTTCTGGTTTGTCATTAGGTGGGCTGTTGCTTTATGATCCAATTATCATCACTGTAATCCAATAGGCTCCTTGTAAGCCCACCCAACAACATAATCTTTATGTTCCTTAATATGCTATCAGTCGAAATATAACTAATACATAAACCAGCAGCACATGTCATTCCAAGCTAATTGAGAGGTTCCGTGAGATGAAAATACTAGCTGGTCTGTACCATCACTCAGTCTTTCAGAATTAGGCTCTAGTTTTTTGTATTTCTTGTGGGTGGTCATGGCATCTTCAGATGTGTGAGTGATGGCTCAGTCACCATTATGTCTTGTACTTCTCTGTAAATATTGGGAAGAGTGACCCACTGACTGGTCCCAAATAATTGAATGGTTGATAGCCATGAGTTTCTCCTAATTAGCTTGTTAAAAAACAACAATACATAAGGAGCATCATTTCTTCAAAAACCCACTTGGGAGCATCATTAATATTTAATTATAACTACCAGTAATAATTTCATTGGATACCAAATCAATTCAACGTTCAGCTTTGTAAAGCTCACAAACTCCAATAATTCATTCGTCAAGTTCCCTTTACTAACTCCTCCTAAACCCACCATATTTTCTTCATCAAATATTTGTAATCTCCTTGAGATTTTGAGAATCTGCAAAGGCCTTATCTTAAACCAACATAATTGCAATGCAGACTACTTATTGCAGTTCATGTGCTTCTGCTGCGTGGTTCGGTCGAATATTATAGTTGTTATAAGGACACCAAATGTATAAACTGGCAACTGGGTTTCCACTGCCAATCTTAAGATTACCGTCATGCAAACATTATGAAATTTTGTCAATTATAAATCTGTATCATTTACTTGAATTATACTTGTCTGTGAGTTTATTAAATGAGATATATTCATCCACCGACGAAAACATATTACCCCGGGCCCTGATTCTTTATACCATTTCCATGCTTCAAGTACACATCCTTCCAACCTACCTGCCCTCTTCATTATTGACTGAACCAGATGCAAAATCCCCCTCCAAAGGAAAGAAAAAGTTATGAGTATACACGTTATATGTTATGTAGGTTGACAATCTTGCTTTATACCTTAAAGGACATTCTAAAAGCTATAAGATTTGCTGTTTCTTTCTTCCTTTCATTCTGATCTTTTTCTTGGTCAAGTTTAACGTGTTCCCATTTGAGACAAATCTTCAATGGCCCCCAATATACAGAGCAAGTCAAGTTATAATTTCACCTTAGAGACGAAGCATGGAAGAAAGGAAGTAAACTTCATGATTCTGACACTCCATCTACGAACTACACCACCCAAACTTGGAAAGCGTCAAAATAACCCTCGAACTCCACAATTGACTGTGAACCAAAAGTAACCTACTCAATTTGAAGAAAAAAGAAAAAAAAACTTGTCAAGGGTATTTTTGTCTTTGTAGAAAGCCACGTGGCAGGTTCCAGTTGAGCAGGAACAAACAGATTGGCAGTTGCGGTCTCTCGCGCCTAAGTCAGGGGAGAAGTGGCCTTCCTTTTTTGCCGATCTGACATTCTTCTTCTGTACATTTCCTATTTTACCCTTTCCTTTTTCATTTTTCCCTTCACAAACTAATTCTGCACCCCAAGCTTCACGTTTGTACTTATAAATAGCAATAGCAAAGGTTTAATTTTTTTATATACTTTCATACATATCTTCATATCTATAAAACGTGCCCAGGTAGCATCTCAGCCTGCTGGTTCCTTTTTCATGGCTGGTTTCTGAGGTATTTGCTGGTTTTGTGACTTTCTTTATTATTGAATATATGTACATCTATTTTTGGTTGAACTCAGGCAATTTTTTGTCTTTTTGAATCATTTTTTTATTTTATGAATCGGCTTGAGAGGTCAACTTTTCATATATTTAGTACCCTTCGCAATTCATATCTTTTGATATGACGTTAAGGTATTGTTTCTGAGATTGTGGTATTGTTTTCATGAGTTAATATTAAGATCTAATGAAGGAAAATTGACTGTTTCTGTCACATGACATTTGCATCTGAAATTTGTTGTCCATCATTAGAAAGCTTCATCAGTAAATTTGTTCACACATTAAAGATTAAACTTTTGATGTTGTATTTGTGTTGTTTTGTTTTTAGTTGACTCTTCGGACATGTTTATGTTTTATCACTATGTATTAAGTAGCTTTTACGTTATTGAATGTTTTCTGGAAAGTAAAATAGCATTTGCTTATCGTTGTTTGGATCTGTTGTGACAATTGGCACAGACTTTTTGCAGATCAGTAATTGAATTTCAGAATTTTTTTGTTTATTTGGGCTAAAAAGATGCCTGGAATTGTCACTGATGAAATTCATGAGCAAGAGGTAGTGAATGAATTGAACGGAGGTTCTACACCAGTTAAGGAGAACTCAGTTTTGAATAAGTCTCCGGAAAGTACTGCAACTCGGCAAAGCCCTCGTAATGTTGCCTCTGATGTCCCTGATGTTCTGGTGGTTCAAACATCAATCGAGCAGCTTTATGAGAATGTATGTGACATGCAGAGTTCTGACCGGTCACCCTCTAGGCCTAGCTTTATATCAGACGGGGAAGAATCTAGAATTGATATAGAGTTGCGCCATCTTGTCGGAGGAGAAATTATAGAGGTTGAGATAACAGAAGAGGAGGATTTGGAAAAGCCTGAGTGTGATTCTCGTAGTTATTCATCTTCAAAGATAGGTACTTCATCTCAAATAAAGCAGTTGCAGAAGTTGGACAAGACTGAAATTTCAAAATCCACTTCTCCAAAGAAAGCTGAAGCATCATCAAAATCGAGTCCTAAGGGAATAAGTCCTTCATATAAACCCCCAATTGATAAGCGGAATGATAAGAATCTTAAACCAAATGCAGGAGTTACTCTAATGAAAAATCGGAGGGGGAGGTTACAGAATGGAACTGAATCAAGGTTAGATAATCCAGATCTTGGACCCTTTTTGCTCAGACAAGCTAAGGGGTTGATTTCTACGGGAGAGAATCCCCATAAAGCTCTTCAATTAGCTCTAGAGGCTGAAAAATCCTTTGAAATTTGTGCAAAGGGGAAGCCCAGCTTAGAAATAGTCATGTGTTTGCATGTTGCGGCAGCAATATACTGTAGCTTAGGCCGGTACAATGATGCTATTCCTGTTCTTGAACGGTCAATTGAGATCCCAGTGATTGAGGAAGGGCAAGAGCATGCCCTTGCTAAATTTGCAGGTCATATGCAGTTGGGTGATATTTATGCAATGCTGGGCCAGATGGAGAATTCCTTGCTGTGTTACAGAACAGGTTTGGAAGTTCAGAAACAAGTTCTGGGGGATACAGATCCAAGAGTAGGTGAGACATGTAGATATTTGGCTGAAGCTTATGTTCAAGCGCTACAATTTGATGAGGCCAAGAGGCTTTGTCAGATGGCTCTGGATATTCATAAGGAGAATGGCTCTCCTCCTTCTCTTGAAGAGGCAGCGGACAGGAGGCTGATGGGTCTTATATGTGAAACAATGGGAGATCATGAAGCAGCTCTCGAGCATCTTGTTTTAGCTAGCATGGCCATGGTTGCAAATGGTCAGGAAGCAGAGGTGGCTTCTGTTGATTGCAGCATTGGAGACACATATTTGTCATTGTGTCGGTATGATGAGGCAGTTTTTTCTTATCAGAAAGCTCTCACAACTTTAAAGACAACCAAAGGAGAAAATCATCCAGCTGTTGGTTTGGTCTTTGTCCGTTTAGCTGATATGTATAACCGGACAGGGCAATTGAGGGAGTCAAAATCTTACTGTGAAAATGCCCTTCAAATTTATGAAAAGCCAATACCTGGTGTTCTTCCAGAGGAGATTGCGAGTGGTCTAACTGATGTTTCTGCTATCTATGAATCCATGAATGAGCTTGAGCAGGCAATTAAGTTGCTAGACAAGGCATTAAAGATATATAATGATGCACCAGGCCAGCAAAGCATGATTGCCGGAATTGAAGCCCAGATGGGTGTCATGTACTACATGTTGGGGAATTATTCTGACTCTTATAACTCCTTCAAGAGTGCTATCTCAAAGCTCCGTGCAGGCAGCGAGAAAAAATCTGCTTTCTTTGGCATTGCTCTTAACCAAATGGGGCTTGCCTGTGTGCAGCGTTGTTCTATAAATGAGGCTTTAGAATTATTTGAAGAAGCCAGGTTAATTTTGGAACAAGAGTGCGGACAGTGTCACCCAGACACATTGGGGGTATACAGCAATCTTGCTGGTACTTATGATGCAGTTGGCAGGTACTGTTCTCTATCATTCCTTCAGCATGTCACCTTCACCCAGTTACTGTTAATTTGTTTTAGTGCTTTATCGATTATCCAAAGTTTCCTCTTGCTTGGTAATTAAGTAGTTTATCTTGCTGTTTTCCGCTTGGCCTTATTAGGTTGTATTAGTACTGTAATGAGCATGGAAGCATATATATTTTCTACTTTCTTCAATTGATGCCAAAAGCTTTAGCAAATGAAATGATAATGATGCAGTCGTGACAGTTGAAATATATGTTTTCCATTTTTTTCGTTCATTATAATTTACAAAAACTAGTCTTGAACTCATATTAGAGCACGAACCAAATAAAGTTTGAGATCAATGGAATGAGTAACAACAATGTACACATCATCGTTAGATGGCAATTCCTAGCAATACTTATTGATTTTGCTGTTTTGATGCAATGCATGATATAGGTTGGATGATGCAATTGACATGTTGGAGTTTATTGTTTGGATGAGGGAGGAAAAGCTTGGGACAGCAAATCCTGATGTGGATGATGAGAAGAGGAGGTTAGGCGAGTTATTGAACGAAGTGGGAAGAGTTCGAAGCAGAAAAGCTAGATCATTGGAGAATTTCCTTGATGCTAACTCTCATATAAATACAAATGGCATTGAGGTTTGACAAAGATATTTAAGTGTGTTTTAGTATGAATATCATGTATTATAGGAATAATTTAAAAGAAAAGGAACATGTAAAAAAAAAAAAAAAAAACAGAAGAAGAAGAACAAAAGGAATAGGTTGGAGTGTTTAGATTAGATATTGGAGTGGGGTGGGTAAAGTAATTGGAGGCCAGGGATTTTGTTTGTGTTATTGATTGTTGTGTTAAATTATCAAACTTTTCATTCATATAGCACACTCACTTCAAATATTTCTATTAGTTTTCCACTTAATGGAAATCATATTTTTGTATGTTGCAGATATAAAAAACATAGTAAGTTTTGTAACATTTGAAATAAAAGAATCTTTGCTTAGAATTTATTAGTAAATTGTAGATGGTGAGTAAGGTGATGGCGGTTTAAAGTTTGGAGTCTTTATGATGGGATAACGGTAATGGTTATTGCAATGTGATGAACATCTATAGTTGTATTAAATTTTGGTGGTCCCTTTGCTTACCAGAATGTTAATTATCATTAAATTGGTTGATGCTGTTACATAATTCATGTTAAAACCAATTATTTCTCACCTTTTTTTCCTCTACACTTGGGCTCACTACCTTACTTATCCAGAGCTGCACTGACTGTACTTCATTACCCACTTTATTTTAATGTTTTTGCTGCATCACAGCCTACTTAATGATAGAGTAGGGACTTGGTTTAAAAGGTGTCATTGTCGCTGTCTTTATGCTAGTTATAACGATGATGACAATTAAGGTCTTGCTTTTCAACTTAAACTGAGCATATAATTTTGAGAGAAGTTGTTCTAATTTAAGGTCATCCTTTAAGAGATAAGAGAACCATCATACTCCAGTATTAACAAAAGCATCTACAAATATTACACTGATAATGGATTATCAAAATTAGTGTTTGCCTAGAAAGAGATATTGTAGCCTGTCCATACTGGCAAAACAATGGAGTAACACTGGAAAAATGCGAGCATGTGGGCTCGCCAAGAAGACCCAAAAATGAAAATGCAAAAGTTACTGTGCAAATTGACAGAAGAAAGCCTATCCGCTACAAAGATACATCATCAGCAAGAGCCCATAGTGTCTGACCAATTGGCACTGCCCGCTCTTCTGGTAGAGATGGGTCAAATGGCAAAGCAGCTTCGTGATATTCCGCATATTATGTTTACATTCTATAATCCAATATTATCGTGTTTTTTCTTTTCATTTTTTAAGAAAAAACTAGACCTCACTGGTACCCTCTTACTGCATGGCATTCACAGATTGTAATTGGGGAATATACTGTCCTTTTCATCTCTAGAGTTAATCTCCACAATGCATCATATATTCTGGCCTATTATTTTAACCCCATACTTATTTTGTAGTCTTCTTGAACATTTTGTTTTGGTTTTCATGGCATGAATTTTCAACTGAAAATTCGTTGTCAATATGCTGCTCATTAACATAAAGGGGAGAATAGTTTATTGCTGGTGGATATTGAGGATGTAATTTGCATGGGAGGAGACAACAAAATTCATTCCTACCGATTCATTGAAAATTTTTTCCCGTTTGTCTCAGAATTACATATTAGATGAGTTCATTTTCAAACAATGAATTTAGATTTGATCGATTAATAGATTCCCTTCCATACTTGACAAGCTGCAGCCAGTTTAGGAATCTACTCGTTAGTTTCATGATAATTTCCTGCACATATAAGCTTTCAGAACTTCTTGATTAGCTATGACGCCTGGTGCATTTTTCTTGAAGTTCTTATATGCCAAATGTTTAATACTTCTTATCCGTATCCTGTGTGAAATAAACTCCAAGTCTTTTATTTTTTTTTAAATGAAATCCTCAAGTAATAAATCAAGGGAGCTCAAGGCTATGTCTTTCTCAATATGAATAGACAAAACTAACATAAAAGCATCGGAAACAGGCCCTGCAATTTATTTAACGACGGCTCATGTAAGGATAAAAACTTCTAATTATTGTCTTTCCTTTCTTTCAGGCTAGCTAAACCCAGTTCTTCTGGCAATGTGTCTTGTTGGTATGGTCAATATTTGGTTGATTACGTTAAAAAGATGAAAAAAAAAATCCAATTAAATACGAAACGATAGATGGACTAAATAAAGATTGTTTGTTCTGACTTGAAAGACAACTTAAAGTTCAAAAATTAAAAAAATAAAAATAAAAAAGCTTTCACAGTTCGTCAGAAGCTTGAGCCATGTGACAATGCAGCCCCTAATTAATGTTGCAATGTTGAGTTCACATGTGACTCCATCAAATCAAAGTCATCTTTTTATACAGCCAAGGAGGGCTAAACCACACTATTTGCTTCTGGTTTTTACTGTTTATCTATACTTCTACCCAACTTCAATTATTGTACATTCCCTACAAATATAGGTGGTTTCTCCTTGAAACACAAAGTTCTGGTCACCAATTTTATGCAAAATAAGAAAATTTATTACTGATATAATAATATAGGATATGATAAATGTAAAAAAAAAAAAAAAAAAAAGTAATATAAAAATTTTTTTAACCAGGATTGATCTAATGATAAAGCAAATTTGCATTTGCAATATGTTATTGATTGATGTAGATACAATTTAATATATCCTGAAAAAAATGTAATTTTGAATAGGGATCTTATAGATACAATTTCTATTATCTTTACAGCTCAAGTTGCTTCTACTGTAGTCAAATGAAGAGTGTGTTTTTGACCACCTTCTCTAGAGTGCAAGGTGAGTAATTAGGTGGTCGTGCACAGTTGACCTTAATGTTGGATAACCAAAACTATTTAGGCCGAATTATTATTGCCACCCAAGGTTTTGCTTAATGACATGGACACCCACAAAACTTTTAAAACCCAAGTACCCACCCTTAGAGGGGTATTTTTGTCTTTTTAAATTAAGATAAAAAATAAATTTTATAAATAATATTAAAAGAAAATATTAAAATAATAATAAAAAACTTAGAAATTAATAAAAAATTATTAACAATTATTAAAAATAAAATAATATATAAAAAAATAGCTACCGTCGTCAAGAAAGGTGATCGAAAATGGTCACTTAGTTCTATTAGTGATCAGATTTAACTATCACGATTGCAGAGGTGGTCAGATCTGGCTGTCAATTATTTGACATAGACGGTTAAATTTGGCCACCACCATCACTGACAACGCTGTTGGTGGTGATGACTGTTTTTTTATATATTATTTTATTTTTTAAAATTTTTATTTTTATTTTAAAATTTTTTTAATATTATTTGTATTAAATTTTATTTTAATATTAATATTATGAATGAAATTTTAGTTTTTTTATAGCTAACAGATGAGTATTTGGATTTTAAAAGTTTTACAGGTGACAATTAATCATTAAACAAAATCTTGAATGGTAATATGTTGTTCGGAAAACTATTTATGTATTCTTGACTAGTTTTGAACTACTATTGAACCTCTTGGATGGTAACTACAAACCTAGGATGTTTGGTTTACCAAATGAGACCTAACAATACCCTATGCTTGATTTTCCCAATTTTGAATAATTAGAAAAATTATTTTAACAATATAATCTCAATTTCGAGAAGAACATAGCTTTTTCTTGCAAGCACGAAGAGCAAAAGTAGGGAATTGTCTTTTAGAAGCCTGTGAGATATGTTGCCTTAGAGAATTTTTTTGTTCTCAGGGTAGAGAGTTTATCCACACTCTTGGACATTAAGTGAATAGCAGATGCACCTAGTAATAATTCTTATAAATAGTTGTTGATTATAGCTGTTTGTGCTAGTTGGAACAGAGAGAAACTTATTAAAAGATGTTCCGCAGATGAGAGTTTCCCATATAACAACTTAATTCAAAGTTTCCGTAAATGATTTCAACCGTCCCTTGTGTTCGAGCATAGCAACCCAGTTCTGCATTGTCACGGATCAACAAGAGAGACTCGAGAGCTTCACATCTTCGTAAGATCATAGCTAGAAGTGGAGAAACTTGGCTGCTTATTGAATATGCTGGGCGAAACACTTTCTTCGTGAAAAGTTGCTGACCAAATTAGTCATTACTTCGATTTACACAAAGCACCAAATCTGTGTATTGTCAAGGCTTTAATTTTTACCACCAAATATATATATTACAGGCGGTAAAAATGAAACCAAAATGCAGCTTGTGTTATGTTGATTTTAATTCTGGGAAATATGATAAACAAGATGTGAAATATTAAATATAACGATTATGTATATAAATGTGTGCGCGTCAGTGTGGGATTCACAAAGTTACAAATGATGGAACAGTACTGGAACTGATATGGGGTATGTCTTTTTCTATTTCGGTTTCTGCAATTACAGTATCTTCTTTAGCACATGCCATGTTCTGCCGGGCTTTTGTTAAGTCAATATCATATTTAGTACCAATGCATCCATCCCATTATGAGTTTTGATTGAATGAAATATTATAATCATTATGATTTTCAGTTAGAACGTGCTTATAATTTTTGTCAAAATCATTCTGGATTATAAAATATAAGTTATTAGTCTAAATGATAATAAAAATTCATTTAGAAGTTTTCAAGAGGGAAATTTTGTGCATCCAAGTAAATCTTAGATGTGACAGAACTCTCTTTCCACTGAGAATCTTAAATGGCCGAAGAAGGTGGTCAGAACCACTTCAATGTCTTCTTCTACCCCATGCTCACTTGGGAAGTCATCAATGCCTAAAATCTGAATAATATGACTGCATCATCAACAAAGATCGAGACAACTAGTCCCCACAAATTACAAATGCAATGAAAGCTGTTCGTACATCTCTTTATGCAAATAATCTAATGCCACACATTTTCTGCCATTGCCACGCATCGAGATTTGTGTTTCTCTTTTGTGTATTTAATGCACATGCACTCGACTGTCTCAGCGTCAGTAACCAAATTACAATGCAAACCTAATCAATTACTCCCCTTGAGTTTCGGCAACAAAACGGGAAGAAAATATTATCCTGCTGCCACACAAATTACTGTGCAAATTATATGTTTACCCCAGCACTTTCAACCACGTGTGGCCCAATATAGCCCTTCTCATTTGTTTTTTTTGTTTTTTTAATATACAAAGAATTTACGTGTGCATGAAAATATTCAACCCCCGTCCTCTTGATATTCATCATTATCTGCATTCTCCATCACTGAATTTTTGAGCTTATACAAGTGACAACATCAAACTAATAATTAAGTAGATTCTTAGGGTTGATATAAATTAATTGCTTCTTCAGGCTCATGGTTATGGACGTTGAGCATACATGAGTCTCTCTACGGAAAGAATCTAAAACGCCTGATAGTTATCGGGGGCCCGATCCTTTATAATAATGCATGTGAGGCTTGGGTAACAAACAACATATCCCACCCCCTTGCTGTATAGCAACTTTAACAGGACTAGTATAGCGACCCTACATGATAAATCTTTGTTTGTGTGAAAATGGTTTCCAAGGGAAAAAATTTAATGCAAAAAAAGCCAGGATTGGCATTATATATGTTGATTGATGGCACATCAAAGCCTTTCACTATACTTATCTATATAGATTTGGGTCCCAACTGTTGACAACTTAAAGATAACATTTCTGTGAGCTCCAGTTCACGTTGAGCAATATTTAGATAAAAACATATTAAACATGAAAAACAAAAAAAATAATAATTAAAATTGTATATTTAAAGAGCCTTTTTTTTTTTGTTCTTGAAAATACACCTGTTAATATGACCCTATAAAAACACGTACAACCAAGCCTCCCACATACATTCAATTGCACTACTTAGAGACTTGAGCTCTCAGTGTGTCTCCTTCTCTCTCTGGCTATCGACAAATTTACAACGAATATGGAAGGAAGAAAGAAAGGGTTGTGGACGGTGGAGGAAGACAAGATTTTAACGGATTACATACGAGTGCATGGCAAAGGCAAGTGGAGTCGAGTGGCTAAAGTTACAGGTTAGAAGTGAAGTGAATATATAGTATAATGTTCTTTCTTGGCTTTGTAATTTAGTCAAGAAACTTTTTCCTTAAATGCTTGTTTCTTCTACGTTGTAGGCTTGAAGAGGTGTGGCAAAAGTTGCAGATTAAGGTGGATAAATTATCTCAGCCCTAGTGTTAAGCGTGGCAATTTCTCTGAGGAAGAAGACGACCTCATCATTCGTCTCCATAATCTTCTTGGCAACAGGTTTGTCATCATCTTTGATTAATTAATTTTATCTGACTTTTCCTCAGTTACTATAATTTTTTCTTCAGTTATCCACAAACAGTCACACAGTGCTGAAGAATTAATTATCAAAATGAATCCAGCTGCACATCACGGATGATCCTCGATCCTATCTTTATTTATTCATTTGTCTTTAATGGTGGTTTTTCTTCATGAATAATTTTAGCTGTATGTATTTTCATCAGTGTTTCTTGTTGGGTACCATATGTAAGTGCCAGATGTCTAAGTCATGATAGATGCGACACATGATCATTATTACACATGCTACTATTGTTTTTCTCTTTGCAGCTTTTATCAGCAACTTCGCCGGACTTTTTATCATAGACTTTGTTTAACTATTATATGTATTTATGCCAGAATTTCTAAATATAAATTTATAACAAGTCAGTTTGAATTAATTTTCTCAAGGTGGTCCTTGATCGCTGGCCGGGTTCCAGGAAGAACAGATAATCAAGTGAAGAATCATTGGAACACTCATTTGAGCAAAAAGCTTGCGGATAAAAAGGAAATAAATCGAGTGCCTGTTTCTTCATCAACATTGTGCAAAGAATCAAAGGAAAGTTTAAGCGTCCCGTCGGTACCAAATTCAAGACCTCCCGATTGCAATGCCGGTGAGGCAGGCGTTGAACTCACTGGAAGTGGCTCGCTAAGCACGACCGATTTCTATAGCCCGCAAGATCAGCAACTGTGGAGTGTTGATGAGTTTGATCATAATTCTTTTTGGCTATCTATCAATGATGATCTAAATTTACAAGCTCCTAACTTAATGGAATTGGCTCTTGATTTTTTCTGACTTAATCTGTAAAGTAGTTTTTTTTTTTTGTAATCCTCCATAAATTAAATTTTCTATATAATATATATGCGTTTATATATATACCTCTGTGTAGTTAACCTAGCTTGGTCGTGCTTTCAATAATTATAACTTTAATTCGTCCTTGGAAAATTTACAAACAAACAAAAAGCAAAGAGGGCAGAAACAACAGTAGTTTTTGCTGGAACATAAAGATGCCAAGGCAACAGGAACCTTTAAATTGGAAGTGACTAGAGAACCACAGATCCGGGCAGTAGGGCAGGGTTCAGAAATGTGAAGGTAAATGTGGAAAGGTGGAAAACAAATGGGTCTCACGAGTCAGGAATCAGGAAAATCCGGCCCTTACTCATGAGACAAAACCGCAGGCAACCGTATTTTTCATGGTTACATATATGTGCAAGAGAAACGTTAGTCTTTTCACAATTATTGGCCACCTCTTCTCCTTCTCCTACTTGTATTTAGTGTTGAACTTGAGCCAACCAAAATGAACTTAGATAGAACTGAGTTCAAAATGAATTTGAATTAGATTAATTCGAGTTCAAACTCAAATAAAACAATGTAATATTGTTGAATTTAAATTTAAATTTGAGGGGTGTTTGAATTATTAAATTTGTAAATTTGAAGAAATTCAATTTAAATAAATTAGAACGGTATTATTTTAAAATAATATCATTTAAATCATTTTTATTCGGTTTAATTTGAACTATAACCAACTCTAGTGGAACTCAATTTCGACCCCTTACAAACAAGTCAAACTCGAATTAGTTTGAGGAGAATTTGACGAGTTTGAGCTCCCTCAAACTAAATTAAACGCAAGTTTACCCAAATTTAAATTTAATTCGATTTAAATTTAGTTTTGCTTTGAATTTTTCAAATTATCAACTTCTGATTGCTTTCCTTAAACATACATATATGTGTGTATGCGTGTTCTCTACTATTTAACCATTGATATTAGCTAGGCTATAAATCAAATCATATATTAGTTCAATATTTGCTAGAGAAAACTATATATATATATATATAAAGGCCAGGCTAATTCCCACCCATGGGTTGATGAAATGATAAATTTCTATTTATTAAATTTGAAAAATTAAATTTTTACTTATTTATTAAAAGTTACTGTTAATTTTAATAATTAAAAAATATTCATGTTATTTTATTTAAATATTATAAGAGAGATAATTTTGATATATAAACATTATTTTTACAAACTTATTAAAGGTAATTAGATATTTCTCTTCTTGCTTTAAAAATTATTCTATTTATCAATATATTTTAAAAATATATTATAATTTTAATAATTTATAATAAGATATTTATACTCTTAATTTATTATATTTTTTGAGGTATAATTGTTATTATTTAAACTATTAAAAGATATACTAAACTTTAAAATTTTTCAAAATAACTCTAAACTTTTTTAGAATTTTAAAAACCTTAAATTAAAAAAAAAACATCTGAAACTTTTTTTGAAATTCAAAAATTCTTTAAAATATTTAATTTAATCCAAACATATAATTATTTATCATTAACACTCTTATCTATATTTTTAATAATAAAATATTTTATCATTTTAATTATAATTAATATAAATTAGAATAAAAAGTTTAATAAAGACAAAATATTATTTAGTTTAAGAGTATTTTTGTTTTTTTAATAATTTTGTTTAAAATTTTAATAAAATTTGTTAATAAATTTAACAAATGAACGAGAATTCGGTTTTACCAACTTAATAAGTGTCATTTGTCATTTTAACAAAAATCTTGAGTGGGAATAAATCTTTTTTGTCATATTTAAATATGTCCCCCATATGCTATTTTCGTAATATTCCAGAGTAGATATACTACGAATAAGATTTTCCCCATATTTCATCCAGCAAATTAATCTAGACAAATTATGCACACAAATCAGTCTTGTATAGGAGATCTATAAAGCTAAAATATTACCCACGTAAATCGAAGTAAGTTATAATTTTTGAGTTGCTTGCTGTACGTATTTCTTCTTTTCTCCTTCACCTGTTGCAGCAAGGGGTGGGAGGACCAAGCCTCATCATGATTCACGTAGCATGTAAAGCTGCACTGTGGGGGCTTCTGGAAATGGTTCTCTGTTGACATAATATTTTGAGAAATCCAATGAACGTGGAATACAGACTGTAGAGACTCCAAAACTAAATAAGTTTTCGGTGCTAGAAAAAGAAAGAAAGAAGCTGCAACCTCTCTTGACCGTTCTGTGCAAAAAGCTGACATTTTTAGAGAATTTTCAAGAGATGGCCCGAAAGGATTTGCGTTGGAACATCGTGATTTGTAGCCACACAACATTCCAGTCTTTCTCGTCTCTAGTCGTGGTTATGAACGAGAAATTTTAACATAAGTAGTGAATATAAGAATTTAGTATATTGGTAGCCAGTAAATTTCTAAGCCAATCCATGTGTATTTTTAACTGTAATTTTCCTATCATTAAATTTGTATGGGGTGCTTCAAAATATTTGAGTTGGGTATAGAGAAAACTACGAATTCTTAGGGTATTCTTTTGATTAATAATACTTCAACTTCAACACTCAACTTTGATTTTCACACACCAATAATTTCTGGATTGTGAAGATCATGATGTTTCTATTACATCTTTGTGTGATCGTTCGGGTAAAAATATGTCAATCACTCACATCTGGAAGATGAAAAAGTTACAAGGAAAGGGTGGGGGAATCTTAGTTAACTAAATATAAATTCCCCAGACAACTTTAAAACAGGAGAAAAAGGGTTCCTCAGACCATCAAGGTCGTGTGTTGAATAAATATTTTTATGAAAGGACGATGACAACTTTTGCAGCGTGAGATGAGCTTCCACATTTTCTCTATGGTCTAGTCCTATTCTGAAGGCAAATTGAGGCAAAACAACCGTACGTTTTGGAAATTACCCCTTGAATTCTTTTGCACATATGTTGTTCTTATCCTACATGTCAAAAAAATATTAGCGTTTCGAATAGGACAAAGTGCCTTTTGCTCCTCTCTCTCGTCCATTTTTCCTTTAATCAGTGTTGCCTTACTTTCAATAACTGATTCATTACTACTGAGAAAGGTTGCCAGATTGATTTCTTTCCGGCTGCATTATGCAAACATGCTATCGCTGTGCGACTTCATAATTACTTATGTGCAATTGTGGGCAAACGCACTCATGCCTGCTCCACCAATGGGATGCTAGGTCTTGCTAATACTGAAGGAGGAGTTTTTGTATACTGATTTCTGAAGCCTGTAAGTGGATGGACCATTCTTATGAGTTTGTAGTTTCCCGGTTAGGTTAAGAAAGTGGCACCCTATGTTCTTTATACTTAAATATTAGTTTTAATCAAGCTTATGAGAGTTTGATATTAAGAGACCATGCACGCCAAACTAATAAAGACTGTCATTATGCACATTTCTTGGCCCTACTAATAAGTGTGAATCGGACTAACCATTTTTGCCAAGAGGGATTGTTATGGTAACAATCTTCAATTACTTTATATTAACTGTTTTAATCAAATTTGTTGTATTATTGTTCATCTTATATATCTTTATATTGTTAGTTCATATTAGTTTCATCTTTTATTTATCAAAATTATATAGTTTGTGTCATTATAAATTTAAAGATTAATAAATACAAAACTCTATGTTTTTCAGTCTATTGCATGGTATTAGAGCCTCACGGCTAACACAAATACTTGCATCTTCTTCTAATGCAATTATTATTCCTTCAAATTTTTTATACAATCTTTAATTTGGTTTACTCGTTTAAGCATTTTCTTTCAAAAGCTTGGTTTTTTTTAACTCCAAAGCTGATACCTCTTTATTTATATATTCTTATTCTAACATGACAATTTTTTTGTTGGTTTATGTTGACACTATTATAGCCTCAAGTAGTTCTTTTATTACTATCTTTATGATCATTACCAAATTATAGGGTGAATTTGTTGTCGAGGATCTTTGTTTCTTACATTACTTTTTAGGTGTGGAATAGCATAAACAAAAATATACTTAGTTTTGTCATAGTAGAAGTATTTATGAGATTTCTTATGTAAAACAGACATGGAAGGTGCAAAACCCTGCAATACTCTCATATCCAATAACATTTTATCTAAACATGATGGACAACCATTTTTGAATCCAAAATTATGTCGCCAAACTAATAAAGCATTATAATATGTCATTGTCAATAGGCTAGGTATGTCATATTCAATAAACCGATTATGCCATTCATGCATAAGCCAATTGATGTACACTGAAAACCATTAAACCTCTTCTTCAATATGTTAAACAAACTATTTCTTATGGTTTGTTGATTGAAATCTCCTCAAACTATACTTTATAGTGTTTTATTTATTCAGATTGAGGAGGTTGTTTTGACAACAGACATTTCATAAATGGTTATAACATTTATCTTAGGAATAACTTTATCCCATGGTTAATTAGAAAGTAGACCACCATAGTTCATTCTTCTACTGAGAGCCAATGTAAAGCCATTGTGAATGCTATAATTGAACTTTTTTTATTGAAATCTTTATTTGGTGCGTTAGGAATCAAATTACAATAGCCACTGATCCTCTAGAGTGATAATCTTGGTATCATTTACTCGATCGACAATCCTGTTTTTCATGTTAAAATGAAGCATATAAAAGTGGACTATCACTTTGTTACAAAACAGGTTCAATTCAAGCAACTGCATGTTTTGCTCATCTCAAATGGTGATTAAATTGGAGATATTTTGGTCAAAGCTTTTGGTAGTACGGTGTTCATCAAGTTTAGAGACAAACTATGATTAGTTCCTTCAAACCGTTAGCTTGAGGGGCATTTTATGATAACAATTTTTATTATATTCAGTTTTTTTTTTTTTATCAAGTTTGTTGTATTATGATTAATCTTGTATATTTTTAAGCTTTAAGTTTCTATTAAACTGTTAGTTCATATTAATCTTATCTTGTATTTATCAAAATCATTTAGGTTATACTATTATAAATTTGAAAGATTAATGAATACAAATTTGTTCAATCCATTCCAAGGATAATTTGTGGGCACCTCTTGTCATTATTTAATCACCATCAAAATTAAAGTAGTAAAGGAGGAACTAATTTCAAATTTGATAAGAAACTTATCTCTTTTATTATTACAGCTAGAAATATGTAGAAGTTGCTCCACTTCCTTTATTAGCAAATGATTATTCATACATAAAAGCCAAAAGCAACACAACCTTTGAACTAAAACAAATACAACAAGGGACCATTTAACATCACGATTTATGACCCCGGAGATTCATATATATGACAGAGACAGAGACTCGATAATCATATAATGATAGGGGGAGAGACTTCAACATTCAATTGCCAAAGCTCAAAACTTCCCTTAACAAAATCATAGTAACCACCCCTCAATGCCAAATTTTGGTCCGCCACAGCCCTTTTAACATATGGATAAGAAAGCAGGTTCACCAATGACAAATTCACAGCTTCCTGCGTAATATATATTAGTTCATTAATTAATGATAAAAGTGTTGTCATTAACTTAAATATGATGTTGATTAAGTGCTCATTAGATATATATAACTGCAGGTTTACCCTTTCACACAGTGCATTTTGTTCTTCAGTTGATAGGTAGGGATGCTCTGCTTTAACTTTGAACTTTGCAGGTAAGGCAATTTTCATCCACTCATCAATGAAATCACTGCACATCTCGTTTAATAGGTGAAATTAGTTTGTAAATAAAAATTAAAAGAGAGAAGAAAAAAAAAACTTGAATGGTGTTTAATGAAAGCCTTACAAAGGAGCAGAACCATCCTCTGGAAAGGACATAAGCCTGGCTATCCCACCGCAGCGACTATGTCCAATCACCAAGATATTTTCAACCTATTCATATTCAGTATTGTTAATAATTAAAACCTTTTGTTTAATCAGATTCTGAAAAGCAACAAAATCTCTTAAACCCTTTATTAAATTAATGTAGAATTTTAAAGTGAAGCTACCTTCAGACTTGAAACAGCATATTCAATGGCGGCACCGACCCCTGAGTATCTTAACTGTCCAGCATACAATCCAAGCTTAAATTAAGATTATATGTATAAAACTAGGTAGCGGAAAAGAGATTAATAAATGATTTGGATAAAGAGAGATTTGTATTAATCGACTGAGGAAATTTTTTGAACAAGTGACCTGATCAAAAGGAGGAACCAGGTTAGCGATGTTGCGGACCATGAAGGCTTCCCCTGGTTGGAAATCCAAGACATGAGAGGGGCTTACTCGGGAGTCTGAGCACGCAAATACCAGAAACTGCACCACATATTTCATTAAATTTCATTCATGCACGTTATCGTTTTGACCAATCAGAAGTGATACTGCAGATCAAAGTAAACAGCCGATCAAGGATCAAAAGTGTTGTACCTTAGGATGTTGGCCTTCGGCAAGTTCTTGAAAATATTCCGGGTGTTTGCTGCGAAAAACAACAAGAATACATCACCAAATTTAATCAGTGAAGATATCGAAAGTTGTAGGTAGCACATGCAAGATTAGTTGAGGCAACGTACTCAAATTTGCAGGTCTTGAAACGAATGAAGCCATTTTTAATCCTTTCAACTGGGTCACGGTAAGCGTTGGGTTCTTCTTCGAGCAATTCAATTGTTGGCTTCTGGCAGCAATCGCCTTTCTCCTCTGTGTCACTGAGAACATTAAAAAATACCAGAATATTAATACGATAGTTACTGATGAAATATTCGAATATTGTTGATTCATGAAGAAGCATGATATATCTGATCACAAATGAACTCCCGGTATCTCTTTTGTAATATTGACTTGGAAAGTATACAGCTTAAGAAGTTCATATAATTTTGAGATGATAAGATCCAGATTTGATAATAATCATCACATTCAACGAATGAATCATGCATGATTAATCGCCACGAATATACATATAGTAATGCATGATTGCTAATATTCATGCACGATAAGATATATACACAGTAAAATTGTACATAGGGAAACTAAAACCTGATCTTCAGCCCTGAAATTAGATCCTCAGTGTTTTGCTTAGCCATGGAATATAAATATGTGCCTTGGTTCTGCGAAATTTAACAAGAAGAAACCATATAAACATGAATATATATACATAAACCCAGAACTATATATTACTTCAGATGTCACTTGATTATATAACAATTAGGAAACATATCTCTACAAACGTAAATGATATGTTTGAACTTACTGTTTCTAATATTTTTGAAGTCTTAGGAGAAACAGTCAATAAAACTAATAGAACTGAATGATGAGTTGCATCAATCGTAGGTTCCAATTTATAGGCTGATCGAGTTTAAAGTCTTCTACCTATGTTTAAACATTTTTCACGAGCAAAAATAGTTCCGTATTCTAAATTGAAAAGGCAGAAAGAGAATCGCCCATGGCTCTCATCCAATGTTTGTCATTTTCTCAGGACATCGTCATACTTGAACAAATTTTCTAAACATATATGCAGTGTCTTCTTGTTCGACAGCAAGCACATGGAAAATCTAATGCATTAGGTAGAGAGGTTTTCAAGGACCAAAACAGTTTTCATTTAATAGAATTAGCCTTTGAAGATGATCGATCTCATTCCCATTAATATGAATCATGAAAGCAATTTCTTAATCTCCAAGGAAAATCTTTGTAGGAGAGAACACAACTAAACAAATGTATATTGATTGCTAATTTGGACCTTGGTTATCTCCACTGATCGCCATGCATAAGTGTATTTATTTGACAATTTTAGAAGTACTTCTTAGGTGAAATGAAAATCAGTGGGAAGACCAAAACCCACCTTAAATTTACTATTTCCTTACCAATGTACGGGTTCGGCTGTTCAATTTCTACGAGGGCCCAAATTTTGACTTTGTTAGATATATGAGGACGATTTCTAAACTATTTGTCATAATGTTAAACTCACATGGAAGGAAGGGCCTACCCTTGAATTTTGCATTTTAGTTCTTGACATAGAATTTTAATGGTATTATTAATTTGTAAAAACTTATATTATTCATCTTTGTTTTTTGAATATGCATAGAGTGATTTTTTTTATAATTACTTTTTAGTACATGTAGGACCTGCCGCCCCGAATACCCCTGCTGCTGACTAATACCGTTTCTTTTTATTTAATAAACTGAAAATTGGGTACCCGAGACGGGAATCCTACGAAAAGAAAAGAACTCTGCTGCTAATTACACTGTAAGCGGAAGCTTAAACTGAATCTGCAATATACAATGAGCCCAACTGGCTGAATATATATATATATATTGTTTCTGTACAATATTCTTTACACCTGGAAATGTACAAAATACATACAAAACCTCACAGGTCCAAAACTGAAAAGAAATACATCAACAAGTGTGTGTGGGGTCCCCTCTCGCCAGCCTCAGTCCACCCGCTCCTCGCCAGCAGCAAAACCTGAAAAGGAAGGAAGAAGGAAATGGATGAGTGATGAAAATCACTCAGTAAGCATTTCCTACTCCCCTCGACCCAAGCAAGCACAAACAAGGGCACACATACCTGATCGGCCCTAAACATCCATCTACACGCTTGCGGGTGCTGATTCTGATTGCTGTACTGCTGATTCTTATTATTAATTCGTTATTGAAATGAATGACATGTCATGATACTGAAATCTGGGTATTTACTGATGATGCATGCATCTGGAAAACTATATGTACCCGAAGGTACCTGCTGTGCTGATCAGGCTGATGAACACAGGGATTCGGCATCCTGGCCAAGTGGGCTGAAAATTCTAGCTACTGGCTAGAAAACTGAAATCTGATCTGCTGATATGCTGCTGAGCTGACTGACTGGTGTCAGAAAGCTGGGTCCCACAGATGCCCCCTCGAGTTCACCCCAAAACTGAAACCCATACATTGGGTTCTAACTGTTGAAATCTACTGAATTCAGATCCCTGGATCCTCATTCAGGCTACATGTTGTGTTATGCATGCTTATGCATCTGTTCTTAGCTGAAATCTGGATTATCTGATGATTATTAGGCCTTGGATGGATTACCAAACCTTTAACAATTTATTTCTGCCTTTTTTTGGAAAATCTGGAAGGCACACGACCGTGCAAGGAAGGCACACGGTCCTGCACGCAGCACACACGGTCGTGCTGAGCAAGGGCACACGGGCGTGTGCCCCAGCACACGGGACCGTGTGCTGGCCGTGCGTCTGGGCGTGTGTGCTTCTGAAATTTCTGGGTCATTTCATGCAAAGATGGGACACACGACCGTGTCCCTCAGGACACACAGTCGTGTCCCTGCGTTTCCTGCCCGTGTGCACTTCGTGCACACGGCCGTGTCCTTGCAGAAACAAGGGCACACGGGCGTGCTCTTGTAGGCACACAGTCGTGTGTCTTGTTCTGCTCAGACATGGCACGTCTGAATTCGCTGGAAACCACTCAATCTCTCAACCAATCTGCAATTAATCAAACATACACATCCAAGGCACTTCAATAAACACATATACATCATCAATTTCATCTGTCATCCCAAACTATGAATTCCACCATGGCAAATGCAAGCTTTCTCTCACAACACCCACCCACAAACAAGCAACATGTTATTGGGTGGAAAATAAGCATATCAAGCATCATATTCATCACATACAATCAGTCAAAATATTGGAAATGCACACATACATCTCCAATATCATCAGACAATCATCAAACAAGCTGGGGAATACGCTGAAGAAGTAAGAAACACTTACCTCTTGACATGGCTGCTGGGGATTCTAATCCAAGCTATTCTCTCTGATCTCTGGCTGGATTGGGAACTGCTGGAAGCTGAATCTCGCGCCTAGGGCTGTGAACTGCTGAACAAAGAAGAGAGATGGCTGAAACAGGTGAGAAATGCAATAACTCTCATCTCTCTCTCTCTCTCTCTCTCTCTCTCTCTCTCTCTCTCTTTTAATCCCACCTGCACGGGCGTGCAGGCTTGGCGCACAGGAGTGCGCCTGGGAAAATGGATAGAATCCATTTCCCGCGCTTCGTATGATTAAAACCTCCCTAAAGGCATCATACGAAGGCCACACAGCTCAGGAAAACTACTATCTCACCCCTGAACTCTTCTAAGCCCCCAATCTATCACTGAATTCTAGTTCTAACCCCAAAACTCTACCCCTAAGGGCTTTCTAAAATCTGGGATGCTACAGTACATTTTTATTTTCGCCTATAGCAATGTAAGGCCTAATCTTATCCAAGTTTTACGTAGATATTTTAGGTGAAATACTGTATAATACTCATCTTTATACGTATCTAATAGAATTCTCTGTAATATGAACACCAATTTATTTTGGAACAAATCAAATAAATAAATATTCATGTAGGGATTCAAAGTGTAATCCTCCATTATTCTACTGAATTCCCATCTGGGTTTTGAGACTAAATTTTAGGGTTGAAATTAAATGTAATTTTATTTTATATAAATATTAGTTTAGGTGCAGGATGAAGTGGGTATCATTCATCTACCTAACCTACTTCATCATCTTTGATTTTGTATAATATGCATGTATTATTTCTTTATAAATCCACGTGAATCATGCAAGAGCTGTCCTCTCTATCGTCCTTCATACAAAGTGATAAGAATTTCGAAGGGGTGGAAACTTTCATTTTAAAATGAAAAATAAAAAGTAAAAAGAATAACGTAGAACGTGTAACACATGCATATAATGAAATTATTAAAGTATGTTTTGCGTAAGCTTGTCGCCAACAAAGTGTCTTGTATTTTTGTGGTTAATTATTATTACCAGTTTATCATAGAAACGCAATTCTGATTCAATGAATATAAAGCAAACATATTATATACATTGGCAGCCAAAAACAAGGCAGGCCCTGGAAGGACCTTCTCCAGTTCATCATTTACAAATTGATTATTCATGCATAAAACCTAGCTAAAATCAAGGGATCATGAATCCCTTCGAAACCAATATATAAAACGACAGATAGAAGTTGCCAAATATCAAATGAAATGTAAGTAATATCTCATATTTAATATACTTTAATTGTATGGATAAGTCATAAGCCTCTCTATGAAATCCCACCACATCCACTATGCCCAATCACCAATAAATATTGAACCTCGTCAATTTTACAATATTGGGAGCCAGGTTGGCGATGTTGTGGACCATAAAGACTTCCCCGGTTCAAATCCAAGGCTTGAGAGGGGCATACTCGAGAGTCGAGCAGGCAAATGCTAGACATTGCACAACAATTAATTAATTAAGTGCATTATCTTGAGGCATATCGCGATTAACTAATAAAACAATGTTTTTTTATTTAATAATAAAAAATTTAAGTAAATCTATAATATTTTAATAATTATTTGACATAATTTAAATCAGTGTAAATTAATTTCAAATTAAATTAAATCATCCATCCAATATGATAATTAGAAAGAATTGAATTCTTTTTAAATCAAATTTAAATTAAATTAAATATAAACCAACCTTTCATACTTAAGCTTGACTTGAGTTTAAATGAAACAAATTCTAATTAAAAAGAATTGTTTCAAGATTGAGCTAACTTGATTTAAGTCTAAACCTAATTATTGTTTATCAATCAATTTGTGAAAATTTTTTAAAACCACTTATTCTTGCACAAATGAAGTAATACAATATTAAGAAAATGAAAAGATAGAATGTAATAATACACATAATATTTTACATGGAAAAACCTCTTCAATATGAAAAGAACAAAAAGGAAAAACAATTCACTTAAATCTAAATTAGAATGTTACGCCTGAAAATTTAAGTATTTGAATGTATGTTGTTTAAAGATAAAAATCTTTAATTTAGCACAAATTTCCACTTCCATAGATGTTGAAAGTGTTTAATAACAAAATCTTAATTCTAGTTTAAACAAAACTCGGGTATTTCTACATGAATATATGTATCCAAAATCTTAATTTTTTTTTATTTTTATATATACAACTTGTTATATAAATATGCAATCCAATCTAGTCTTCTATGCAATCCAATAATACAGGCCATTTATTTAACATAAAATGCAAGAAACGAAATGAACAATTCTGATGTGAATCCATCAAATTCGCATTAAAAATGTAATAATATGAGAAACTCTAATTTGGACAACGGTGAATCAGTAATTTATAATAAAGAATTATGCATAAACATTTAATTAATAAACCTTAAAATAATACAAATCCTATTTTTATCGTCTTATGATTAGAGTTCTGGGTTTTACAAAATTATCGTATAAGACCTTGGAATAATGTCAAACCATGGATGGTTTCATTTTTTTGCCCTTTTTTAAAATTTAGGAACCTAAACGTTGTTATATTTTTAAATTTGAGGGTGCCCCTAGGCCTACCCTCAATATATACCAAGTCTACCCCTGATGCTGAGTTTCGACAAGTTGAAAAGTTAAAAAAAATTTTTTTTTTTTTTTGGTGCTCCCCTGTCAACTTCCTGAGTGTAAACCATTATAAGGAAGGGTAAAAAGGTTATTTTTATTTGAAATAGCTCGTTCCCTCATTTTACAGGAAATACTGTTTTCCTCGCTATTTTACTTCGTATTCTCTTCCTACATTATAATTTTGGCCAAACAACATATTCCCACCCAAGGTTTTCTTAACTAATGCTATCCATAAAATTTTAGAAGTCCAATTACTCACTACTTATCAAAGTCAGAGAAGTAATCTTATCTTTTTGATTTGAATAAAATTAAAAAAATAATTTTATAAAAATAATTAAAATATAAAATAATATTAAATTAATAATAATAAAATTTTAAAAAATAAAATAAACAACCACTGTTGTCAACTACATTACTGACGACAATAGTCATCGTTAATATAACTAAATGATTAAAAACGACTATCTGATTTTATTAGCGATTGGATCTAGTCGTCTCGATAATAAAGATAGTTATATTTAGTTGAAAAAGATTTGACGAAAACGACTAAATTTAACCATCTTTGCCATCTAAAATGGTTAAAAACAATTGGTGTGAGTCCTTTCTAGTCTTCACGATGGCGACAACTATCATATCTAATCGTCTTTATCAAATTTTTTACAAGTTAGATCTGACTGTTTCCGTTATCAAAACGGTCAGATCTAAACACTAATAGAGCTAGTAGTCTTTTTCGATCATCTGGTTATGTAATTTTTATTTTATTTTTTAAATTTTATTAAATTATTAAAAATTTTTATATTTTAATATTATTTATATTAACTTTTATTTTTAATATTAATATTATTTATTTGTATAAAAAGTATTTTTATTAAAAGAATAGATACTTTAACTTTTTTAAATTTGATGAGTGGCAATTTTTCGGTAAAAAAACCTTGGTGGGCAAATGGCGCTTGGCCTTATAATTTTCCCTCGCCTTCTCACCTGAAAAAGTTCTATTTTCCCTTTTTTTTCATTCAAAACAATCATTATCAATTTATTATTATATATTTAAATATTATTTTATTTTTAATTTAATATCTTTAAATTATATTAAATAAAAAATCCTTAATACAGAAATTGGTTGTTGTCATTATTTTAGATTGTATTTTATTATTGGCCAAAGGAATTTTTACCCATAGTTTGAGATAAGAACAAAATTCTACTCTCTAAGTTTCAAAAACTCAGTCTTCCACTCATAGAAATATTTTTTATAATTTTTATACTCAAATGACTAAAATATTTTTTAAAAAAATAAATATTTATAATAGGTTAAAATAATTTTT
>JAJEJH010000246.1:376579-441214 GCA_026122585.1 Anacardium occidentale
ATGGAAAATCTAATGCATTAGGTAGAGAGGTTTTCAAGGACCAAAACAGTTTTCATTTAATAGAATTAGCCTTTGAAGATGATCGATCTCATTCCCATTAATATGAATCATGAAAGCAATTTCTTAATCTCCAAGGAAAATCTTTGTAGGAGAGAACACAACTAAACAAATGTATATTGATTGCTAATTTGGACCTTGGTTATCTCCACTGATCGCCATGCATAAGTGTATTTATTTGACAATTTTAGAAGTACTTCTTAGGTGAAATGAAAATCAGTGGGAAGACCAAAACCCACCTTAAATTTACTATTTCCTTACCAATGTACGGGTTCGGCTGTTCAATTTCTACGAGGGCCCAAATTTTGACTTTGTTAGATATATGAGGACGATTTCTAAACTATTTGTCATAATGTTAAACTCACATGGAAGGAAGGGCCTACCCTTGAATTTTGCATTTTAGTTCTTGACATAGAATTTTAATGGTATTATTAATTTGTAAAAACTTATATTATTCATCTTTGTTTTTTGAATATGCATAGAGTGATTTTTTTTATAATTACTTTTTAGTACATGTAGGACCTGCCGCCCCGAATACCCCTGCTGCTGACTAATACCGTTTCTTTTTATTTAATAAACTGAAAATTGGGTACCCGAGACGGGAATCCTACGAAAAGAAAAGAACTCTGCTGCTAATTACACTGTAAGCGGAAGCTTAAACTGAATCTGCAATATACAATGAGCCCAACTGGCTGAATATATATATATATATTGTTTCTGTACAATATTCTTTACACCTGGAAATGTACAAAATACATACAAAACCTCACAGGTCCAAAACTGAAAAGAAATACATCAACAAGTGTGTGTGGGGTCCCCTCTCGCCAGCCTCAGTCCACCCGCTCCTCGCCAGCAGCAAAACCTGAAAAGGAAGGAAGAAGGAAATGGATGAGTGATGAAAATCACTCAGTAAGCATTTCCTACTCCCCTCGACCCAAGCAAGCACAAACAAGGGCACACATACCTGATCGGCCCTAAACATCCATCTACACGCTTGCGGGTGCTGATTCTGATTGCTGTACTGCTGATTCTTATTATTAATTCGTTATTGAAATGAATGACATGTCATGATACTGAAATCTGGGTATTTACTGATGATGCATGCATCTGGAAAACTATATGTACCCGAAGGTACCTGCTGTGCTGATCAGGCTGATGAACACAGGGATTCGACATCCTGGCCAAGTGGGCTGAAAATTCTAGCTACTGGCTAGAAAGCTGAAATCTGATAAACTGCTGAGCTGACTGACTGGTGTCAGAAAGCTGGGTCCCACAGATGCCCCCTCGAGTTCACCCCAAAACTGAAACCCATACATTGGGTTCTAACTGTTGAAATCTACTGAATTCAGATCCCTGGATCCTCATTCAGGCTACATGTTGTGTTATGCATGCTTATGCATCTGTTCTTAGCTGAAATCTGGATTATCTGATGATTATTAGGCCTTGGATGGATTACCAAACCTTTAACAATTTATTTCTGCCTTTTTTTGGAAAATCTGGAAGGCACACGACCGTGCAAGGAAGGCACACGGTCCTGCACGCAGCACACACGGTCGTGCTGAGCAAGGGCACACGGGCGTGTGCCCCAGCACACGGGACCGTGTGCTGGCCGTGCGTCTGGGCGTGTGTGCTTCTGAAATTTCTGGGTCATTTCATGCAAAGATGGGACACACGACCGTGTCCCTCAGGACACACAGTCGTGTCCCTGCGTTTCCTGCCCGTGTGCACTTCGTGCACACGGCCGTGTCCTTGCAGAAACAAGGGCACACGGGCGTGCTCTTGTAGGCACACAGTCGTGTGTCTTGTTCTGCTCAGACATGGCACGTCTGAATTCGCTGGAAACCACTCAATCTCTCAACCAATCTGCAATTAATCAAACATACACATCCAAGGCACTTCAATAAACACATATACATCATCAATTTCATCTGTCATCCCAAACTATGAATTCCACCATGGCAAATGCAAGCTTTCTCTCACAACACCCACCCACAAACAAGCAACATGTTATTGGGTGGAAAATAAGCATATCAAGCATCATATTCATCACATACAATCAGTCAAAATATTGGAAATGCACACATACATCTCCAATATCATCAGACAATCATCAAACAAGCTGGGGAATACGCTGAAGAAGTAAGAAACACTTACCTCTTGACATGGCTGCTGGAAGACTATCTCTCAAGCTGATCTCTCTGGTCTCTAGCGGGAAAGGGAGCCGCTGGAAGCAGAATCTCGCGTCTAGGGCTGGGAGCTGCTGAAAGAAGAAGAGAAAACTCGGCTGAAACGGTGAGAAAAATGCAATAACTCTCTTCTCTCTCTCTTTTCTACCCACCTGCACGGGCGTGCAGGGAAAAGTGCACGGGAGTGCACCAGGGAAAATGAAGGAAATTCATTTCCCGCGCTTTGCATGATTAAAACCTCCCTAAAGGCATCATACGAAGGCCACACAGCTCAGGAAAACTACTATCTCACCCCTGAACTCTTCTAAGCCCCCAATCTATCACTGAATTCTAGTTCTAACCCCAAAACTCTACCCCTAAGGGCTTTCTAAAATCTGGGATGCTACAGTACATTTTTATTTTCGCCTATAGCAATGTAAGGCCTAATCTTATCCAAGTTTTACGTAGATATTTTAGGTGAAATACTGTATAATACTCATCTTTATACGTATCTAATAGAATTCTCTGTAATATGAACACCAATTTATTTTGGAACAAATCAAATAAATAAATATTCATGTAGGGATTCAAAGTGTAATCCTCCATTATTCTACTGAATTCCCATCTGGGTTTTGAGACTAAATTTTAGGGTTGAAATTAAATGTAATTTTATTTTATATAAATATTAGTTTAGGTGCAGGATGAAGTGGGTATCATTCATCTACCTAACCTACTTCATCATCTTTGATTTTGTATAATATGCATGTATTATTTCTTTATAAATCCACGTGAATCATGCAAGAGCTGTCCTCTCTATCGTCCTTCATACAAAGTGATAAGAATTTCGAAGGGGTGGAAACTTTCATTTTAAAATGAAAAATAAAAAGTAAAAAGAATAACGTAGAACGTGTAACACATGCATATAATGAAATTATTAAAGTATGTTTTGCGTAAGCTTGTCGCCAACAAAGTGTCTTGTATTTTTGTGGTTAATTATTATTACCAGTTTATCATAGAAACGCAATTCTGATTCAATGAATATAAAGCAAACATATTATATACATTGGCAGCCAAAAACAAGGCAGGCCCTGGAAGGACCTTCTCCAGTTCATCATTTACAAATTGATTATTCATGCATAAAACCTAGCTAAAATCAAGGGATCATGAATCCCTTCGAAACCAATATATAAAACGACAGATAGAAGTTGCCAAATATCAAATGAAATGTAAGTAATATCTCATATTTAATATACTTTAATTGTATGGATAAGTCATAAGCCTCTCTATGAAATCCCACCACATCCACTATGCCCAATCACCAATAAATATTGAACCTCGTCAATTTTACAATATTGGGAGCCAGGTTGGCGATGTTGTGGACCATAAAGACTTCCCCGGTTCAAATCCAAGGCTTGAGAGGGGCATACTCGAGAGTCGAGCAGGCAAATGCTAGACATTGCACAACAATTAATTAATTAAGTGCATTATCTTGAGGCATATCGCGATTAACTAATAAAACAATGTTTTTTTATTTAATAATAAAAAATTTAAGTAAATCTATAATATTTTAATAATTATTTGACATAATTTAAATCAGTGTAAATTAATTTCAAATTAAATTAAATCATCCATCCAATATGATAATTAGAAAGAATTGAATTCTTTTTAAATCAAATTTAAATTAAATTAAATATAAACCAACCTTTCATACTTAAGCTTGACTTGAGTTTAAATGAAACAAATTCTAATTAAAAAGAATTGTTTCAAGATTGAGCTAACTTGATTTAAGTCTAAACCTAATTATTGTTTATCAATCAATTTGTGAAAATTTTTTAAAACCACTTATTCTTGCACAAATGAAGTAATACAATATTAAGAAAATGAAAAGATAGAATGTAATAATACACATAATATTTTACATGGAAAAACCTCTTCAATATGAAAAGAACAAAAAGGAAAAACAATTCACTTAAATCTAAATTAGAATGTTACGCCTGAAAATTTAAGTATTTGAATGTATGTTGTTTAAAGATAAAAATCTTTAATTTAGCACAAATTTCCACTTCCATAGATGTTGAAAGTGTTTAATAACAAAATCTTAATTCTAGTTTAAACAAAACTCGGGTATTTCTACATGAATATATGTATCCAAAATCTTAATTTTTTTTTATTTTTATATATACAACTTGTTATATAAATATGCAATCCAATCTAGTCTTCTATGCAATCCAATAATACAGGCCATTTATTTAACATAAAATGCAAGAAACGAAATGAACAATTCTGATGTGAATCCATCAAATTCGCATTAAAAATGTAATAATATGAGAAACTCTAATTTGGACAACGGTGAATCAGTAATTTATAATAAAGAATTATGCATAAACATTTAATTAATAAACCTTAAAATAATACAAATCCTATTTTTATCGTCTTATGATTAGAGTTCTGGGTTTTACAAAATTATCGTATAAGACCTTGGAATAATGTCAAACCATGGATGGTTTCATTTTTTTGCCCTTTTTTAAAATTTAGGAACCTAAACGTTGTTATATTTTTAAATTTGAGGGTGCCCCTAGGCCTACCCTCAATATATACCAAGTCTACCCCTGATGCTGAGTTTCGACAAGTTGAAAAGTTAAAAAAAATTTTTTTTTTTTTTTGGTGCTCCCCTGTCAACTTCCTGAGTGTAAACCATTATAAGGAAGGGTAAAAAGGTTATTTTTATTTGAAATAGCTCGTTCCCTCATTTTACAGGAAATACTGTTTTCCTCGCTATTTTACTTCGTATTCTCTTCCTACATTATAATTTTGGCCAAACAACATATTCCCACCCAAGGTTTTCTTAACTAATGCTATCCATAAAATTTTAGAAGTCCAATTACTCACTACTTATCAAAGTCAGAGAAGTAATCTTATCTTTTTGATTTGAATAAAATTAAAAAAATAATTTTATAAAAATAATTAAAATATAAAATAATATTAAATTAATAATAATAAAATTTTAAAAAATAAAATAAACAACCACTGTTGTCAACTACATTACTGACGACAATAGTCATCGTTAATATAACTAAATGATTAAAAACGACTATCTGATTTTATTAGCGATTGGATCTAGTCGTCTCGATAATAAAGATAGTTATATTTAGTTGAAAAAGATTTGACGAAAACGACTAAATTTAACCATCTTTGCCATCTAAAATGGTTAAAAACAATTGGTGTGAGTCCTTTCTAGTCTTCACGATGGCGACAACTATCATATCTAATCGTCTTTATCAAATTTTTTACAAGTTAGATCTGACTGTTTCCGTTATCAAAACGGTCAGATCTAAACACTAATAGAGCTAGTAGTCTTTTTCGATCATCTGGTTATGTAATTTTTATTTTATTTTTTAAATTTTATTAAATTATTAAAAATTTTTATATTTTAATATTATTTATATTAACTTTTATTTTAATATTAATATTATTTATTTGTATAAAAAGTATTTTTATTAAAAGAATAGATACTTTAACTTTTTTAAATTTGATGAGTGGCAATTTTTCGGTAAAAAAACCTTGGTGGGCAAATGGCGCTTGGCCTTATAATTTTCCCTCGCCTTCTCACCTGAAAAAGTTCTATTTTCCCTTTTTTTTCATTCAAAACAATCATTATCAATTTATTATTATATATTTAAATATTATTTTATTTTTAATTTAATATCTTTAAATTATATTAAATAAAAAATCCTTAATACAGAAATTGGTTGTTGTCATTATTTTAGATTGTATTTTATTATTGGCCAAAGGAATTTTTACCCATAGTTTGAGATAAGAACAAAATTCTACTCTCTAAGTTTCAAAAACTCAGTCTTCCACTCATAGAAATATTTTTTATAATTTTTATACTCAAATGACTAAAATATTTTTTAAAAAAATAAATATTTATAATAAAATTATAAAATAATTTTTTAAATATAAATAATTTTAAAAAAAATTTTAAAATTTTTAAAAAAATTAAAAATTAAAAAAAAAAATTTAAAAATATATATTAAAAAATTTTAAAAATTTTGAAGCAACCACTGCTGCCAGTGCCGCGACGGTGGCCACCGCTGAAGGGGGCAGGTGGCCATTTCCGACCACTTGGTTTCAGGGGAGGCCAGATCTGGCCTCCCCGTTCGGTGGCCGCCTCCACTGTAAGACACCTCAGAAGGGTATTACTGTTCACTGTTTAATAAAATAATAATAAATAAATAAAGAAAATATGATCAATAATACCCGACCGAAATGCTTAACTGAACTAAAATATCGCAGCGGAAATACCTGTGGTACATTGTATACATACATATATACATGCCCAAATAAAACTTGCATATATTAAAATATTCGCGGAAAACATATACATGTGCATACAACAAAACTGAAGTAAACTGGATTCCAAACGGCAGCCATCTCCTCCTCCCAGCTCCCTACAACTCACCTGCAAAAAGAAAGGAAAGTAGGGAGTGAGTGATAAAATCACCCAGTAAGCACTTCATATCCACTGACCCTAAACCAACCCTTCTCGAAGGATTCCACAACACCCCACATAGAACAAACTCCAACTGGCAACAATTCTGACAAACACACCTTCGCTGACCGGATACTACCTCATACCCAGTCGTAAAATACGTATATGAGTATACGTAAACAACCGAGAGTGAAGAGTGATCCAAACCGAACACTCGACCCACCAAACTCTGCTACGGATACTCATAACTGCACTGATCTGAACTGATACTGAACTGATGTAGAACTGATACCGATCTGAAACTGATACTGAACTGATGTAGAACTGATACCGATCTGAAACTGATACTGAACTGAAGCTTACGTGGCTTATCGTGTACTGTTCAATTACTGTTATTTACTGTCTTATCATTCGTTGAATGATATGCTGATGTGTCATATAACAATGACATGCTATGTAATAAGCTGAAAACATAGCTAGGCCTGGGCCTGCATACTGAAAATAGTTTCCTGAAAACGGTTCATGAAAACTATGCTGCTGGATCCTGGGATCCCATAACTGAAAATCATGCAAAAACTTTATCTGAAAGCTATGCAGAAAACTGTGTACCCTGGGGTACCTGATATGCTGAAAACTGTGCTGCGCAGACTGATGAATACAGGGATTCGGCACCTTGGCCATGTGAGTTTCCTCTGCAAACACGTGCCACAAACTGTATGGCCTACGTGATGCCATCAGGCCTGGGCCTGGAAACATATCTGAACTGAGCGTCTCGCGCTATACTCATCTGATCCTCGGACCAGGAAAACATAAACCGCTAGCTGAGCAACCCGGCACACGCCAATACATAGGGCTAGTATTGAGTATATAACTCCTGGTGACACGGGTGCTAAAACTCACAAGTGCCCCCTCGTATTCACCTCTGAAAACTGTGTTTTTCAACTGAAAACATGAATTCGGATCCTCGGATCCATCTCTGAAAACTCTGAATGGCATGCCATGTTATGCATATGCATATGATGCATCATGAAGTCTTAATTGAGCTCAAATTACTGTTTACTATCCATGGATAGGGTTTATTGTGCAAATTTCACAAATTAAAGCTTATTCTCAATTTTCTACCTGACGCACGGGCGTGCGTGATCGCGCGCACGGGCGTGCATGAACTCGCACGGGACCGTGACCAAGTCGTGCATATGGTCGTGCGCGATTCTGGAATTTCAAAGCATTTCCTCACATTTCACTAGGTGCACGGGCGTGCATGAACTATGCACGGTCGTGACCCCTCAAATTAGGTCACGCACGGGCACGTAAACACGGCCGTGACCATGCAGAATACGCAGCATACACGGGCGTGCCCCTCGGGTGCACGGGCGTGCGTCCTGCTCTGCACCTCCATGACCACTCAGAATCAACACGATTCCGGCCACAAACACAACCCAAACTCAAATCAAGCATAAATCACATGCCAAACACTTCAAATAACCATGAATACTCTTCCAGCCACTCCAAGCCTCCAGCCAAACATCCAACTCAACACAAACATATAAAAGCATACTTTCTCACACATAAGCATAATCACATACATAAATCATCATCCCAATCGTCTCAAATTGTCATCAACACACAAAGAGAATGTCACAAGCATGCTGGGAACGACTTTCATGCCTCAAACAAGCAACCAAACCAACCAAAATCGCAAGGAAAAGAGGAAAGAAGTGCCTACCTCTTGACATGCTTTCTCTCTCAAGAAGATCACGAATCAAGCTTGCTTTGAAGATCAAGGAAGCTGCTCTCCACTTCTAGGGCGTGAATCCTCTGAAAATCGAAGGAAATTTGGGTGAAAAATGAGTTTGGAAACGGATAAACTCGACTTAAAGCGAAGACAGCTGGAAAAGTGCACATGCACGGGCGTGCATCTCCCACGCACGGTCGTGCATCTCCCACGCACGGTCGTGCATCCCGGGAAAATTACAAAAATGCCATTTTCCCGCGCTCGCATGCAAATCCTCTCAAACGGATCCATGCACAAGCCCTCAAACTCAAGGAAAACTCCACTTTCACCCTAAAACTCTCTCACAACCCTAGGAAACTCAAGAATCACAAACTGACTGTAGCATCCCAGGTTAGAAAAGCCCTTAGGGGTAGAGTTTTGGGGTTAGAAATAGAATTCAGGAATAGATTGGGAGTTTATCAGAATTCAGGGGTGAGTTAGTAATTTTCCAGAGCAGTGTGGCCTTCGTATGATGCCTTTAGGGAGGTTTTAATCATGCGAAGCGCGGGAAATGGATTTCATCCATTTTCCCAGGTGCACTCCCGTGTGCCAAGCCTGCACGCCCGTGCAGGTGGGATAAAAGAAAGAGAGAGACGGGAGATTTGCATTTCTCACCCATTTCAGCCAGTTTTCTTCTCCTTTTCAGCAGCTTCCAGCCCTAGGAGAGAAGTCCAGCTTCCAGCAGCTCCCAATCCAGCCAGAGATCAGAGAGAATAGCTTGAGTTTAAGTTTCCAGCAGCTATGTCGAGAGGTAAGTGTTTCTTACTCTCTCCTTCAGTTTTCCAGCTTGTTTGATGTGGATGGAAATGTGAGTTTCCATTCCTAGCTTGAGATGCCATGCTTGTATGTATGTATGATGATGAGATGATGATTATATGTTGATTGCCATGATTATTCTCCACCCAGAATCATGCATGCTTTGCTGTGTGGGTGCAGTGTGAGAAAACTTGATGTGTTAATGGTGGAATCAGTAGCAGTGGATGGATGTTGAGATTGATGATTGATATGTGTTATTAGAAGTGCCATTTATGCATATTTCCAGTTAATTTCAGTTTGGTTGAGAATCAGTTGGTTTCCAGCGCGTTTCAGGCGAGCCATGTCTGAGCAGAGCAAGACACACGACTGTGTGCCCGCAAGAGCACGCCCGTGTGCCCTTGTTTCTGCAAGGACACGGCCGTGTGCACTTCGTGCACACGGGCAGAAAACGCAGGGACACGACCGTGTGTCCTGCGGGACACGGCCGTGTGTCCCATTTATTGCATGAAATGGCCAGAATTCCAGAAGCACACACGCCAAGACGCACGACCGACACACGGTCCCGTGTGCTGGGGCACACGCCCGTGTGCCTTTGCTTGCACGGCCGTGTGTGTGTGCTACACGACCGTGTGCTTTCCTTGCACGGCCGTGTGTCAGCCAGTTTCTTCCAGAAATTCAGAAATTGATTTATTAAAGGTTTGGTAATCCATCCAAAGGCAATCAGACATCAGATAATTCAGAATTCAGTTAAGAATAGAAGCATATGCATTCAGAGCATAGCATATAGTCTGAATGAGGATCCAGGGATCCGAATTCAGTAGTTTTCAGCAGTCAGAACCCAATCTATGGGTTTCAGTTTAGGGTGAACTCGAGGGGGCATCTGTGGGACCCAGTTTTCTGACACCAGTCAGTCAGCTCAGCAGCAGTATTTCAGCAGTTCAGTTTCAGCTTTCTAGCCAGTAGCTAGAATGTTCAGCCCACTTGGCCAGGATGCCGAATCCCTGTGTTCATCAGCCTGATCAGCACAGCAGGTACCTTCGGGTACATTCAGTTAGATGCTCAGATACATGCATCATCAGTCATTTTCAGATTCCAGCTCAGCATGTCATTTCATATATTCATATTGACATGCATTAATCAGAAATCAGTAACCAGATAACAGAATAATCAGATAATAGCAGTAATCAGATAAATCAGATTCAGTGCCAGCAAGCGATTAGATGCATGAATAGGGCCGATCAGGTATGCATGCCCTTGTTTGCTGCTTGCGTGGGTTGAGGGAAGTAAGGAATGCTTACTGGGTGATCTTTATCACTCATCCTTTTCCTTCTTCCTTCCTTTTCAGGTCAGTTTGCTGCTGGCGAGGAGCGGGTGGATTGAGGCTGGCGAGGAGGACCCCACACACACTCTCCAGTTTGTATTTTATTTTCAGTTGGACCTGTGAGGTCTTGTACTTGTACGTTTTGCAAATGTATATGTACTCAGATGTAAAACAGTTGTACAGAGCAGTTATATATATATATATAGTAAAGCCAGTTGGGCTCATTGTATATTTCAGTTTCAGCTTCCGCTTGCAGTGTAAATTAGATCAGCAGGTAGTTTTACTTTTTCGTAGGATTCCCGTCTCGGGTACCCAAGTTCCAGTTTATTGAATAAAAGATTAGTTTCTTTCAGCAGCAGGGGTACTCGGGGCGGCGGGTCCTACAGACAGTATGTCATTATTTTTTGATATACGATTGTATGCTCGAAAACTATATGATCGTGCATCCTAATATTTTATTGCATGCATGCTTACACAACTTAAGACCTCATGTGTTATCTTGTATATAACATACATAGTCGTGTGTCGGATTAAATCTGTAAAATAAAATTTTTTGTCATTTTGATCATGATTCAATTCATGTTATAGACAAGTTAGATATTTTAACTCAAATTTTTTATCACATTAAAACATATAAGGGTTAACATTATAGGCATAGAAAGTTGAACAACTCCAAGGACACTTCTTGACCTTATTAATTTCCTTGGTAAGAGATCATTAATGTCTTTTCTACAATGCTCTAATTCTATATTTATTTGAATTGATCTTTTTTCATAGGAATATATTTTTTTTATCGAAAGAAGTTTCATAAAGTAATCTAACTATGTGTTTCTTTTTTTATTCCAAAAAGCCCTGACAACATCTAAATATATTTGGTTTTCAATTTCAATTTGTAAATTTGAAATTTTTTATTGACTATCCTTTTATTGAAGTTAGTCTTCAATCATCTGTTGTTTTATTTCTCATCTGAAATATTTCATAGTTTTATTTGTTTTGGATAATATTATTTACTTCTCTTTTTTAGTTAAATATTCTTGAAAAATATTAACATTTTGTTTAATTGGTTTATGAATAAACTCAAAGATTATAATATTTCTTGTAATGTCAATATTGTTAACCATGAAATATTATATCAATCATGTAAAAGGTGTTCCTAAAATCATTGCCCTTGATAAATCTTTTACTAATATAAAAGTTGTTTTGAGACAAATGTTTTAAGCAGAAATTTTTACATCAATTGGTTTATATTAGATGTGAAGCTTTGAACCACTGGTTAACTTAATTGATTTGAGAGTTTTTTCATAATATTTTGTGAGAATTAATTTTTTTTTAAATACAATTAATGTCTATTCCTGCATAAAACATGAAAATTATTTTTAAAAAAAATATTCATCATTTATTAAAATTTTTACTTTAATTACCACTTTTGGTATGTTATTTGGGATAACATCTTTATTAAATCTTCAATAATTTCTTACTCTAATTAAGATTTGGAGGATTCTAATATTTTTTATTTTCCCTTTTGTAATGATTGAATTATTTGTGAAATGATTTTTTGTTGTTCCTTCAATTCTCTAATATTTAACTTTATTTTGTTAAATTCCCTTTGTCAAGTCTTCTTGGGTTGGTTTTTGCTTATCTTTTCTAAATTTTCAAGTATATCTTTGAAACCATAGGTTTTATGAATTTCTATTTTCTTTTCCATTTTATAAAATACTGATTTTAGATTTTCGATATATTATTTTCAAAGATCAAGTTCTTTGATTTTGTTGACTGCTTTTAACAAAAATTCTTAGTCTTTTGTTAACACATTTCACTTATTTTCATTCAAAGTTAATTCATTTCATCAAATTGAAATTCGAATATGTTGTTTCTTTTTGACAAGATTTAATCTTTATGCTAAATTTAAAATATATTGATAGGTTTTGAGGTAGTATTTTGATCCTTGTTATTTTGTATTTTTATGAGAAAATTTCTTTTTATTTTAATAAAATTCCTTCTTTGGATGTGGGTTTGATTTACTACATAAACCATTGTAATCTCTAGAATATTTCTTTTGCTCTTGAGATAAAGATATTTATGTTGGGAATTAACTCTTCACAAAATGTTCCTAATTCTTTACCTAATTGTTTTCTTTCCTTTTGCCTTTGATATGCAAACTTTTCATCTTTGCATATTTTCATTTCAGTTTTTTGAACAAATCTATGTAATGGACCATCAGAATGTATGACTCCATTCCCATTGCACTATTTTCTAATTTTCCTCCTAACCTTGTCTCCTAAATTGTTTTGTAATTTTGCTAAAAATTTGACCTTCCATTAGGGTTTGTCACTCTCAATTATTTGGATAACTCTTACAAAGAAAGTTTATTTGTACCATCTCTAATCATGCAAAGTTTTACATGTTAGATTTATTCATGTTGCTTGACTTTTGTCCTTAATATGCAAGATTTCCTACAAAATGATTGGTGATTACAAACATTAGAAGTGTTTATTTGCATCTTGGATAGGTTTTTCATCTTCATCCAGACCTGGGGTTCCATTATCATTAACTTTTATGGCTTCAGGTATCAGATTTTGTTGTGCCTCTTTGAGATGACCTTCTCACCAAGCTTTCATTCATAGATGGAGTTTGCATTATATTTTTTTTCTTGTTGAATCAATGGTGATTCTTCTTCTAATGCTGAAGCTTTGGGGGTACCTTTTTTTCGTATCTATTTGACCAATAAAATTAACAATCTTGGGCATAAATAATTGTAAAGTGTCAGGGGCAATTACATTTGAGTTTGAAACTCCTATTTCTAATTGATTGAATTTTTTTTTTAATTTATTTTATGAATTCAACTCTATATGATAGATCATTTGGGATCTCATGTAGACAAAATAAAGGTTTATTGGTTTTAATTTTCAAGGGTTTTGTAATTAGTTTGAACTTAATTCTGATTGAATAAAAAGTTTAATTATTTTTTAATAAAATTTAAATTTCAACTCATTTGATCTCAAGTCAATCTTGTCTTAGATTTTTTAATTTGAACCGATCTTGAATTGATATTTATTTAAATTCAATCTGAATATAATCTTGTCTAACCCTGTGTTATCATCCATCCCCACCTTTCGATTCATGATTAATCAAAAGGGTTTCTTTCTGCCATGGAGCTGGAGCCATTGAATAACAAACAGTTAGGTTTCCTTCTTTTCTTTTGTCTCTCTTGTTATTTTCATGTTACAATGCGATGTATCTTAAAAAAGTGGTTATTCTAGTGGGGAGTAATTGATCTTCATTCAGAGACGAGATTGGACCAAAAACTAAACTCAACTAAGTGACACTAAAATTAACTCTGCTGAGATTATCAATTACCAGCAATAAAAAATTTAACATGAGAAATCAAAATGAGAAATTGTCAAAGGGATGATGATGATGATAAAAGAGCTGCTGATTAGAGCCAAATTAAAGGTGGAGAGAAGGTAGAAGGCATCAGATGATGGGGACACAAATAGGGAGGGAACATAGAAAAAGGCTAAAAAAAAAAATGAAGAAATGAATAAATTAAAGAGTGGCGAAAGAGAAAAAAGTGGTTATGTCGTATGGGGTTATGGAAGAAATTTTAATTTTTATTATTATTATTAAGCAAAGAAAAGAAAAGCATCCAATGCTTAGAATTCCTTCATAACAATACTCATAGTGATAGACCCTAAATTCAAGACAAATAAAGATGTCAACTTCGCAGCCCCACAATTTTTCTTCTTTTTACAGTGAATTCATATGCGTATCACATATTCATTGCCTCTGTTGACCCACCACCACCAACGATTCCTTTCTTTTAATCATGCATTCTTAATTAACCCACATTTTAATTATCATAATCATTCTTCTGCTGTGCTTTTTTAGCTTCTAAATCTCCAAAAAAGAATTTTGACCAGCAGAAAGTACTAGTAAAATATATACATATTTTTTTAATTTTGCAGGAATCAATGAAAGAAGAACAGGCAAGTTTTTAATTTTCTTTTCGTGAAAGAGTATCGGTTTGTCCTTGCAAGACTTCGTGTATCTTTCACTAGAGACTGATTGAATAAGCATGGCTCTTGATAATTCACCCTCCAGATAATTTCAACAAAGATTGAGACCTGTCAAGACAGAATCAAATCTGGAGAGGATTCAGATTCAGATAGCCATGTTAGTGTAGAAACCATCTGTGATATAATGAGCTATGCATTTGCAGAAGATTAGAAAATGGAGTTGGATGAGGTACAGATGAAGTCATTACAAATTCATCTAAAATCTATTTCTTGCTGTCCACCCACTTATCACAATAAGTGAGTGAAAGGGGTGTAAATATTTATTTCTATTTCTATTCTAATGTGTATATATATATATATATATATATATATATGATTTCTTTGTGTTTGTTTTTGTTTATTACCTCCCACCCACCATTCATGTCTGGGGTTTGCTATTCTGATGTAGGGTCAATTTCTTTCGGATGCTGACCCTCAGCTCACGAAAGCTTAGTATGACTAACTGGATAAACCCCACAAATGTGTCTTTTTTAAAACAAAATTAAAGAAAAGAGAAGGAAAACAACATGCATATAATATAATCTATATTATATTTTAATTAAATATGTTATCTTCTGCCAAAAGTTTTCACCTGTAGGCTCATCATGTGCTTCACTATAAGGAATCTTTAAATATAATTTTACATACCCATCAATTAAAATCAGTAAGATTGTCCTCGTTTAAAAAAAGTTGGGAAGAAGATAATAAATCAAGACTTGCACAAAGTAGGGAATAATATTTCATGAGTGCATAGGCCTTGCTTTTTGCTTTGTCTCCATCTTGATTGAGTGAAAGCACTATTTTCTTTCTGATGGAGATACTGTCCCTACCCTACCAAAATATGTACCTTCAAAGGCCTTTTTCAGTCTTTTCAAATTCAATTCTAGTTTCAATTTCAGGGTGTATACCACTCCAATGAGGTAGTGTTGTCCTATCATGTTGTTTTTGTATATTTGGAATAATTTTGAAGTACTACAAATGTTTGCCAAGAATAAAGACCCAAAATCAGTATCAAAATAATTGAAAAGCCTTGCCATCAAATGAAATCATATTTATACAGGTAAGAATTAATGAATAACTTACATAATTTGGAGAGATTAATCAATCACAGGAGGTAACAGAGAGGGCAACTCGGAGATCATTTGAGGTTCCACATATGTACATTCTATACCTTTCTATTTCTTGTTGATAAACCCCTGCAGTTTTGGCTGCATAGTGAATGTTATCCGCCTGATAATTCATTGAAAATATAATTTCCCTGAGTACTGGTTCGTGGCCGTTCAGAAGATTACCCATGCTCAAAACTTTTCTCCATGATTGATTCGCAGTGGGCTGTGTGAACATATTCGATATAACCTCTCGCTCATGATTCCTCACTGGCAGCTTCACTTCAAAATCCTGACAAAAATGAAAGAGGCATAGCATCATTGGAGGATGTTTCTGCTAAAACAATGGCCTAAACCAGAAAGCTTTATATCTTAGATTACGAAGTTATGAAAGTCAAACATCATCAAGAAAGAGATAATTATATGTAATCCTACCACCTGTGAGAATTTGAATATATTTTTTAATTAGTAATTTTCACTTTCAAGGAGATTCAGAACTTCAAATAGGCCAATCAGAATGGTGTTCCAGTGGAGCCTAGGAGAAATCTGGTATACTAGTTGATGACAAGGTGTCATGGAATATCTTACCGCTTGAACATCGACTTCCTTTGAGCTCATTCCCATTTTTGGAAGGTAAAAGTTGTAGTAGTCATTAAAAATTGCTTCAGCTAGGCGTGGTGCCTGCAAGAACTTACGATGAAGAGAAGCTGCTAGAGTTAACAGCTTCTCAATGTGCTCAAAGACAACACAAAGCCGTCTTAGGTCTTCCATAATCTCACTGTCGCCAGATAAATTATTAACTGAAAACAAGACAATACACACTTCAAAACACTATGCCAAATACTTGCAAACAAGATAAACAAGATAATGAATACAAAAAAGCTTTACATTGCAAAGGCTTCAGCACAGATGCCATAGTAATGTAGAGTTGCTCTATTTTCATTGTCATCTGCTTCAAGGCTCCAAAATTAGTCCAATTCAATGCATCAGCCGACGCTCTGAAGGCGGTGCAAACCATTTGTTCAAGCAGCTGATGGGGTCGCAAAGTTTCAAGGTAATGAAGGATCTGTGCAATCCGAGGCGCTGTAGTGAGTGAAGATTAAAGCTAAAGGAAATATGGGAAAACTATGAACACAAGTTCCCATGCTCATTGTGCTTTTTGTTCAGTTTTTTTTTTCTTTCAAACTGACCTTTTCTCCTTCCCGATTTGGATCCAAGAGTGGCTTCTGCTCAGAAGCTGGCAAAGCAGGGGCATCATTCCAAATTTTTCGCCACAAATTCCCATGCTCAGACATTCGCTGTGAAAGTCGTCCTTGTGGAGGCCAATTATCGTGTGAACTCTCTATTGTAAGAACTCCAGATGCGTCATTTCCTTCACTTCCATTGTTTACCCAATCCCCAGGGGAATGCCAGCGAATAAAATCTTCAAAAACAGCGTCAGGATTTGCTGCTTTAAATGCTGACATATCTACTCCCAATTTTAAACAAATATTAGTGAAAAAGAATACATAATAGAAAATTATGGGTAAAGCTACACAGCAAACACATGTGAGTATCCAAATGCTTTTGATAGAATTTTATCTCCTCTTCTCTATATAAATTTTCATATATTTAACTCTCTTTATTTAATTTATTGCCTTGTATCTCCAAGGGTTATCTCAAGAAAAAATCATGTATCCTGGGCTGATTAAGATAACCAGCAATTGAAGAATCAGACTGATGAAAAATAGAAGTTGAATTTATTGACTACCTGATGATAAAATATCTCTCTCCAACTGAGCAGAAAAGTCCTGAAATAAAGTTGTAGACAACGCTTTCTTAGTTGATAATGAAAAAGTCCTACAATATGACATTGGGAAAGCAAATAGCATCTCATTCATATTGCAGAAAAAGCATGACATCAATAAATTTCAGAAGCTTAATGTGGCACATACGACCAACAAATCATAATCAGGCTTTTAAATCAGTCTGACAAAAAAATTAATTGAGCATAACCTAGAATAAACTAAAATACTTTATTCAAAGACATAATAGCATATACAATTAACCAATGAAGCATAACAAGAATCACAATATAAACCAGTGATGCATAATATGAATCCCCATATCCACCTGACTCCAATTATTTTATTTTAGTGTTTTTGATATGTCTTGTCTAATAAAGCATACTCATGTCAAAGACCTCATTGAGAATGTTTCCTTCTCAGAAAGGTTCCAATTGATATGGCACTTCATCTTTCAATGGCTAGACAAACTTATGGAAGTTACAACATTAGCAAATGAATGCCAAACAAATTGTGAGACTTCTCATTTACAAACTAAAGAGAACTCCTTAGAAAAGATCATTCACAATTCAATGAGCCCTGATAAATTCATGTTGAAGTATTATTTGGATTGGAGCTTCCAGAATGATGATAAATCAACTGTCACTGTTAAAACAAAGAAATCGACTCTAAGGAATTGAAGCTTACAAATGAATCACCTAAGGCTTCAACAGCATGGAGACGTTCTTCATGCATGTCTTCAGTCATAAGTGGTGCATCCTATGATCAATCAGAGAGGAGGAAGATAGCTGTTATAATCACCACAATTAATTGGAGATTAGAAAAGTTGTCAGAATGCAAAACTGTACAAAGATATTGGCGCAACCTGTGTGAAAGGGGCATGCATCTTTTGGTATGACTTTAGAAGCATCATTGACCCCACAACACCAGCTGAGCCCCTCCCAGTACTATCTGAAGGCTTTTTTTCAACAGACATAACATTTTCAGGCTTTGTGTCAGACCTTGGTGTAGTTGTACCAGATCCATGCAAGCCCTCTTCAATCAACCGGCTGCAACGATATTAAGCATCATAAATACACAAGATAAAAATACATCATTTCCAAGAGAAAGGGAAAAAGTATTATCTTAAAAATGGTTTTAACAAATTCTAGAGCAGATAAATAGTTTATCCGCAACATTAGGCTGATATATATACCAACTACTCCTAACTCCATCTCTTTGAATACCATCCTTGAAAGTTCTAGGCATTAATCAAGTTGTTTACCACCAAAAAACACAGGCTATCCAAATGTCCTACACCTATGCCACTGTAGCAAGCCAACAACTAGATAGATTTGTGACCTAAACAGAATGACAAAGAGCCACATTGATGGAAAAATTCACAGCAGAATACAAATAACCAAAGACCAGATTCTAGCATTCAAATTAACTTTAATTCTATCTGATCTTAATGAATCAATATATCCATCAATATGGTTGCAACTGTTTTTCCTAAATGCAGAAACCATAGAAACATGATGATAAATTGCCAAAGGCATTTATCCCAGTTTACATATATCCTATCAGCAATCAAATAATCATTCCATTCATAAAAGGATTGCCCAAGGTACCTATGTCCTACATGAAGTACTTAAGAAGACATGTAAGTAATAAATGGCCAAAAATGAAACAAGAAAGAAACACTACTTTCCATGGTTTACCCATCAGCTAAGGCATGGCTCATTATTTGGAATTATAACCATCATCATGATAATAACTCTAAAAGACAGTGAATTAAACCACTTATCAATGTCACTTCATAAGAATATCAAACCAATTAAGTAGAGGAAAGAAATAAGAAGCTCAAAAGAATTAATTGCCCCAATTAAGATCAACTTAATGAAGACAACCAAAGAGCTCTCACTTGCTGCGTTCACCTGTCATGTTTCTGGTCTATATTTCTATTGAGTCGAAGTAAATTGGTTGAATGCTCAACAACTTGACCATCTTCCTGCATATTCTGTTGAATCAATTTTTGAAAGAAAAAGATCAATAAATAACATTGATAATTATTCTCAAGTATGGAACAGTTACAAGCACTTAAAAAAAGGGTAAACCTGCAAGACCATCCTTACCTCAATATCACCAACAGAATGATCTTCACTTCCAAAACAGTCTTGAAAGTCTTCATTCAGTTCATGCTTCTTGTCAATGCATATGGCAAGCTGAAAATAGCAGCAAAATGACACAAATATATGTTGCCATAGAAATGATTTAAAAATAAATACCAAAGTCCTAAGATCTGCAGACCAATTCTCATGTAATATTCGTCCCAAAAAAAGAATCTGCAAAATAATGAATGGGACCAGCTTCCAAGATGGAAGCTTAACCTACTGAATCCAACACAAAACTAATTCATAAAGATAAAAAATATACAATTGTGAATCTGATACATGAAAGGATGCAATTGGACCAATCTTTAAATATGTAAAACATGTTAAACTGATAAAAAAAAAGCCACATATTTCTTAGCTTTATAAACATCAACATTCACAAGGCTCAGTTTATCATTCACAATTTTAACAAACTATTTTTATTTCAAATTATTCTGTGAATAAGCACGCACTGTCACAAATTAATGTCAGTTCATAGAATAAACTTCCAAAATTTTGAAAGAAAACTTCATCTTGTTGTCAGCCTCCTGGATATGGAAAAAGAAAATGCGCTTTGAAGATCTGTGAAGGCAATTACCATATGTAGTTTCTGGTTAATCAAACAAGTGGATAAGTCAATTGGACCATTGGCTGGCATTTTGGGCAATGACTGTGACTCTTCCCAACACCATCGAATTTCTCGAACAAATTCTATCCAGAGCACAGCAATAGCTAAACACACATGAATGATACAGTAGTGTTGTCAGACAGACTAAATAACAGAATGCTTACTTAATCTCCCACAACCAAACGCAAGATATGTGACAGTTCAACAGTTTTTTCATGTAAATAAAGCATAGCCACTTTTCATGCATACCTCGTATGTTGCAGTTGCCAAACCACAAGGAGTGCAAACAAAACTGTGCAAAAAGAGATTCAAAAGGTGCGCCTTTAATAAATCGAGAACTCTTATGCTCCCCTTTACCATAATCTGGTAATTTCGATCCTACATGTAGCATGAGGACATTTAACAATTTGAGCCATGCTTATTTAAAAAATAAATTAATTAAATATTTAATTCGCATGCAAATTCAGTGTGTTTCCAAATGTTCATAGCCAAATAATCAGTTAGAACACAAAGTGAACGCCTTCTCATAAAGTTGGAAATCATTTCATACAGACTGTATTTGTAGTAAGAACAAGAGATTATCTAGAAAATCACAAATTGTGGTGAAGTATCACTTCTTTCACAGCAATAGTAATTGTATGGACAAAATATCTTCTTCCTAGAAGAATATAAATCATAAGAAAGAAAATATATATATAATAAAACAACTAGACAAAGCAGACAGTAGCTTAAGGCCCAATACTGAACATGAGAACTTAAATGTGCTTTCTCTTTTCAATGTCAATGCAAAGTTCATTATCATATCCAACAATTGTGGAGAAAGAAAATACCCTCATGAAAGAGTTCTTTAAGCACACGATCAACCACTGTTGGTGAGGGTATAACCATTGAGGACTTCAGATTATCAGAACCAGGATTTTCAGCTGCTACAAATCAAAAAGAGGAAATAATGGGTAAAAACTTCAAATAAGAAAAACTAAAATCTCCAACCAATTCTATACACAATGCAGCTAATTGATATAATTGAACACATAAATAAAAAAAGAGAAGATAAATCATATTATTAGCTCAAACCTGAGACAAAATCCTCCATAAATTGAGCCTCAAAAGATATACTCAGAGCATCAACCAAAAGGTGCAATTGTGAAGCAAAACCAATTCTATTTCCTTTCGCATTTTCATATCTGAAGAAAAATAATGTTTTAAATGTATCACAATACCAGAAAGTTACAGAAAAGGAAGATACTATGAGAGAAACAATAAATATTATATGAAAATAGTCATTAGACTTTTAAAAGAATCCATAACCATTACAGCCTTACAAAAAGTACCACTAACTCTTTTAGTTTTGAACAGTGAAAATCGAAGCTGTCTAACAAATATAAGACGTATAGTTACAAACAAAACTTAATTTGGTCATAACATTGTAATGTATTTGTCTGTTTCTCCATATACCATCTAGTGAAAGACAGTTCTTACATAGTTGGGAATAAAATCCACTTCTCAGCCTCATGAGGTGTAGTATTCTCCAATTCAGCCATTTCCATCGAGCTTTCAATCATCTTCTCTGACCATAACGCAATCAAACCAAATCCTGTGTGCACATAATTCACCAAGTATAAGAACGAAATGAATCTCTGCATCAAAGGCTTAAAGCAAGAAAAGCTCTTTCCAAGTTTGAGAAACCAGCATTGTTATTTATCTAGGCCAAGTACACACAGCCATAACAAACTGTAAGCTTGACAAATTAATTTAGCATAGGAGACTAAGTCTTGGTGTGCATGTATACTCACAGAACAAATCTTTGATTCTAACAACCCAAACTGAAAATTACTATCCTTATTTCAGTTAGGAAACAGAAGAATATGAATATCCTGGACATAAGTTTACCTTTTATTGGGTCTTCTGCAGAATACCATTCACTCCAAGGACAATCATCATCCCACTGTTTGCGGGTGCTTATTTCACCAGAATAATCATCAGATTCTGCATTTTCAGCATCAGCTCCTCTTACATCATCATCGTCATAGGGAAGTGTTTGGTAAGTTAGCTTCATCGTAAACCGAACTTTGAAAAGATGCATTGAGAAGTCCAATGTGGAGTAGGCCTTCAACATTAGATGAAACTAAGTAATGCTTTCATAAGGATAAGAAATCCAAAAGTTTATAAGAATGTAAAGCATAACTCTGATGTGAATGCTCTTGTACAAACTGGGCATGAAAACTGATTCAAACAACTTACAGAGGATAAAAATTTATCGATCGTGATGGCACGAGCAATAAGTCAAACATTATCTTAAAAGAAAATTACTCAATAATTCGATGGAAACCCATTGCTATGTTCCTCACAATCAATCAAAATGATTAAAAACAATAGTAGTCCATTGAAGGATACATAAGGAACAAACGACATAGCAGAAAGGATATATCAATAATATGGCATTTCAAAATGAGAAAGAAACCTTCATTACAAAGTAGGTAGAACCATGAAGTAAAAAGGATGGTATGAACTTACAAACTTGGAAACAAACAACTCATACAAGCCTTCCAAATGCATGAGTTTCACTGGAACCTGGCTATATATACGATCTGCCTCAAACCTCCTGGTGAAAACTGTTCCCATATCTTGGATCCCAATATATGCATTTCGAGAAGGATCATGCACTGGAACAAATGCTGGCCACAAACTGAAAAACCAAATGTACAAACGAAAATTTTGATTTAGGCAGTCAAATGTGATTAAAAAAAGAAAATAAAAGACCACTGACGCAAAAATAAAGGAGAAGACATGAACAAACTTTAGCCAATACAACCATTCAAAGACTAAATTTCAAGGCAAACAATAGAAGTTAAAATGTTACAGGTCAAGATAAACTGATTCAGAAACCAAATATTAAACTCGCAGTAGTGTATTTAGCATATGTATCATGGAAGCCTACTTATTAACCTGCTTTGAAAAAAATTACCTGGTAATAGTTTCAATTCAAAGTCCTACCTGGAACAATTTGACAAAGCTATGGCAATTGCACTTAAAAGCTTGCTAGCTTCTGGTGCATCAAGCACCACACCACTGGCACTTTGAGGAGCAATAACCTAGTGAGCTACACACATTAAATACAAAGCAATGATGTATTCAATACCAGTGGAGTACAACATGCAAATAGAAGTATACCAAAAATTCCTTGACTCCAAAGCTCAACTGCAAATCGTGCAAAGTCCAATCCCAATCCAGGACTTTGCCTGCACCAACCAGAAGTCTATTCAAGAAAAACAAAAATGAAGTAGTCTCCAAAAATAAGTAAAATTTAGGGAAAAACCAATTTGAGCACCATTATTGTAAATATCGAAATAGTACTCCATGCAGTAGCTTTTCGTAAAGTACTTAAACTCAGATTTAATCTTATATATGCTCTTTGAAGAAGGCAACTGAACAGCCCCCTTTTCCTACAACCAACGAGCAAAGAAAATGTAAAAGCTAGAGTTAAATGAACAAGAAAACAGAGATCCAACTTGCACGTGCTTGCTTTAACAAGATATTGAAAAGCTAGAAACAATATAAACATCAAGAGCTACTCCAAAATATTTCCAATAACACAAAGGATATTGAACAATATTTAATCCCTTTAACGCGTCTAAGTAAACTAAAAAACAAAACTTAAAGAAAATAAAAAGCACACCAGCAAATTCTTTGGTCCATCAGCCAACCACTGCCGACAAATTGCTTCTAGTTCAGATATGAACCTGAAACCAACCATAAATCTAACTATATCGGCTACATAAAATAACAATCAGTAACAACAATAATCATTGATAACATAAATAATACTTACCTCTCCCATGAAGAAGCAAGAGTGAAATCGTCAAACCGTTCTACCTGCAGCAATACAAATAACAACAATAATAATACTAATAATATCAATAGATTTCATACGATTTAAATGTGTTGCAAAAAAGAATTTTATGGACTTGACATTAATTTACCTCCTCTTCTTCAGCTTCATCGTCTTCTTTAGAATTGACCTTGCTCGTGGATGCCATGAAAATGATGAACAGCTAAATTTAAAAGCCAAAAATTCAAATTCAAATTTAAAACCGGAAGTTAAATTAACAATTTGGAAATTTATTATCCGCACTAACAAATGGTGCTAGTCCGACCTTGTTGGTAAAGTTTCCGAGATCAGAGACTGATACGAAGATCTGTTATTCGCAGTGTAAGGAAAAGGCAAGACGAAGCTTCGTCAAAACTTTTAGCAAATCACAATCTACTACCATAAATATTATAAGTACCACTATTCCCCTAATTATTTATTGGCCAAAAACCAAGTCCCACCCAAGGTTTCCTTAAATGACTCCCACCCATAGAAGTTTAAAAAGTCAAATACCCACTCCTTTCACGTGAAAAGACCAAAATATCATTTATAAAATTTAAAATATTAATATTAAAATAATATTTAATGTAAATAATATTTAAAATAATATTAAAATATAATAATTAATTAAAAATAAAATAATTAATTAAAAAATAGTCACCGTCGACGATAGTGATTACCTTTAATCTTACTAAGTGGTTAGAAACAACTATCTAGTTCTATTGACAGTCAGACATTTAACAACCAAAAATTTGGCAGAGGTACCTTTACCATCGGAGAAGATCGAAAATAGCCAGAATACTTGACATCTATCATTGTAACAACCAGATCCAAATGTCAATAAAACTAAGTCGCCGTTTTCGACCACCTGATGAGGTTGAAAACGGCCACTGCCACCGACCACGATGACTATTTTTTATTTTTTTAATATTTTTATTAATTTAAAAATTTATTTTTATTTTTATTTTATTTTTATATTTTTATAAAATTTATTTTTAATTTTAATTCAAACATACAAAAATACCGTCCTGACTTTAATCAATGATGGGTATTTGACTTTTAAAATTTTTATATATGATAATTTATCGTTAAGCAACACTTTAAGTAACAATAGTTCGTTCGACCTTATTTATTTTATAAAAGTGCTCACTACTTTCGTATAATATGCCAAGTCTCTGCTTCCATAATCCCATTACATAAGGGCCAAAGAAGATTATTTCCCACCTCAAGTTTGCTGAAATAATAAAATTCAATATAATAAGTTTTAAAAAAATCAAATTCTTAATTGTTTGTTAAAATTTAATTTTAATTTTAAAGTTTAAAGAATATTTATATTATTTTATTTTATTTTAATATTAAAACATTAATATATTTGAGTTATTATTAGTGTTTTTAGGCTGTAATTATTATTTTTAAAAATGTAAAAAAATATATTAAAATTTTAAAAAATATGGAAACCTTTTTCAAATCAAAATAAGAAACCTTCTCAAAATTTGAAAACACCCCAAACTTTTATAAAATTTTCGAAAATTCTAAAATTTTTTGAAATTTTTATTCTACCTCAAACATATTTTATTTTATTCAAATATTATTATAAAAAAATATTTGGGTTTAGGGTAAAAATGTTATTTGAAATTTAATGTAGATAAATATATAACTGTTCTATTTTATTTTAAAAATTATCATATTTGTCTATTATATTTTAAAAATATATTATAACTTCAATAATTTTAAATAAAATATTTATCTTTAAATTTGTTCTATCTAGGGGTTTCATGGTCCTTTTTTAAATTATTGAGGAGCATTTAAAAATTTTAAAAATATCTCCAACTTTTTTAAATATTAAAAGTATCCTAATTTTGTCTAGTTTCAAAACGCGTCACAAACTTTTCAAATTTCAAAAATACCCCAACAAGTTTTAAAATTTTAAAAAATACCTTAAACTTTTTTTGCTTTAAAACCTTCTAGAATTTTGAAAAAATTGCAATTTAACTCAAATATATAATTATTTATCATTAATTTTATTTAATTTTATACTAATAAAATTTGTTAGTATTTTTAATCCTAATGAGTATAAATTAAAACAAAAAATATTTAATAAAAATTTTAGATAAAACATTATTTGATTTGAGAATATTTTTATCATTTTAAGAATTTGATAAAAAATTTAACAAAAAATTTAATAAATAAATAAGAATTTGGTTTTTTTAATTTAATATATAGAATATTGTCATTTCAATAAACCTCAGTGAAAAATAAATTTTTACCCTTCCTTATATCCTAATTAACCAATAATTTTGACTTTGTAACTTATCACGCTACCTAATAAAGAATCTTAAAATAATAACTATTTTGTCTAATTTTAAATTAATAAAATTATAAATACTAATAATGGATATAAATTTATATATTAATAATTATATATAATTACATTATTTTGAATAAAATATGAAGCAATAAAAAATTATTTAAATTAACCAAATTATAAGTATTTAAATAAAATTAATCAAATTTTTGGGCATTCAACGAATATAACCAAAACTTCAAATTAATACCAAAACTACCAAATTACTTTATCAAGGTATTTATAGAAATTTTTTAACTCGAAACTTAATTTAGTTAAATGTATATCAATATGTGATGTATTAAATATAAGTTTTTTTTTTTGTTCACAAAAAACTTTTAAAAAAATTTTGGGTGTATTTTGATATTATAACTATAAAGAGTAATTTGAAATTTGATCCTATGGGGTTTATAGACATTTTATCATGTGAGGGTAAACTAATACTTTTTTCATACAAGTTATTTGATATTTAACTACATAAAGGTAAACTAATATTTACCGTATGTGGGGTTACATTTAAAATTTTTCATATAAGGTAAACTACTATTTATTATGGAGGTAAATTGATATTTGCCAATTTTAGTTTCGATTTTTTTATAATATATTTTTTTATTATTAGTTTCAACACGCAATGACACTTTGAATGGTTGTAGTGGATATTTTATAACGTAGGGGTGCTTTGATATTTTATCATTTGGGGTTTGCAATGAAACGTAAACCCTAAATCTTAAATATTAAACTCTAAACTTTAAACGATAAAATTTTTAACATCGCAAAGCTTAAACCTTAACTCTTAAAATCTTAACACTCTAAAACACTTAAAACCTATAAATCGATATTTTATAAGTGCAAGTGACGGTAAATCTATTTCTACTGTAGAGTTAATCAAAATAGCAAGTTATGTTTTAGTTTGGTATGGAAGGGAATAAATGGAAGGTGATTAAAATATAATGCAATATGTTGGAGGGTGGTAGAAAGTGCTAGAAATCTTAGAGAACATGATGTACGAGAGATTAATCTAATTGTTGTGTGAACTTGTCCAGATAGATCAGACGCAAAACAATACTCAATTATGCATTAAACCAAAAAGTCTAGAGAGCAACACGCCCGCAAAATGATTGAGATGTTAATTGTCTTAGTGGTATTTCTCTCCACTTAAGAGAATGCATTCCACATCATGACGTTGCGTTTTTTATTCATTTTTCTTCATTAAATATTAGGTTTCTCTAACTAATCGTAATTACAAAACGAGTTAGTACCTAACAACCAATCCTTGTGAGATCGACATCTTTATATTATTTGATTAACTCGTGTAGTTATGAATCATAGACAGCACTGGGACCAAAATGTTGACATTAAAAATTGCACTAACAAAAAGTAAACCACATCATTGAGATTTGAGTATAAGTGCATGATTAATTCAATTTTGAGTAAAATGAAACAAGTAATATATGGAAAAATGATTACAAGAGAATTCCCTCTCTTTATAGAATTGTCTCCTATCAAAGGGAGGAAAAACACATTTCAGTTAATACAATAATTAGGAAAAATGTGTCAATTTGTGCAATGTAAAGAAGGTAATTGTGCTTTTGTCAATTTGTTGCTAAATTTCAGGAAAGTGAGTATATAATCTTACAAAATTGTTATGTGTGTTAAGACTATGTTTCTAACTATTCTGATGTGACTTTTATAATCTCTTAGTCCTTTAAACTTGAGAAGAGTTTTGTCTGTTAAGACGACTTTTAAGAGTTAACTTCAAATAGGATCTTTTGACTGTATAACATGTGTATCTCTATCTTTATGTCATCTCTCTCGTGTGCTGATTTTTCATATATATAGGACATAAGAGAGAAATTGCATTCAAATAATTGAATCTAGTTAGTTCTAATTTAGATATGATTTTTAAATTTATTCTTGTTCTAATTGAATTAAAACATAATAATTACATTAACACATTATCCTAATTTGATAAAGAACAATAGTTTTCCCTCATAGACATAAAAAAAATAATCTCATAAATTTTTAAAAAATGTTTTGTCTCGTGGAGTTATTTATGTTATCTCATAATAAAAAACGTATTTATGCTCTGGATGATTTGTAAATAAGACATATGTTTAGCCACTACTATTGTAGCTATTCATTGATCTTATAATTTATCAAAAACCATACATGTGAACTCGAATAAGGATAAGGTTCACTTACGCATCACGTAATTCATGTCATAGGTAAATACATTTATGTCATTTACACTTTTTTCTCTAATTTGTCCGATTGTTAGTAAATTAAAAAATCACATGAGAAATATGTATATATTGATGATATCATTATAGTTATTGGTATCATACAATATGTTATTGTATAATACAATACAATATAAATAAAAAACAGTATGTATCTTCAAATTAGCCAAAATATAGTATGTATCAGTGTACACCTTTTTACATTAAGTCGGGTTGAAACTAAGTCAGCTGACCCAATTTAGCAAAGCCGGCCCAATTAGTTTCTATACTTATCTGTTTATTTCTCTATTATGCTTTCAGTTTCTTTGGGTTATATGGACATTAGGCCCATCAGCCTAATATCCATATACTTTTTTTAGTTTTTTAAAAAATAAAATAAATTTAAATTATTTTTTGAATTTAATACAGGGAATCTTGTTGACCGAAACGTGGGATTCCAAAGGAGAGATGTAGCTAAATTCGATTAATCATTTATCCTCATCTGTTTGAGTGGAGTGTCCATTATTGCCTGTCATATCATTTGTTTCTAAATGATATACGAAACCACGGCAAGCGGGCTTCACTCGTGTCACGGAAAGGCCCAGTCGGGCCCAGAATACAGTCGCTAACCCAACGAATCCAAACATACCGTACAAAACTTTTCACCTGGTGTATAGCCTATAGGAATCAAAATGATATCGTACGCATGATTTACCATCAATCAAAAACGCGAGTTGGTCCCACTCACGGAAAGTAGTCTCCAACCTCATATGAATCCCCGCAACATATTTCCCGAAATCAACGGCCTACATTTCACCTTTATTTTTCATTATTTTCCAAACTGATATGTGTTGGTCACATGGCAGACCACCCTCCATCCCCACCGCTGAAATTAAATTACTATTATTTTTTTAGATATTTTCATTAATGTGCTGGCCGTGGGAGTTGAATCGACATGTGAATGCTAAAATGTTCTACACAGAGAGCACTCTTGAGGAGTTCGTGAGAGGGGTGGTAACTATCAAATTTTAGGGTTCCCATTAATTTGAAAAAAAAATTAAATATATATTAAGAAATTAATTAGATTGTAAATTGGTTGAACCTTTTAAATATTGCGTTTTGTGTTACCAAATTGAATCAATAAATTATTTGAATGTGATGCAATATGGATGTAAAACTATGGTCATCATGCATACCCATAGCATTATTTTTGACATCACAAAACATCATCATACTTCACTCCATAAATGTGATCATTTCAGGTTGTAATTGTAACCCACAATAATATATTTACATCTTAATCCTTATTAAAGTGAAATGAAATTTAATTTGTGTTATAATTAGTTAATGATTAAATTATAATTATAATTAAATAATAATTTTAAAAAAGATGAAAGGAAAAAAATTGTAACTTTAGCATATAAAATGAAAAGAGTAAATTATCTTTTTCTGATCATGGTTTGGTCTAAAAATATTTTTTAATTTGATGTGATATAAATAATATTTTTTATTTAAAATCAAATCCTATTTTACAAAATTAAAGGTATAAAGATAAATATTAATTACATCATTTATTATTTTGAAAAAAATTAATCAATAATTTATTTATGTACCGAACTTAAGTATTTAAGGTAGGATAATTTAACCATTAAAATGATATAAAAATTCACAAATTGATATTTAAAATCTTTTAGGAACCTTGATCAATGACATCACTCTTTAAAAAATTATCAAATTTATCATATATATTTTAAAAATAATATTTTAATTCTAATACTTTGTAATATAATATTTATACAATAATTTATTCAATTTTTTAGATACGTAATTTTTATTTTTGAAACTATTAAGACAAATATTAAAATATTAAAAATTTTTAAATTTAAAAAAACATACTAAAATTTTTTTATTAATACGTTTATTATTTTAAAATTATAATTTTACTCTAAATATATAATTATATATGCTTGATATCTTTGTTAAATAAGTAAATTTTTTATATAATTTAAATATTCAAAAAATTATTTTTTATTTTTATTAATTTTATGATATACAATAATTTAAAAAAATGCCGTAATAAAATCGAAATAATAATTTTATATTCTGATAATGGGTGAAAAATAATATAGTAAAAATAAAATAATAAATTTAATTTATGATACATCCATCATTCATCATGGCCTATCATGATTTATTTATTTATTTATTACTCTCACCCGATCTTTGTCAGAAACGAAACCAGAAAATGCTCAACGTCACTGTAAAATCCACTAATGTTACTTGACGCCGCTCAACTCGACTGAGTTAAGATTTCCGAGTAACTCAAACCAATGGCTGCAGCTCTAGAATGCTGGTCGAGTCGGACCAGCACGGACGAAGACATGGTGGAGCAAGTCTTGATGCGGACCAATGACAGGTCTGAGGGAGCGCCGGAGACCTCGGCGGTGGCGAATATTGGAACTACGAAGGAGTATTCTTCCGTTATGCAGAAACGGTTTCAGCGGCTCAGTCGGAACGTGTCGGAGGCGATCGCATCGCTTAAGAATACTTTGAATCTGGACTCTGCGACAGCCACGGGTGCTGCTGGTGGAGCACGTGACAACCAAACTTCGCCGTCTAAGATCGAGAGTTGTCGGAAGGTTGTTTGGGGGAGTGTTGTACGGAACTTGACGCAGTTGTATCCTGGAAGTCAGTTGCCGGAGAAGCTCGTGTCTAATATTAGAAAGCATTATGATTCGTTGCCACTCAGGTATTGGTTCTATGGTTACTGAGAAAGAAGTGTTTTTACTAATTTTGTTCTCTATTTTGTCATTCTAATTTTTGCGAATATATAAACAGTTATGCGCAAGCGGGATTTGATATGAAAGAAGTGTTTTTACATATAAAATTGATAGAGCAAGCGTCAGGGGACGAGCGTCCTGCTATAATGATTCAAGAAGTGTCTGATGATGAAGTACAGAGTTCTCTATTTAAGCTTACGTTTGCATGTAACTCATCAATTTCATGGCCAATGATGTCTGGTGCATTAGATAACGCTTCTATTTGTTGCAAGAAGATACAGATCTTTGAAAAGAAAGGCTTCACTCTTGGGGTTATTCTTCTCTTGGTTCAAGCTGGGCAAGAGAAGTCGTTTAAATCAAGGATTGAAAATGCAATTAAATCTGCTATAAAGAAGCCTAAACCAACATCTGTGAAGCTCCCGTTTGGCCTTTGTGGGTGCCAAGAGGAGAATACTAAGGGAAGAGATTTGGGAGAGATTGAGGAGGAGTCTGGTGAGGAGAACTTTAGAAATGGGGTGGAGAATTCAAATATGAAAATTCAGCTTCAGATGCCGCTACCTGCTTCTTCTTTTGTTGTATCAGTTGACGAATGGCAGACAATCCAAGTCGGTGGGGAAGAGATTGGGAAGTGGCTGTTGAACTCGGATAATCTTGAGTTTATTGATCAGATAGGACCTAATTCTTTCAAAGGAGTTTACAAGGGGAAAAAAGTGGGAATTGAGAAGCTCAAAGGGTGTGACAAGGGGAATTCCTATGAGTTTGAGCTGAGAAAAGATCTGTTGGAGTTGATGACTTGTGGGCATAAGAACATTTTGCAGTTTTATGGTGTTTGTGTAGATGAAAGTCACGGGTTGTGTGTAGTGACGAAGTTGATGGAGGGTGGTTCGGTTCATGACTTAATGATGAAAAGCAAAAAGCTTCAGACTAAGGAGATAATTAGGATTGCTGCTGATGTAGCTGAAGGGATCAAGTTCATGAATGACCACGGTGTTGCATACAGAGACCTGAACACACAAAGGATTCTAATGGATAGACATGGTAATGCTTGCTTAGGGGACATGGGTATTGTCACTGCTTGCAAGAGTGTCGGTGAGGCAATGGAGTATGAAACCGATGGTTACAGATGGCTCGCTCCTGAGGTTTGTATTATGTTATTTCCTTGTCTCATTTCACCAAAAAGCCTATTATTGATTTCAACATTCATTTTTGAAGACATCTCTTCATCTCAGTAATAATCTAACAATCTGGAACCTATATGCATGGCCATAGAGATGATACCATTTCCTTACTTGGCTTTTGTAAAAAGAAAAGTGTTAATGTAGCATTTATCCCATATAAATACTCCATAGCGCAAATTTAGGCTTAACTGGCTCATCTTTCTTCCATGATTCCAGCGTTTTGTCAATATTGGCCTACTTTGTGTTTGACTCAGTGATATAATCCTTCGAAGTAAAGCAATTGTGTTATGTTAAATTAAGATACAGCAGTTCCACCTGAGTAAGCCTTTCCATCATGTAGTAGAATGACTCAAATTTTGATGAAATATTATGTTGTTTTCTTATGTTTCTGGGTGCTATTTTTATTCACGGTACCCAGGTACAAATCTCAGGTTTAGTAAACTGTTATAAGGAGACTTCTATCATTTACCCCCAAATCATTGTTTAAGCATGCGTAACTTGTCAAGATAATTATTATTGCTCTTTATAATTTAATGTGTTGTTTACCTTTATCTAAGCACTCATATATTCTCCATTAAATTTATCAGCTTGGCCACAACATTGTAATTGTGCACTTTTAACAAATTGGCTAGTTTGTGGAGCCCGCATAATGGAGCTTTTTGGTATTTAGAAAAATTAAGAGTCCCTTTCCTGACCTAACTTGTAATTATGTGGATGAAAGTCTTTTGCCGAGTTTCTTTACCTGCTTGGAAGCATAATTAGGGCGTGTAAAATGAATCTAGCCTAGTTTGAAGTAGGATATGATAAAGGAGTTACTTTAGAAGTTCTCCTTTGCAATAAATTTTAACTCATAATATTATGATAGTAGATGTGCAAACTTTATGATTATTTCTTAAACAGATTCCGATTCTGCCAAATTAGTGATGCAGATTTGAATTGGTGTCTTTTATCTCTCTTTGGTGAGTACAGATTATTGCTGGTGACCCAGAGAGTGTTTCTGAGACATGGATGAGTAATGTATATAGTTTTGGAATGGTGATTTGGGAGATGGTGACTGGTGAAGCAGCCTATGCTGCATTTTCACCTGTGCAGGCAGCAGTTGGAATAGCTGCTTGTGGTCTAAGGCCTGAGATCCCAAAGGACTGCCCACAAATGCTGAAATCTCTCATGACAAGGTGCTGGAATAATCTACCATCAAAGCGTCCCCAGTTCTCTGAGATTATATCAGTATTACTACGGCCCAACAACAACAGTAATAGCTAGAAATCATTTAAATCCACGAAACATAATTTACTCTCCTGTTGTTTGTGTAAAATGGGTCCCTTACCAATTTGATTTTTCTTTGTGCCTAAATGTTGATTTAGGAAGTTTATATAGCATAAATGAAGATATATTTTCATCATTTTAATTCAATTTTATAACTCATTTTCTCCTACTGTTCCAAATAAATTTGTTTATCATGCCTGCTAAAACATAAAAAAGAAGAAGGCTTGAGCCTTAATGGTTTTCTTGGGATTGTTTTAGCGTCATATGCATACCATAAATTCATTAGGATGGTTATGAAAGTGATACAAACATTTAAAAAGAAAAATGTTGTCCTCGTGTGTGTCATTACGAATGACTGCTAGGCATTTAGTGTTAGTCTCGAAGGCTAGGATAAATTAGCTTAGGAAAGGGGAAAAAGTAACAAGGAGACGTGATTTGTATGTGATCTTATGGCCTACAAGACTTGAATGATACTAAGGCATAATGCATTACAACTTCACTTTATGTTTACATAGGGGGGCATCTGAGGGCCCCAAATGATGCCTTCCTTGTTTCTGTGTTTACATGAGAGTTGCCTTTGCCTTCTTCCAATATTTCCATGCAAAGGTAATGTAATTGTTTGGAGCTTCACAATATTAGAGAATTTAGGTTTTGGTGTAATTACTGAAATCCCATTTGTGAGCTCTGATTGGATCAAATGATTCAGTCAAGAAAGTATGAAAGATGCACATGCTAGGCATGTGCCTGTGACATTAAGGTCAAAGTAACAACTGTGACATTGTAAATATAATATCAAAATTAGTGTGAACTCTAAGTTTGATTATCTGGTTATAAAGATTCTAGAGTGTGGACTATCATCTTTGTGTCTACTGTTGCCTTGCATGTACGCATGTGTAGACTTTCTTCAGGTCCTCAAATATTTAGATATTCTACTGCTTGCATTTAAGCCTTCACTGCTGCCCGTAACAGGGAGACAATGAGTATACATTTTTATACATTACTAAAGTTTTTCACCTTATGAGTTTTGACCTGTATAGGTTTATGTGTAGCAAAATGAAATTATAATTTGATAAGTTTTAACCTTAAATTGAACTATTACAAGAGTAGGGAGAGACTTGATAGTTGATGTTATCAAATTGTATTTATATTGTTTTAATTGGGATTTCAATTAAGATCTTCAACATTGATTTGATCTAAAATACAATTGTACCAAAAAATTTTCAATTTTAATTAAAATATTTTTGGGTTAACTTAATTTGATCTGTACTAACTCAAATTATGTAGTAAGTAATATCGTGTTAAAATATGATATATAATGATATAATTTATTGTCAAACAAAAAGCTTTATTAAATATTAAAAATTAACACTATTTGTTACAACATAACACATAAAAATATTGATGGTCACAAAATAAAAATAATTATTTATGCATAATCTTAATAGTTAGCCGTATCGGATTGAATTTAATATGATCCACAGTTTACAGGTTAGGTTACATCAAGACTTGCTAATCAGTGGGCTTTATAGGTCAAGGGAGGTCTCCTAGGTCATGTTTCTGTAAAGGCCAAAAACTATTTCCCACCCATAGTTTGAGGTGAGGCCACAGTCCCACCCGCAAATTTTCAAAAACCCTGTCTCCCACCCTTGGACCAAAATTCAAACATATTTTATAATTTTTTAAATGAAATAACTAAAATGCCCTTTAATAAATAAAAATTTATAATAAAATTATAAAATAAAATTTAAAAATATATTAAAAATTTTAAAAAATAAACTGGCCACTGCCGTCGATGCTGGCGGCGGTGGCCGTTGATAACCGCACTAGATGGTCGCCTCCGACTATCTGGTTTCAGGGGAAGCCAGATCGGGCCTCGTCGTTGGATGGCCGCCTCCAGTTTTGAAGGAGGAGGCTAGACAAACGTGGTCGGAAATGGTCACTGGAGCCAATATCGGCTCTCTTCGATTGTTTTCGATGGTCAGATCTGACCGTCTTCTCTAAAACAGGAAGTGGCCGATCTAGCCGCCTCCATAGAACAGGGAGGCCAGGCCTCCCCTAGAACCAGGTGGCCAGAGACGACCACCTGGTGTGATTATCAACGGCCACTGCCGCTAGTATCGACGACTGTGGCTATTTTTTTTAATTTTTAAAATTTTTTTATTATTTTATAAAATTTTAATCATAAAATGACAAAATTATCCATGAAATGTTACTGTTTTCTATTTTATTTAATATTAAATTATTTCCATAGGTGGAAGACTAGGCTTTTGAAACTTGGACCCGCCTCAAACTATGGGTGAGAAATAGTCCTTTGGCCTTCTGTAAACTCACTTGTTTATTTTTGTAGGATGACCACCTATTTTATATTATATATTGTATTTTTAATTATTTTTAACTTTTATGAATCACATTGCATTACATTAGCTCAAGGGTCTTGCCCAAAGTCTCCGGATATAATCCATTGATCTTGCCCAACTTATAATTTTGCGAGTTAAGCCACAAATAGGGACTCAAGTTAGCCTATGGGTCAATTTGAGTCCTTTATTGGTAAGATGACGACATAACAAAATAAGTTGATAAAGAAATCAATCAAATTGTGGGTATAAAAATTAAATGCCCAGTGAAATAATATTGATTTTTTTGATAATTCGAATTAATGAATATAAAATTTATAGATTAAAACTTTTTTTTTTTATCAAATAAAGAGAATCATAAATATATAGATTTTTTTTTTGGTTATTATTGAATGCAATATTTTGTTCAAATTTTTTATATTGGTTTGGGTTAATTCAAATTGGCTTTGTCTCAATGCTAATTCAACTTAATTTAATATGACGTCAAAAATTATCTCTAATTCAATTTTTTCTTATATCGGATTAAAAACACTGTCAAAATTTGCCAGACGTAGTGGTTATGCATGGCTCCACGTTCTTGGAAGTAAAATTTCAGAGGCCCTCAATAAACTACATTAAGTTGCTGAAAAAGATGGCACATTATAGAAACCAAACATGGGCTCGAACCTCGGGATTCTAAATATACCCCGGCCTTAACCCGTCCCAGGCCTCCCTACATTCCTTCCTAACAAAATTCGGAAAACATGCCCCACCATTTATTATCAGAGACAAAAAAGAAGGAATATATTCCATCCAACGCAAAGCCAATTTCACCACCTTTTTTGCACAACTTGAGCAAAAATTCTCAAAAACTGTCGGCTATTTAAGGGTCATGTGAGCCTTTTTGGATTCTCAATATTTTGTTGTCATGTTGAGGTCCTTGTGAACTGTAATTGTCAAAATCGAAAACCCATTGCAATATATAGCAGAAATGTAGTATCATGTTGTTATATAGAAGAATTACATAGACGTTGTAAGATAGTCGAGAATGCTTTTATAGAATTTCAACAACTTTTTTTAGGACTCTTATCGAAAACTAAGTTTTTCTCAATATATTAATCTTGTTAATACTTTGCGAGTATATTTTTCAAGTGTTATTAATAATATAATTGTGAAAGTAAACTTTCGAATAGCTTGTTGAACTATATACAAAAAAAAAAAAAAAAAAAAAAAACCATTTATTTGTTTAAGTTTTTTTGTATTTAATATTTTACATTATAGTAGATAACATAATTGATTAATCGATTCTCACTGTTGTTACGATAACATATCATGTATAATGTTTTAAATTACGTACATCATCGGTGATAATAAATCTTATCAATAATTTGACGCTAAAAAGAGTCTTTATTGAACATATTAGTGTATTATTAATCTTTAACATATCATTTTCCTGACATTTTCTTAAAAATGAACATATTTGATGTATCATTCTTAAGCAAAGCAATTTTTTTAGAACTCTTCATGGAAAAATGTTGTAAATGATACAATGCTAGTCATAGAAATCTGAAAACAAATACGAATATTCCATTTGTATTTCTAAGCCTTCAACTTGGAAGGAGAAGTTTACGATCCTCTTGAACTTGGGAATCAAAATCCCTTCAACTTTGAGAAATTAATATTCCTTCAACTTTAGATCTTTTTTAGTCTTCACAATCTATAGTCAGATGATTATATATCCAAAAAACTTAAAAAAATTAATAAAAACAAAAGCTAAAAATAAAAAATCCGAAACTATAAATAAACTTTCGAAAAAAAACTAATATTTAGGTTGCGAAATGATGACGAAAAAGGTTGTTTATATACTAACCCAAATACCTTTGATTATTGACACTTTAAAAACTAGATTATGATGCACCTGTCCTCTTTGTAATAGTATTAAAAAAAGATACAAATTATGTCAAGTGTAATCTATAATTAATTGATGTCATATGTGTCAAAAAAAAATAATATATCAAAAATGTGATAAAAAAGTGTTTTCTATAAAGATTTATCGACATAATTTGTTCATGGTTTGCCAAGAATGTTTACAATGTTCCTTTTTTAACAAATCAATGATCAAACCAGTTTAAGCTAGTAATTTGTTTACAATTAATTAGATAAAACAAAAAATATAATCTTGCATGATTTACTACCTAATAGATATAAACCCATAATTAAGCACATATTCAAGAAAATTTAAAAATGTTGTTTCAACAAAACAAATAAAAATTCCATTATTTATGGTGACAATAAATAGTGTAAAAAGTTATGAAATCCATAAACAATTAAAAAAATGAAAAAAGGTTTTAAATGTTTACACTTAGCTCTACATCCTTCTTTTTATCTGAATTTAAAAATAGTAGACCTCATCATCAAAATTACTAACTTGCATTGTAATAGATCTTAGCTCGAGACTGACATAATGGGTATCTCTTTAATTTTTAAACTTGCTTCTTAAGAGACTATTTTTATATATTCTAATGTAGAGAGGTGGTTCTCTACCATAAGCCTTCTTTCACACAGCTTTATACAATGACAGTAATATCTTTGTCAAGGAATTAAAACAAAGCAAGCAAGGAACATAATGAGAATCTTGGCTTTAATCTTCTCCTTGATCTTACTTATTCCCTTGACCACAACCAATTTGTCCTTCGGTTCCTTATCTTTTTCAAGGACTTCCTTAAAATGTGATTCCTAAATTATTATTGCAGTCCATTGACACTCATGACATCATTTCTCTTTAGGAACTCACATGCTTGATTAATTTGGATTATGACTAGTAATTGTCCTGGTTTCATTTTCTTTTGTGAGCTTCTCTTAATGACAATGAGTTTTGGTTGCAAAGCTGGGACCTTTGCCTTATGGTTATGCTCCATAGGCGCCAACTCTTTCTTTATAGCCAACACTATTATTTGATTGGCTTGTTGCTTCCTTGCCCTACTCTAAGAAAGCAAGACATCTCATCAAAAGGAAAATAAGGCATTATTAGAGGTTACAAATGCAAACAATTAATTAGAATGTTTAAAACATAATCAATCAAACAATCATAAAGGTATAATCACTTACCTCAACGTGATAGTTAACAAAGACTTTGAGTTTTATAGATGCAGCAAACTTTCAAAGATTTGTTTGACATCTTTTTTGAGAGGCCCAACTTTATTTATGCTACTTTTGAGATAAGGGTATAACGAACTCTGACTTTAGGTTCAACATTACGAGCTTGTGAAAAGGAAGGAAGACGTAGAGGAAAACTTGACCTCCTATAAATGAGTATGTTTACATCAGCTTACTTGTCGTATCTATATTAGGAAAATCATTATGGTGCAAGATGCTGTTATATGTGCATCCACATGAAGCATATACTCCTACCCGCTATAGTAATAAGGAGACGTCTATCCTCTATCAACTATCCTAAAAAACCAGTAGGATGTATGTTTGCAATGTCATCTTCCTCTGAAGTGAAATTAGATTCCAAACTTTTCTCTTCCATCATGAACAAATGAATATACTATACAATGTTAGCCTTTACTAGCATACGTAAACATAAAAAATAAGATCACAAGTAATTAAAGAATCTCAAAAATCGTTAATTCTCTAAAATAAACTATCAAGTATCTCAAATGACTAAAGACAAAAACAAATAAGGTTGTGAGATATAAACCCTAAATATAATGAATGACTAATCTTAGGGAGGTGAATAGGATTTGTAAAACTTTCTCTAACTTAAAAGTTTTCACCCAAAACCAAATTTTTACTTAAATTTTAATGCAAATAATAATAATCAAACAATCAAATAACCAAGTACAAGTAATAACAATATAGTAAAGTAAATAAAAGAAGCAAAACAATAGAAAATGAGTAAATGATAGATAATGCTCAGTTAATTTTTATAATGGTTTGAAGTTTCTCCATAAGTCTTTTATATCCACTCCTCCAAACAATCCTTTTTAAAACTTTTTCTCCACTAGTTTTGCCAGAATTTCGCTTAAGTAGTTTCACGAAATCTCACCTATACTAGTTGGTTTGAGATTGCGTCATTTACAATAGTTATACAAGATTTCGTCTAACCACTAATTAGATGAGATTATAAAGTAATTTGTGATCAAAATTCTAAATAATAAATGCCTCAAAAGGTTGATACAAGAGATAAATACAAATGATAATTTATCTCAAGAATATGAGTTAGGATTAAAAAGAAAGTGGAGATAAATAGAGAAAATATTCAATAGAAATCTAAGACATTGTTAATTGACCTTTTTCCCTTCAAAATAACTACAATTTATAGGATTTGAGATGAGATAGTCGTTGGAGTTGATTTAAGAGTAATTGGTGAAATTCTACACAAATGCATGATCGTGCTCTTATGGTGCACAGTCATACTCCTTTCATTAAATGCTTTTCCATGGTCAGATTTTCACCTTGCACCAACCCCACACAGGTTTGTGTTTCCTACACATGGTCGTGCTTTTCGAAACTTGATTCAGAGTTGAAATGTCAAAGATGGCATGGGTAGTAACACGACACCTCCATCATATGCACAAGAACACAATTTGATCTTTGCATGACGTGTGCTTTTTCTACACGGGCATGCTTTCAAATGTTGTCTTCTTGACTTTACATGGATGGACTTGCATAGGCAACTTGACAATGCATTTTCATATTTCTATACGCACGATTTCTGTAAAAAAATAACACAATTGTGCGTCTATGCATTTTGTTACACATACACATGTATCACTTAATAACTCTTGTATGACTTTGCAAAAGACATACACGATCATGCAACATGGATACACATGATCATGTGTCTAGCCAAACCTGCAAAATTAAATTTTTGTCCTTTTTGGTCATGATTCAATTCATCATAGGACAAGTAATTATTACAACTTAAGTTTTTCATCATATTAAAACATACATGAGTCCAACAAGAGAAAATTAGAATGAGCCATTCTCCTTTCATAGGAAAATTAAGGTAAAACAATAATTGATTATAATTTTCCAAGTTAGCTCTAACCTACATGTTTAATATCCCATGTTGGAAACAAAATATGTCTAATTAGAGTTCGTGGAGGAATGAAACAACATGATTAGTGCAAGATGCAAAACATATAGAATATTGACTATGCCAACAAATGAATCCTTATCACAAGATATTATGACGGATCTCGAATCTCCATGTGATACTCATCCATGTAAATGGGTATAGACTTTTCAAAATATTGTTTGCACTATAAATAAAAAGTATAAGACAATTACTAAACAGTAAACTCAAACCCCTATAGTAACTTCAAAAAAAGCAACTAGTTTTAGAAGTAGTTGCACACACCTCAATCTATGAATAGACATATCATTCGTTTAGAGATCACAATTTACTAATTGATATTTCCTTTGTGTCATTTGCTTTATTCAAGAGCAATAAGATCATAACTAATAAGATTGTAGCCTCTTCTCTTTATTCAAAGACGAGAGAAACAAAATAAACAACGATAAATTAAAATCGAATATTCAACTTAATATATCTAACACCTTATATTTAAAATTAGATAAACATCATTTAAAAATAAGTGGGGGAGACTTCATCAAAATTTAACAATTCTTTTTGTAGCCCTTGTCTAGAGTTCAGTCCTTTTTTGAATATGAATGTCAACCACTTTGTTAGAGCCACTAATAACATAACCATCGGTCTGGGCTCTGAACAACCTTTCAGACTTTAAATTGTATATTTCTCTATAGATATACTGCCCACATCCTTTGCTTCCTAACTTTTGCAGTCTCCAATGGAGGAAGAAACTGAATATGAACTAGAACTTTCAAGAACTTGGACCGCCTGCCTGCCTGCCTGCCTGCCTGACACAAATGTCTCACTCGGAGGCAGAGCCCACTGCGGCGCCTCCTACTCCTCCCTAACGTGTTTACATTTTTAAGTGTCAATTAATGAGCAGTAATATAAAAATTTGACAAATTCTTATGGAAAATGACCCACCATTCTCAATCCTCACCTCACCTTGGCCCTTTATTTACCTACGAATGCCCCCTCTCTCCTCTCATTTCGCCGAGCAAACTCCCTTCTTTCACTTTCTAGCAAAACGAGTCTGGAAACTGGTGCAAAATTGTTGCCCAAACCCCTAGACACGTAAGGCCGCTACAAAACCATAAAATTCCATAAATACCCTTCGTTCTCCGTCCCCATATTATTTATAATTATATCCTCACCCAATCAACTCATCACACTAAAATTGCTCTCCAAGTAAACCCTTCCTTGTCTTCTTCATTTCAATTTATACACTAAAAATTCATCCTTTAAATCTCTCTCTTCTCTCTTCAGATTCTATTCTTCACTTAATCACAGTCCTAATCGGTACGTTTCTCTTTTTTCCCCCTTTTTTTAAACCTTTGTTATTGTTAACATTTTCTATTCCATACTCTAAAGATTCGTTGTTTCAAATGAAGTTTAACAAGTTAGCTTTAGGGTTTACGGTTTTATTTCCGATTATTTTAGGATATCTGTACGGAAACTCTGATGTGCTTCTTCTTGATTATGGTATTAGATACATGAGTTTTTGGTTTGTGGCATTGATTGTAATTTTAATGGGGTTTTGTGCCGTGTTTGGTAGCTTACTGCACTATATGCTTCCTATAAAGAGAGCCAGTGAAGGAGTGGTTGTTGTCAACGAAACCGAAGAAGGTCAAACTCTAAACATTTCTACCGATAACAATAACCCCTCATCTGTTGTTAAGAAGCATCGGATCTCTGAATCAACGCCCGCTGAGACAAACAACAGTGTTATTTTAGACGATAGTAACAACCACAGGACCAGCACAATCCTAGGTCAAATCCCCATCATGGCCCTCGGCGATTCCAATCAGACCGACATCGATGAAGATCTGCACAGCCGCCAGCTGGCTGTATACGGTCGTGAGACGATGAGACGTCTTTTCGCTTCTAATATCCTCATCTCCGGGATGCAGGGCCTTGGTGCCGAGATCGGTATGATTGTTTGATTACTATTTTGCTTGGTAGATCATAGTTTGAATGTTGTAAATTTACATGTAGGCATTCTTTATATTGCTTTTGTAATTTTAGTTTTGGGGTTTGTGATTGATCTTTGGAATTTTGTAGTTTTGATATCCTGGATTATTTTTGTTGTTATAGCTTGTACTTAATTTTTGTCTGCTTGGTGGGAAACAGGTAAATTTAATCAGTTTATTCACCTTGTTTTTGGTGGTTTGTAATATGTTTAGTAGAAACTATGTTGAAGAAATGCGTTCTATTCTATATAAAATCTGTTTTGAAATCATTGGCCTTTACATGCTAAGTTTATAATTCATTTTTTCAGGATTTTAGCTGGTTAAGGGAATATTCTATAGTTTGTTCTTCATATATTATAAGCTATGATGAAGAAATGAGTTATTTTCTATATGTCATCTCTTTTGAAGTCATTGGCTTTTACATGCTGGGTATAGAATGCATTTTAACCTGTATTTGGCTGGTTGAGGGAATATTCTATAGGTTGTTGTATATATGTTAAAACTATGTTGAAGTAATGAATTTATATTTTATATGTCAACTGTTATGAAGTCGTTGGCCCTGGGATTTTTCCTGGTTAAGGAATATCTTGCTTGTTTAATTTGACATGGACTTCTTTTGAGCTGCTGTGAGGTCCATGATTTATAGTTTTGCTTGATGTTGTTTTTTTACTTGCAGCAAAAAATCTGATTCTTGCTGGTGTCAAGTCTGTGACCCTGCATGATGAAGGGACAGTGGAGTTGTGGGATTTGTCCAGTAATTTCATATTTTCAGAGAATGACGTTTGTAAGAACAGGGCCCTTGCCTCTGTTCAGAAGTTGCAGGAGCTCAATAATGCAGTTGTCATTTCTACGTTAACAACAAAGTTAACCAAAGAACAACTTTCTGATTTCCAGGTACTTCTCCAGCATTGTTTTTCCTTGATCAATCCTTGGAATTGCTGTAGCTACTGTTAGGGCATATTTGAAGTTGTTCCGACTTCTTCTATTTGATTTGTATTTTGAAGACATTCATCATATATTACTGATTCTGTTCATAAAAAGATAAGACGGTGAACAGATTTCACCAGTTCATTAATAATTCTTGTTGACTAAAACCAGATTTAAGAGGAACTTTTGAATGTAGTAGTTCATAGCAAAGATGAAGATGACTGAAACTAGAATAAGGGAAGACCAACATCTGGAATTTGAAAGTTCTTGGAATTTCTCAGATTTTAAATTTGCTATGTGATTATAAGAGAAACTATTCTTATGAATAAATGATAATAATGATATCTTGAAAAACTGCTTATATTATTTGAAGAGGCTAATTTAATAATTTTAGAAACCCAAATCTGTTGAACATGAATATTTACTGCTAAAGGCATTTCTCTCTTTTTTGTCTGCAGTATGCTGTTGTGTGACCCTGTTCTCCTTCTGAAAGGAACTGGGTTTAGATTTATGACCTCTTTTTTTCAACTGTATGTTTGTTTGGCTATGAGCTTCTCTGTAATTTGATCCTGATTGAACGTAATGGCTTTCTTGTTTAAAAGTATTGGTGAGCTGGTTGATTAGGGCCTGTTGTAGCTAATTTTGATGTTCTAATATAGTTTGAGAAGATGGCTTTCTTATTTTGTTGTCTATGCTGTTCACTTTTTGGTGGTGCAGGCTGTTGTATTCACTGATATCAGTCTTGATAAAGCCATTGAATTTAATGACTACTGTCATAATCATCAGCCACCCATTTCTTTCATCAAAGCGGCAGTTAGAGGCCTTTTTGGCTCTGTGTTTTGCGACTTTGGTCCTGAGTTTACAGTGTATGATGTTGATGGAGAGGAACCACACACAGGCATCATTGCGTCCATTAGCAATGACAACCCAGCACTGGTTTCATGTGTTGATGATGAAAGGCTTGAGTTTCAGGATGGGGATCTTGTTGTGTTCTCTGAAATTCATGGAATGACAGAGCTTAATGATGGGAAACCTAGGAGGATTAAAAATGCTAGGCCATATTCATTCACTCTTGACGAAGACACTACAAATTACGGTGCATATGTTAAAGGTGGTATTGTTACACAGGTGAAACAGCCCAAGGTGTTGAAGTTTAAGCCACTAAGAGAAGCTATCAAAGACCCTGGTGATTTTCTTCTGAGTGATTTCTCCAAATTTGATCGCCCGCCTCTTTTGCACTTAGCATTTCAAGCACTAGATAAGTTTGTCTCTGAGTTGGGTCGCTTCCCTATTGCTGGCTCAGAAGAGGATGCTGAGAAGCTTATCTCTGTAGCCACTGATATTAATGATGGCTTGGGAGATGGGAAAGTGGAAGATATTAACCCAAAACTTCTGCGGCACTTTGCCTTTGGTGCCAGGGCAGTGTTGAATCCCATGGCTGCTATGTTTGGTGGTATCGTTGGACAAGAGGTTGTAAAAGCATGCTCTGGCAAGTTTCATCCTCTTTTTCAGGTTCGTTGTTGGTCTTGTTTCTCGATAGTGTTTTTAGAGTTAGGACAGTTGCTGTGCTTGTTATTTTTTTTATCAAGACTGCATTTATTGCATCAATGGACTTCATTGTGGGCCTTCTATCTGTGCCAATTTTCAGAGATTTATCTGTGTTTCTCACACAGAAAACACATGCACGTGTACATAGAGTGTGATGTAATTAGTCACTGGAGTTTCTGATCACAATGGACAAATTTTTGTGAAGCCTATTAAGTTGACCTTGCTAACTTGCTTACTTTTAGTTGCATGAGAAACTTATGACCAATTTTAAGAGCTTTTTCTGTTGCCATGTACTCTTTTGATGTGTTTTTGTTGCTAAACTAACCTTATTTTACTTGTTTCACAGTTCTTCTATTTTGACTCAGTAGAGTCACTTCCTACAGAGCCTCTGGACTCCATTGAGTTTAAACCTATAAGTAGCCGTTATGATGCACAGATATCTGTGTTTGGTGCCAAGCTCCAGAAGAAACTGGAGGATGCTAAAGTGTTCATTGTAGGATCTGGTGCTCTAGGATGTGAATTCTTAAAGAATGTAGCGCTGATGGGAGTTTCATGTGGTGATAAAGGAAAACTAACAATCACTGATGACGATGTCATTGAGAAGAGTAACCTCAGTAGGCAGTTTCTCTTTCGTGATTGGAATATTGGCCAGGCCAAATCGACTGTTGCTGCTTCTGCTGCTGCATCAATAAATCCTCGTTTAAACATTGAAGCCTTGCAAAATCGTGTGGGTCCAGAAACAGAGAATGTGTTTGATGATAACTTCTGGGAGAATTTAACTGTCGTTATTAATGCTTTGGACAATGTCAATGCTAGGCTTTATGTTGATCAAAGGTGCTTATATTTCCAGAAACCGCTGCTTGAGTCAGGGACTCTAGGTGCCAAATGCAACACTCAAATGGTCATCCCTCACTTAACAGAAAACTATGGTGCCTCAAGGGACCCACCTGAGAAACAAGCACCCATGTGCACTGTGCATTCATTCCCTCACAATATTGACCACTGCTTGACATGGGCTCGATCTGAATTTGAGGGATTGCTTGAGAAAACTCCTGCTGAAGTGAATGCTTATCTATCCAACCCTGATGAATACACTGCTTCAATGACCAATGCTGGTGATGCGCAAGCTAGGGATAACGTGGAACGTGTTCTTGAGTGCCTTGACAGGGAAAAATGTGAAACGTTTCAGGACTGCATTACTTGGGCTCGTCTAAAGTAATTTCTTCATTATTGAAATTGTGTTTGTGGTTGCAAATGCTTGTTTTGTTGTATGATCTCTTACATTTTATTATGATTCTTATGTAATCAGGTTTGAAGATTATTTTTCTAATCGTGTCAAGCAGTTGATATACACATTTCCTGAAGATGCTGCTACCAGTACTGGGGCTCCGTTCTGGTCGGCCCCGAAGCGATTCCCTCACCCACTGCAGTTCTCAACTGCTGACCTTAGTCATCTCCATTTTGTTATGGCCGCATCAATATTACGAGCTGAGACATTTGGTGTTCCCGTACCTGACTGGGCTAAGAATCCTGAGACGTTGGCCGAGGCTGTTGACAAAGTTATTGTCCCAGAATTTCAGCCTAAGAATGATGCAAAAATAGTAACCGATGAGAAGGCTACCACTCTCTCAATTGCTTCTGTGGATGATGCTGCAGTTATCAATGATTTAATCATGAAGTTAGAGCAGTGCAGGAAGAATCTACCACCGAATTTCAGGATGAAACCAGTTCAGTTTGAAAAGGTTAAAACCACTTTTCATCCCCTGTTCCAGTATATATTTACCGCCACTGTGCATATACCTCTTCTACAGTTCTCTGATTATATTATTCTGATCATCTAAAGTCAACGATTCTGTGAATGTGCAGGATGATGACACTAATTATCACATGGATATGATCGCTGGGCTTGCCAACATGAGAGCAAGAAACTATAGCATTCCTGAGGTTGATAAGCTAAAAGCCAAGTTTATTGCTGGAAGGATTATTCCTGCTATTGCAACCTCCACTGCAATGGCAACAGGTCTTGTGTGCCTGGAGCTATACAAGGTTCTGAATGGAGGGCACAAAGTGGAAGACTACCGCAACACATTTGCTAACTTAGCATTGCCACTATTTTCCATGGCTGAGCCTGTCCCACCCAAGGTCATTAAGCACCGTGATATGAGCTGGACTGTTTGGGACAGATGGATCCTGAAAGGCAATCCCACCCTGAGGGATCTTATCAAATGGCTCAAGCAGAAAGGGCTGAATGCCTATAGCATCTCGTGTGGTAGTTGCTTACTCTTTAATAGTATGTTTCCCAGGCACAGAGACAGGATGGACAAGAAAGTGGTTGATCTGGCAAGAGAAGTGGCAAAAGTAGAATTACCTCCATACCGTCGGCACTTGGATCTTGTTGTGGCATGTGAAGATGAGGAGGATAATGATATCGACATTCCTTTGGTGTCAGTTTACTTCCGCTAAATGTTGTTTTCCCAATCAAACTGTGATTTTAGGAAGAGAACCCAACCCTTTTATTCACAGTAGTGTATCTTTGGTGAAAAGGTACAAAATGAAAATTTTTACGTCAGTTTTACTTTACATGTATAAACTGAAAGCAACTTTGATGATTGTTATATGTCTCCATATTTGCTTGTATCTGCTGCTTGTATTGTTCCACTGTACGTAATCTCTTTACCTGTTTTGTTTGAGTGAGGAAGGGTTCATAAGTTAGAAGGAATAGATCGTATACAAAGCTAAAAACGCTAAAGTCACATTTTACCACATTTTTATACAGAAATTCAAGATTTTAGAAGCAAATTTATACAGATATTCAAGATTTTACCACATTTTACCTTGGTAGTAATTCAACAGGCCTTTTTACTCACAAACAAAATTTTGAAGGAATAGATCGTATACAAAGCTAAAATCACCCAATCTAATATTTTATTCATCAGCACCTTCATCAAATTCAGCAGAATTAGTAACTCCGAAATCCGTTTGCTTCTGACGCACTGCGCGACGGCGCCGGTAAAAATCTTCCCATCCGTCAAACTATTGTCAGCATAATAGTTTGTCATCTGTGGCAGTAAAAGGGAATAAATTGGATAACTCTTAACGAGAAAAATACAAAACCTGCTCGAGGGTATCCATAGTGATTTCCGTATTACGAAAATCCAACGTTGAGAGCTGGGTGCACATTCTGAACAAGGAATTTGGAAGGCTTTTCATAGCATTGTTACTGAGATGCAAAGCCTGTAAAGTATTAAAGACATTGTATAAATCAATTCAAGATCAATGATTAGCGACACTTCTCATTCCCCCGATAGGAATGTTATAAGTTGGTTTTTAATTTGTTAAAAATTTACGAACCAAGTACATAGAACCTTGATACAGCAATCAGATGAAAGAAACTAAGGACCTTCAAGTTATGCAAACTGCAAAATTCATATGGCAACTCGGACAGATGATTTGATGAAAGATCTACCTGCACCAGGTGAAGATCAAGTTGAATGAACTATCGAATCCATGTTATATGGGTAGGAAATTATCATCCTTAGTTTGCAGCCAACAGCCACGTAATTATAGACAGATTTTCATTCCATTAAAAAAAGAACAAAAACGATACAAACACCAAACACTCTTACCTCAATAAGAGAAGTACAGTTGCCTATAGTTGAAGGAATAGAACTAATCCTGAACAAGAGAAACAAGCCAATCAAAATTCACAAAATTATGCTTAGCATATAGACAGGAAGGGTAGTCCGATTCTTTTCCTACAAAATGACTGCAACAATTTATCAATCAATATATTACCTGTTATTGTTGACTTTCAAAACTTCAAGCTCAGTCAGGTTTCCCATTTCCATTGGGAGGGCAATTAACTTGTTGTTTGCAACATATAGCTGATGCAGAGAAGTCAAAAGACCCAGTGTGGAAGGCAAAGTGCTCAAACTGCAGAAAACATGTAATTCATGAATGTTGTTGTCGTTTTCTCTTATCCATATATGTGGGTTTCCCACATGAAAGCAGCAACCAAGAGTTCTATTAGAAATATGATACATAAATAAACACAAGCTGCTAACCAGTTTTGGCTCAGACATAGAACTTGTAGAAGCTTCAGACTAGTGAGTCCTTGCCAGTTAATGGATTCATCAGACAACCCATTTCTTTTAAGAAATAATTTCTACCAAAGAATTGAGATTGAAGGATTTATATTTATTGAACTTTTTGAGGGAGGTCATTCAAACAACTCAAGTCTGGAATAGAAACGAGTTTATACCCTCAATCCAAAGAGACAATCAATGCGGCGAGGTACATGTTGAATGGAATTGTGACTGATATCAAGGATTCTTATAAAAGGCGAACAAGACCAAACTTCCGCAGGAATGCCCTATAAAGATATAATAAACTTATCAACATTATATATTAAAATTTACCTTTTGGATATATCTAGAATAAGAAACTTGAAAAACTTTTTGCCTTCTGTTAATGATAAGAAAACAAAAAGCAACTTAGGTCTTACAAAATTCACATGCAATAAATGAACATCAAAAAATTTGTTTTTTATACAATCTCAGATACCTTCAAGTTACACTCAGCCAATCCTACAATATTGGTAGCCCTCCACCGTTTTATGCGACCCTCATCAACTTTAAATTCCTTGCCATCCCCTACATCCGTCTTGCTTGTGCTTGGGCTTGGAGCGTCTCCCATCATTGGACCATTCTGTTCATAAGCTCCTTAGTCAAACAAATTAAAGTTTCTTTTCAAGATTACAGCCTACAGGTATCTCCATATCGTTTAACAGTATATGAAAAATTTACCCATATGTACAAACCCTCAGTGCCCACAAGCATAATCTTGGCTCCATTATTGATCCCAGATTCTCTCAAAGACTTGTCGTTCTCCAAGATTCGGCCTTTCAACACAAGATCAAGAAAAAAAAGTGACACTAAGAAGTCAAGATTCAATTCTGAAACATGGGTTCTGATGCGGAACCTTTAAAGATGAGTTTCTGGAAAGGAGGGAAGACATGAGTGAAAGGTACAAGAAACATCTTCAAGCGGTTTACTGTTGAGTCATGCGATATAGTTATTGGTATCGATTGTGTAGTGAAATTTACTGTGATCTTAATGTAGCTTTCTTCCATCTTGCTCGCTGTTCCGTCCACGAAAAGCTTTTCGATTGGTTCTCTTGCAAAAACCTCTTCTTCTTGTGTTGTTGTGTGTATTATAAAAGCCGATTCAGGCGCTAAACAATTTAGCAGCTTTCAATAGTGTTTTTTTCCGGGTCAGTTTGTTAGGCTGGCAAATATTTGTTTCTTTCTTTCTCCGAATATGTAATTTGGAATTTATATATCAGGTATTTAATAAAGAAAATTGGTCTGCTTCGATAACTGGTAAATGGACAAAAATGCAGTTTCTTCTTTTTGCATGAATGTTGATACCTGTTGAGTAACTTGAATAACCAAGTTTTATATCAGCTGGAACATTAATCTTTTAGAACTTGACTAAAGGAGAAACATTCAGCAAGGATTTACTAGGGAAGAAGGAACTCAGCTTGAAGAAAAAACTGAAGCACTCTAAAGAGAGCTGAAGATAAATTTGAGAAAAATGATAATAATATTTCATTACACTTTGCTTTAATGCTTAGACAAAATATATATGCAAAAGGACAAGAGAATTACTATACGTAAGGCTGCCCATGCTTGACTGTGATAAGTTCAGCTAATCAAGGATCACCACTCAAGCCTTACTTACTTAAATAACTACTCCCATGCAAGTTGACAAAAATAAGACAAAGCATGCAACTTCAATTTCAGCTTCAACAATACCTGACGGCCTCTCAAAAGAAAACCAGGTTATGGTCGGCTAAACTTCAAAATTTGGGCCGCTGTATCTTATCTTTCCTAACAAGAATTTAAGATGTCTGTTAAGAAAGCTACATTTTTAGTATGTTAATATTATGGTATTCTACTTATAGATTCTCTTAATTTTTTTGAGATATTTCAATTTACAATCAAATGTTATTCTAAATCGGAAGGCCGTACAGTAACCTTGCACAACCAAAACTGACAGAATCCATAACTCTGAAATCTATTTGCTTCTCATGCTTTGAACGATGCCATTCATCATAATCTTCCTATCCTTCGGACTCTGTCAGAAGGAATGCTTTAGGATCTGTCGCAGTAAAAGGACAATGAATTGGTCCACTAGGTAAGTCTGATAAGAAAATTGGAAAACCTGGCGGAGGTTATCTACACTGATTTCTGCATTACGAAGATCCAACGTTGAGGGCTTGCGAGGCTTTTCATGCAAAGCTGCACAGTAACAGAGTACGCTGTACTCGTTCAAGATTAATAATCAGCAACAGTTTGCCCTGGATAGCCTATCTCATGCCCCCTGCAGTGCACAAGAATTGGTCAACCTCTTGATGCATATTTGACTGTCCTTCCATAAGAATGTCTCAACGTTAATGACTGTAACATGTTTCCATGTTTGCTTGTATCTACTGCATGTATCCTTCCTCTGCACGTAATCTCTCTAGCTGTTTCATTTGAGGGGTCACTGCATGCAACTATAGTTTTGAACTCTTTGGCTGTCTGTCTTAGGACTGAGAATTTTATGGTATTTTCATTAGCATGATATCCCACCTTTGTTTTTTTTTTTTTTTTTCGTAGGTGTGTATATGTGTACTTCTGGAAATAACATAAGTTAGAAGCAAATTTAGACAGAAATTTAAGATTTTACCACATTTTACCCTGTTAGTAATTCAACAGGTTTTTTCACTTCCATAAAGACTTTCGAGGAATAGATCGTATACAAAGCTAAAATTAACCAAGCTGTAATTATTCACATATCGGTAAGGTTATGTTCTTTTTGTTCGAGAAGGAAGAGCAAGATTTTTGTCAGTAGCTTCCACTAATCCCATCTGTAAGCAAAAACATATCACTCAATATTCATCTGCATCTTCATCAGATTCAGCAGAACTAATAACTTCAAAATCCATTAGTTTCTGAGGCATTGCGCGACGGCGCTGGTCAAAATCTTCCCATCCTTCAAACTATTGTCAGCATAATAGTATTATTATCTGTGGCAGTAAAAGGGAATGAACTGGTTAACCCTAATAAGAAAAATACAAAACCTGCTTGAGGGTAACCATAGTGATTTCTGTATTATGAAGACCCAATGTTGAGAGCTGGGTGCACATTCTGAACAAGGAATTTGGGAGGCCTTTTATAGCATTGTTACTGAGATGCAAAGCCTGTTAAGGTAATAAAGACATTCTATAAACCAAACCAAGATCAATAATTAGCCACAATTTTCATGCCCCCTCTCCCCTGATAGGAATCTTATAAGTTATATTTTAATTTGTTTAAATTTTACCAAGATGAGTGAGAATTTATTTACTAACGGACTACATAGAACCTTGATAAGGAATCAGACGAAAGAAATTAAGGACCTTTAAGTTATGCAAACTGCAAAATTCATCTGGCAACTCAGACAGATGATTTGATGAAAAATCTACCTGCACCAGGTGAAGATCAAGCCAAATGAAATATCAAATTCATATTGCAGCAAACAGCCAAGTAATTATGGACAGATTTTCATTCCATTTCAAAAAGAACAAGAGTTGTACCACAATAAGAGAAGTACAGTTGCCTATATTTGAAGGAATGGAACTAATTCTGAGCAAGAGAAACAAGCCAGTCAAGACTCACAAAACAATGTATAGCATATAGACAGGAAGGGTAGCCCTATTTTTCTTTTTTTTTGGTCCTGTAGTGCCAACAAAAGATTTCCTACACAATAATTGCATCAATTTATCAATATATTACCTGTTATTGCTGGCTCTCAAAATTTCAAGCTCAGTCAGATCTCCTATTTCAATTGGGAGGGCAATTAACTTGTTGTTTGCAACAAATAGCTGACGCAGAGAAGTCAAAAGACCCAGTGTGGAAGGCAAAGCGTTCAAACTGCAGAAAACATGTAATTCATGAATGTTGTTGTTTTTCTTATTATAAGAAACTAATTGATATTTTCAAAATTAAAAGGCTTTACTGAAAGGAAAATTAGCTGTAGACAGCTCAAAAGAATATATGAGAGTTTTGCACATGAAAGCAGCAACCAAAAGTTCTATTAGAAATATGATACATAAATGAACATAAACAACTAACCAGTTTTGTCTCAAAGATAGAACATGAAGAAACTTCAGACTTGTGAGTCCTTGCCAATTAATGGATTCATCCGACAAATCATTTCCATCAAGAAACAATCTCTACCAAAGAATTAAGATTGAAGGATTTACATTTATGGTACTTTTAGAGGGAGGCCATTTAAACAACTTAAGTTTCAAATAGAAAAGTTTTTATACCCTCAATCCAATGAGACACTCAATCCGATCAGGTATATGTTGAATGAAATTGTGGCTAATATCAAGGAGTCTTATATAAGGTGCACAGGACCACACTTCGTCGGGAATTTCCTATGAAAGATACAACAAAGTTATCAAACACCATAAATTAAAATTTACCTTTTAGACACGTCTAGAAGAAGAAATTTGAAAAGCTCTTTGCTTTTTCATTTTTATTTATTATACAGGTGAAAAGTTCTATACTTCTCATTTCAATTTGTTTTCTTCTATATATTAGGCAAGACATAAAAACTTGGCCCCTCAAAAGTATATCAATTGACACATCAATTCTCAACCTTGAAATCTTAATCATTAATAATCTATATTTCTGATTAAAGAAAAATAACTCTGCAACACGTTACTTCTGTTAATGATAGGAAAACAACACTCACATTACAGTTAAAAGCAACTTAGGTCTTACAAAATTCACATGCAATGAATGACCATCTATCTAGCTATGTCTGTGTTGATTTGTATCATTAGACAGTTAAATTCTATTTCACAGGACAATTGCACCAATCGTTAGGCTAAGCACAAAAAATTTTATTCCAATATCTCGGTAACAATAAGATAGCATTAGGATATACAATTAACACGATAAATTTTGCTTGAAATCACTTACAAGAGATATTAGTTTTATACCTTCAAGTTGCAGTCAGGCAATGCTACAACATTGATATCCTTCCACAGTTCTATGAAGTTCTCATCAACTTTAAATTCCTTGTCATCCCCTACATTTGTCCTGCTTCTAATTGGGTTGAAAATCTCTTCCTTAATTGGAGCATTCTGTTCATATAAGCTCCTTATCAAACAAATTAAAGTCATTCAAATCCTATAACTACCACGTGTTTCCAAACAAAAAAATTTCTTTTCAAGATTATATCCTACAGGTATCTCCTTATCGTTTAACAAGAACAAATTTTATCAAAGCTTCCTAAATCACTTCCACAAAAATTAAAAAACCTTTGACTGCAAATTGACTAATCTTGTCACAGGGGCTGGAATTGCTCCCATTTGTTTTCCACAACTTGCTAAAGAAGTTATCGAAGTGTTCGATTCATAACTGTAAATCTTCATACATTAATAATCTTTTAGTTTAAATTGACAAAATATAAACGAAAATTTTACCCATATGTGCGAATCCTTAGTGCCCACAAGCATAATCTTGGCTCCATCTTTGATCCCAGATTCTCTCAAAGACTTGTCGTCCTCCAAAATTCGGCCTTTCAACACAAAATCAAGACAAAAATGTGATCATCAAGAAGTCAAGATTCAATTCTGAAACATGGGTGTTGATATTTCAACGAAATGGAACCTTTAAAGATGAGTTTCAGGGAAGGAGGGAAGACATAAGTGAGAGGTATAACGAACATCTTCAAACGTTGTACAGTTGAATCACGCGATATGGTTACTGGTATCGATTGTTTATCGAACTTTATTGTGATCTTAATGTTGCTTTCTTCCATCTTGCTCCCTGTTCCGTCCACGAAAAGCTTTTCGATTGTTTCTGTTGCAGAAACCTCTTCTTGTGGTGGTGTTGTGTGTATTATAAAGCCGATTCAGGCGCTTAACAATATAGTAGCTTTCAATACTGGTTTTGTTTTTTCCTGTCAGTTTGTCAGGCTGGGAAATCTTTGTCTCTTTCTCTCTTTCTTTCTCGGAATATGTGATTTGGAATTTATATATCAGGTATTTAATAAAGAAAATTGGTCTTCTTCGACAACTAGTAAATGAACAAAAATGCAATCTCTTCTCCTTGCATGAATGAAGCTTGATACCTGACGGCCTCTCAAAAGGAAACCAGGTTACGGTGCTTGTGAGACTATTTTCAGATTGGCCAAACCACATATTCCGACCCAAGGTTTACTTAAACGACAATTCCCGCATAACAATTTTTGAAAAGCTGAATATTTATTTTTAATATTAATAATTGAATTTACCTAATACAAAAATATTTTTATCTTTTTAAATAAAATATTAAAAAATAATAAAATTAATTTTATGAAAATAATTAAAATATAAAATAATATTAATATAATATTAAAATAAAAATAAAAAATTACAAAATTTATACAAAATTAATAAAAATTTAAAAATAAAATATAATTTTAAAAAGTTTAAAAGTTTAAAAAAAATAGTTATTGTCGCAATGTTATCAATAGCGATAGTGACTTTTGCCCTAACCAGATGGTTTAAAAAAACTATCTAATTCTATTAACGGTTGAATCTGACTATTTCAATGGTAGGATAGACTAAATCTAACTGTCAAAGATCTGGTAACGACGACTAAATTTGATCACCTCGATCATTGAAAATTATAAAAAACGATTAGTTTCAAATTTATTGACAATTTTTTGTTATTTCTAATAATAGAAATAGTCAAATTTGATTATCTTTATCATATATTTGATAATCAAATTTTGTTATCTTATTTATCGAGACTATCACATCTAACCATCAATAGAATTATGTAACTGTTTCTAATTGTTTGATTTTTTTAATTTTTAATTTAATTTTTTAATTTTTATTAATTTTAAATTTATTGTTATATTAATATTATTTTATGTTAAAATTTCTTTTAACATTAATATTATTTTTTATTGAATGGGTATTTTAGTTATTTCAATAAAAATATTAATAAAAGTGGATGAAATTTGATTAAGAGGCGGGGATTAGTTTTTTAAAAGTTTATAGGTGGAAACTTGGCCATTAGGGAAACCTTGGGTGGGACTAAGGCGTTTGGCCTTTCAGATTGGCTAAAGTTGAAATATGGATTGTTTTCAGTTCAAGTGTCAAATGGCGGCTGTGTCTTATCTGTCCTAATATGAAGTTAAGATGTCTGTTAAGAAAGCTACATTTTTAGTATGGTGATGTCATGGAATTCTGCTTATAGATTCTCTTAATTTCTTGAGATATTGCCCTTTTGAGTCAAATGTTATTCTAAATGGAAAGCCCCGTCTTTTTATCAGTAACTTTGCACAACCACAACCTGATACCTCGAAGAAGCAAGAAAATTTGAACAGAGAGTTTCAAGAACTCAAGAGATACACATACAGATTACTGAGCAGCCAATCAGCGAACCCCCGTGCACCAATAGCCGCGACTCATGCCCTAGCTCCTCTTCTTTGAATCAGCTTAATCGAAAATCATACTTTTTTTTTCTTTTAAGTAGCAGCTCACATGACGTTGCGTCACGCAGAACACACCGTTTTTATAATTGCTCTAACACTTACTCTTTAGTAGTATGTTGTCCTGACATGGAGAATGAATGAACAAGAAAGTGATCCATCCGGGAAGGGGTGTAGCAAAGGTAGAATTGCTTCCATAACATTGTGCCTTGGATGTTATTATGGCATGTGAGGATCAAGAGAATAATGATATTGATATTCCTCTCGTGTCGATTTGCTTCCATTAAAATGTTTTCTGATCTACCTAGCTTGTCAAAATACTGAGGACCCCATTGTTCACAGTAGTATTCTTGGTTCTGTTTTATATCGGGGATGAAAAATAAAATTCTGCTGTTCACTTTCATATATAATCCAAAATCAACTTTCATTGTTGTTATATATTGCTATATTTTCTTTTATCAGCTTCTTGTGTTGTTGATCTGCACGTAATCTGCTTTGCTGTGTGTTCACTGAAAGCAACTATAGCTTAACAATAATTTTGCTCGCTTCATTCATGGTCTGCTTTCTATAGTATGAGATATATTTGCTGCTTTGGTTTCTTTCATGAAGATATGTATTTTTGGACATATTGTTATCTTTGTTTCCTTCGTTATTTTTCATTAATATGCGCAACTTAAGAAAAAATATATCCTGTCCAGATGAGTCAGACAGAAGCAAATTTATTCAGAAGTACTCAGATTTTACACCATATCCTATTCCTATGCGATGTAGATAATAAAAAAGACAGTATCCGGGTAATAAATTCAACAAGTTTCCATAGCTTAGGAAAAATTTCCTGGTATAAATTGCTATACAGAGCTAAAAATCAGCCATTCTGCGATAACTACTCACACAACAGTAAAGTTGAATCAAAAGCTCCGTTCTTTTTATACCCAACCAATCAACTCAATTTTTATCAGCACCTTCGTCAAATTCCGCAGAATTCATCACTCTGAAATCTATTTGCTTCTGATGCTTTGCACGACGGCGCCTGTCAAAATCTTCCCATCCTTCACACTGGTGCCAGAAGAATATTTTATAATCTGTTGCAGTAAAATGGGAATGAATTGGGCCAGTTGATAATTCTAATAAGAAAAATACAAAACCTGGCGGAGGGTATCCATAGTGATTTCTGTATTATGAAGATCCAATGTTGAGAGCTGGGCACACATCCTGAACAAAGAATTCGGGAGGCTTGTCATAGCATTGTTACCGAGATGCAGAGCCTGCACAATAATAGAAACCTTGTATAAATTCAAGATTATTTGTTAGCCAAGTTTGCTCTTGATGGCATATCTCATGCACCCTGAAGAATATACAGTGAGAGTACAAGAATTGGTCAACTGCTTGCTGCAAATAATTGGTCCATCGACAGCAATATTCTAATTTGCGAAAAATTAACCAAGGAGGCAAGAGTTTATTTCTTACAACAACCTAGAGCCTTGATATGAAAATCAGATGAAAGAGAGTAGAAAGAAACTAAAATATTAAGAAGAAAGTAGGGACCTTCAAGTTATGCAGACTGCCGAATCCATCAGGCAACTCTGACAGATGATTTGATGAAAGATCTACCTGCAGGTGAAGATCAAGCCAAGCTAAATGTTAAATTCAGATTATATGGATAGGAAATCATCCCTCTTGTTTGCAGCACAACAGCCAAGTAACTTAAAGTTGAATTGGAAAGCTTTCCATGCAATTAAAAGAAAAGAAAGACACAAACACCAAGAATTCTACCTCAATAAGGGAAGTGCAGTTGCCAATATTTGAAGGAATGGAGCTTATCCTGAGCCAGAGGAACAAGCCAAACAAGAATCACAGTTATGTATAGGATAGACAAAATGATTGGCAGACTCATTCTGTTTGCTCTCTCACCCCAATAAAAGATATCATACACAATGATTACATCAGTTTATCTATACATTACCTATTATTGTTGACTTTCAAAACTTCAAGCTCAGTCAGATTTCCTATTTCATTTGGGAGGGAAGTTAACTTGTTGTTTGCTACATGTAGCTGCTGTAGAGAAGTCAAAAGTCCCAGTGTGGAAGGCAAAGTGCTCAAACTACAGAAAAGATTCATAATAATTAGAATTAAGCAACAATATCATGCACATAGACTACAGTTCCAGGCATATGATAACTTAAGAATAAAAAAAGCATGCCAATTTCACACCTCACAAGCATGCCTTTCAAGAACAATGATTCAAAAACTACAGAGAATTAGTATGTGCTTGTTAGGCCACCCATCACTAAGGTACACAGGAGGAAACAAAAGGGTGAGAGTAGAGGATTAATAGACTGCAGTGACGTGGCCGGATTAGTTATGGTAGAACAAAACGATGGACACATGGAGATCTAAGGAAGAGCAAAGTGGCACAAAACAGATAAAAAGGGAAGCATAGAAGCAAGACAGAATAAGGAAAAGTTAAGGGAAAACCAGGGGAGGCTTCGCCAAGGGAGGAGTTGGCACCTCTTGTTGCTAGATTATTCATTTCTGTTTTCTTTGTGTTTATGCTTGGTTCTGGTTGAAAGTATAAGACTGATTGTGAGTAAATAGACGTCCATTTAATCCATTATAGGAGCTTTGGTTGATTGTTTGGAGATATTGAAGTGTTTTGGTTGATTTGTACACATTTCTTTTGGGTTCAGAGATATTGAAGGCTTGGTTGACAAGTGCATAAGTCTATCAATGCTTCAATGAAATTGAGCAAACTTCCTATGAGAGAATCATATTGTTGCAGACTCTTAACAGTACATACATGTACGATAACTCATTTTAAAAAATCTGAATTAGCCCAAAGGGAGTAGAGGCTGATAACATTTTGCATCTTTGGGAGGGACAAGAGACTTTACATTAGGTCCCAAGTCTAATTATTAAATTTCTCCTTCTGGTACTGTGCCCTTTTCTTTCTTTTGGATCCTTAAGGGAAGAGTAGAAAAACAAACTGCACCCCCATAAAAGGTCCCTGTAATACTGGAGCAGCAGAAAGTAACCAAACTACATCTACAAACAACTTCTCTCAGTCTGCTTAAAAGAAGAGCAATTTGACATGAATGTTTTTTTTGTGTTGTGTTATAAGAAAGTTATTGATTGATTCTAATAAAAGGTTTTACATAAAGGTCTGTCTGATGATACACAATAAAAATAGGAATAGAGAGTTAAAAAAAAAAAATCTATGTGTTTTGCACAGGAAAGAAGAAACCAAATATTCTACTAGACAAATCATATATAAATGAACACAAACAACTAACCAGTTTTGGCTTAAAGATAGAACTTGTAGAAGCTTCAGACTTGTGAGTCCTTGCCAGCTAATGGACTCATCTGACAAACCATTTCCATTAAGCAACAATTTCTACCAACAAATTGAGATTGAAGGATTTACATTCATGAACTTCTGTAAGGAGGTCATTAAAATTGCTATAGTAAAAACACCAAAATTTGCAATGGCATGATTTTTATACCCTCAAACCAGTAAGACAGTCGATTCGGTCAGGTACATGTTGAATGGAATTGTGGCTGATATCTAAGATTCTCATAAAAGGTGCACAAGGCCACACTTCATCAGGAATGTCCTATCAAGATGCAATAAAGTTATCAAACAATATATATTAAATTTACCTTCAGGATACGTCTAAGACAAGAAACTTAAAAAACTCATTGCCTTTTTTTTTATTTTTATTTTTGATAATAATAAAGGTCTATATCTTTCATCTAATTTGTTTTGTTCTATGTACTAGGCAACATGGAATTCTAAGCTCCTCAAAAGTATATAAATTGACACACTGATTCTACAAATCTAAAAACCTTCATCATTTATAAACTATATTCTCTATTTAATGAAAAATAACTCTGCAATAAATTTCTTCTGTTAATGGTATTAATTACCAAGGGGAAAACAACACACAAATTACAGTGAAAAGCAGCTCCCAAAATTTTAAAATATCTGCAGACAAGTCTTACATAATTTACATTCAATCAGTGAACATCTATGACAATCAAAGACCAGACTAATTTGTATCATTAGACAATTGGATTTCATTACAAATGACAATCAGACAAACCATTATGCCAAGTTTCAAGTTTTTTTATATAACATCTCAATCACAATAAGAAGTGATAGGATCCACAAACAACTTAGGTAAATTTTGTTTGAAATCATTCCGAAGATATAAGAGTTTTATACTGATAGGACCCATGCTTATATCTCCCACAAAAAGAAGGAAAAAAGACAAGGAAATATCTCAAGGGATGGATTGAAGATGGCAAGTGGCAGCAAATGAGAAGAACAGACGGCATTGACACAAGAAGCAGGACCACAAAACTTGGAGAAGGGATGCGGCAAACCATCAAGAGACCTGGCTGTTATGGAGAATAAAAGAGGAGAAAAAAAGAATCAGAAGGCAGCTAAGAATTGAGAAAAAAAAAGAGTGGATTCAAGGAGAGTACTGGCCACTCGAATGCCAAGCAACCATATAATCTGGATTTGTAGAACTGCTTCATTGACATTGTATTCAGGCTACTGTTTTCATTGAACTTCAGTGATTGTATTGGAATCCTTTTGTATTGAGACTGGATTCATTTTTGGTCACAATATAAGAAATACAACTACTGATTATTCCAATGTGTTGGTGTTTATATGCATGTATTTGGTTGAGAAGGTTGAATATTGCAGTATAGAGTAGCAGTGAGGAGGAGTGTTAACATGTTGATTGTAGAGGCTGTGGATATCCATCCCCGGCAAACTAAAATATCCCAGGTACCTATCATATACCTTCAAATTGCAATCAGCCAATGCTACAATATTGGTAGCCTTCCACCGTTCAATACGACTCTTATCAGCTTGGAATTCCTTCTTCTCATTCACTACATTAGTCTTCCTTGAAATAATTCGACTTGGAGCCTCTCCCATCATTGGACCATCCTGTTCATATAAACTCCTCAGTCAAGTTAAGTAAAGACATTTGATTCATATAACCACCATCTTTTTCCGCATAAAAAACATTTCTTTTCAAATTAACATGCATCTCCATATTGTTTAACATAATAATAAGAAAATTTATCAAGGCTTCTAATAGTTACATCGTGTACAATCTTTAATCTCCTTCCATAAAAATGAAAAACCTTCGACTCAAAATTAACTAATTTTTTCACTGGGAAAAAAAAATTCTTAAACAATATAATCAACCAACAAGCTGAAATCTATTTTTCAAGTCTATACCTCTACAAATAACTCCAAATCTTCATACATTAACATCAATACTAACATTTATTGAAATATAAAAACGAAATATTTACCCCTTGGTGCAAACCCTTACTGCCCACAAGCATGACCCGGGCTCCATTGATGATCCCAGATTCTCTCAAAGACTTATCATTCTCCAAAATTCGGCCTTTCAACCAAAAAAGAAAAAGACAAAAAGATCATCACCTGGAAGTCAAGATTAAATTTTGAAACTTGGGTTTTGATGTTGCAACGAATTGGAACCTTTAAAAATGAGTGTTTGGCCACGAGGGAGGATACTAGTGAGAGGTAGAAGAAGGGTCTTCAAGCATTGAACTGTTGACTCATGTGATATAGTTATGGGTATCGATCGAGTAGTAAACTTCACCGTGATCTTAATGTTGCTTTCATCCATCTTGCTCTCCTGTCCGTCCATGAAACGCTTTTCAATTGGTACTCTTGCAATAACTTCTTGTTGCGGGCATTAGAAAGCCGATTCAGATGCTAAACTATTAGGTGGTTTTCAATTGTTTTTTTTTTTTCTTTTTTGGTTTTCCATTTTCCTATTTAAAGGGCAAGCAAAACTCTAACACGCTTTTTATTACAGAGGGGCATTTGCTTCGGTATTTTTATTATTGAGATTATATTTATCAGATAATAAAATATTTTAATAATCTTACCACCATATTTTCTGATTATTTAAATAAAATAATATTTTAATATTTTAATTATAAATAAAATAATTTTTTTTCACTATTTAATTGTATAAATCATATTTTTTTTTTGTTTAAAATCAAAATTTGTTAATAAAAATTATATAATAAAAGATAAAATCGTTATTTTTATTAATTAAAATTTGAAAAAAATGAAAATTAAAAAAAAAAAGAAAAAGGCGGAGCCATGGGTTTGATTGCAGCCAAGGTGATCTTAATGGTGGCTTTAGGTTTTGAAACGTCAATTGTAATCTGGAAATGTTCTCTACTCTATTTGTTCTTTCACATCAACCTAGGCTTTGCAGTCCAATCAATTTATCTAACGATCTCTTCAGTAATCTTGTTCTTTCTCTTCAATTGTATATTTAACGTCAATCCACCTTCCATGTCTCATCGAGCTGTCCAGGCAAAGTTCAATATGGCCATAGGTTCTCCAAACCATTACACCATGTGTAAGGAGCTGCATGGTGTGAAGATGAATCAAGTTACAAGAATCAAACATTTGTTTTTATATCACTGCAAGGTCTTCAATCAACCGGTGGAATTCATCTGATCAACCTTGGAGCATTAGCAAACCGGAAAGCTAAACAGAGACATCCATGAAACAATCGCAACCCAAGCATGATTCGTCAAATCACGACCTAGAATTGTTGGTGGGTAAGGAGAAGAACAGAAGAAAGAGAAAATAGTAGCAGAGGAGAAACGAGAAAGGGGAGAGAGAGGGGGGAGGAAAAAGAAGAAAAATAAATGGCAAAGGAAAAGAAAAACGATAGTACAGTACATCAGAGAGTAATATGGAAATTTAATTATACAGGAAAAGAGTTTGATTTGAGGTGGAAAAGTGTAATATTTCCAGAAGAAAATTCCTCTGTATAAGGTTTATTTTACCACAGTGGTCATAACAATCTAGCTACCCATTTTTTAGTTTTTGTGCTTCATATCTTGAACACAGAGATAGGCCTTTTGTTTTTTGCTAGGTTGAAGAGTGATAATGGTCAACCAATGTCGCAGTGTTTAGAATGCTTATTACGTAGTGGTTAAAAGCCCAAGAAATCACAAAAAAAAATTTTTCGTGATGAAGTTGAGTTTAGATTCAATCAAATCAATCAGCATGTGGATTGTGGGAGTTTCACTTTGCTCTTCACTTTCTTTCTCTGCTACCATGTGACACTTTTCAGAATCCACTCACACCACAGCCACATCATAGTCTTTTAACTTTAATCTTTAGCTTTTGGGAACCCAATTGATTCTGTATTTCCATTCACGCCTTGTCTCTACCACAGTATAATTATAAATATGTGTGGTCTCTTGACAACAGCTCACATGTTAGGATGAA